>CM060956.1:116647493-116749387 GCA_030765055.1 Mantis religiosa | reverse complement strand
AAAGAGAAAGAAGAAAGAAAGAAAGAAAGAAAGAAAGAAAGAAAGAAAGAAAGAAAGAAAGTGCTCCAAGTCGTATCCACGCGTGAGCTTGCTGTTAGTGAAAGAGACGCATAGTTCCATTATGTTCTCGCTGGGTCACGAAGGATCGTGGGACTTCGGCACCTTTCGAGAAATTTCGGCAGGTTTTGAGAAATAGCGGCTGTGATATAAATGCGGCAGTGTTAATGGAGTTGTGAACTGAATGTGCAGGTGTGTGGACGTGTGGCACACGTCCTTGAAGGTTGCGTTTGTGTGTGTTACTCAATTCTGCTATTGCAAAGGGCTGTACAAAAGTTCGTTTACTTGAAATAAAAAGCATTTTAAATTTCTGAAAAATAGACTTTTAATTCTAAAACCCACAGTCATAATATTGCTGACCTCTTAATATAGAATGATACGCATAAGTTTGAGATTTCATAGTGAAAAAGTGAAAGTCATAAAAAAAATGTGACATGTGCCGTTTTAAACAAATGGCTATTCAAATATACATAGCAACATAATTTTTAATTCAAAAAAATAATCATGCTATTCTAACTAGATCCAAATAAATTTATTAGTTGGTCTTTCCACGCCAATTCCATGTTTGCATTCAAGCTCAGGCTCTGTCGATTTAAGTTTAAATGCCTGACTAGATGAAAACTTCTGTGTACCAGTGGAGGGGCAAAGGGTTAAAGGAAATGAGATTTAATTTCAAAACATGTAAGAATATGCGGCATATTTTACCGGAACACCAGGGTATACATTGCCGCCTTATCACTGCGATTTAAACCCCATTGAACTTATATGGAGTATAATGAAAGAAGTGCGTTCTATGACTTTAACGCACTTAGAGTACTAAGCAGACAGTGTTTAAATAACGATACGAAAAGGATTCGAAAAATGCGTGCATCAAAATTAAATCCATAGAATAAGAATACTGACAAGCAAATGCCTTCATGGAAGAAGTAGTAGAAACAACAGCAGTCAATGTGGATTTGGATAGCAGTGATGAAGAGGAAGAGGGAGGCACATACTTTATTTTATGGATTCCTGGATGACAACGGCAGTTCTATAGACATAACAAACTGATATCCATCCTTTAGACGACATCGTCACAGATAGAGCAAGTGAAACGCTATTGCAGGAATCGGAATCTTCATATCAGAATTAAATGTCAATTTTGTTCTGCTCTTTAAAGTACATATTTTTGTGAAATGCTGTTTATTCCTTCTGCCCTCTATTAGGCAACCGCGCGGTGTAAACCGTTAACAGTGCCTCCGCTACAATGTATCTTGCTAAATGTCCCGGGTAATACTGTAGGGTTTGTTTATATACATACTTTGTAGGAATATGTACTATTTAGGCTTATACCGCACTAGGATACCATGGCAATGTGGCTAGAAACGTTACCATTTGAACCAACAAGTTACTCTCTCAATCTTGAAATAAAAATTCAATAGTTAACAGTTGTGTACTGTCTGTTCAGCTCAAGAAGGCAGGCTGAGGAATGTGCAATTTGCTGTGTTCATCCTCGCCTTCGAAATATGATATGGATGCTAGGATCACACTGTTGTCACATAACTCACCCATGCAAAATACCAATCAGTGCAGTTACTAAAACGAGCATTAGACCTGTTAGCATGGGTGACTCATATGCACTCTTCATACATCATTTCGTAATAAACAGATCCACTAACACAGCAGATAAACACTTCAGGCTCCTCTGCCCTTCCTTGCCCGCTAGCCCTCTTGTCGTAGGGAGACAGTACACGCATCGTACAAAGAAAGATATATGGGGGCATCCCTTTGTTGCAGATAGACATACATATGCATTACTGTATGCGAATTTACAAAGTATAGATAGACATACATATGCATTGCTGTATGTGAATTTACAAAGTATAGTGATATGTTTTCAATTATGTCCAAGTGTAGTTAGCGTCATGGATGAATTACTAATATATGTAAGCATGATCTAAAGAAGCAGGGCACAGTACGCCGACACTGTCACATCGGAGATACAGCAATTCGTTACATTGAGATAAGCTGTTACTCTTAATGAAAAAGATGAATCTGTTTAATGGTCATAAATGTGGTTATTTCTGTCATCTAAATACACTTATCTGAAGTTCTCTTGAATATGTCCGACATGTCAGAATCATCAGAAATGCATGTTCTAACTGAAATCGGATACATAGCATCATTGGTATCCGTTGGTATCAAGTTGAACGCTCACATATATCGCACTGTCACATGACCCAAACTCGCATGCCGATACAATGGTATATTAGTGTCGTGTTCTTCGTGACAATTTGCCATGCTCAGGATAACCATATTTAGCATCTGCTCGTTCCTTTTCAGATGTTAGATTTTGCAAAACATGTTTTTACCATTATTTTGACTTCAAACTTTTTCATCTTAGGGATCATTTTCAAGAAGTTTAACAAGAGAGTAAGGACAAGCCCTACTGCTCTTCTGTCTACCTCACGTTTTTCTCTCAGGTCAACTTTTTCATTAAAACATTTTTTTCTTTTCATTTGATTAGAAATAGATGAATGGTTACCATTCTTTATGCTTCACAGTTGTTTGAATCATTTTCTCTCTCCTAATCTTTCTCATCTCGCAATGTAACAACTTTTTGGAGAAACTTTAATTATTCAAAAATAATATCTCTTCCAGTACTAGTTCCAGATTTTTGTTGTTTTTGTCTTAGCGATTCCCTTGTAAAATTTCCTGTCAGATTCTTCCATTATTTCTGCAACACTAGACTAGAAAAAGAGTGATTGTAAGTTCTTGCATATATCTTACAGAGGGATGCTCATTCACCAAGTTCCATTATACGTATTGTTTAGAAAACACAACACTTGCGAAATAGAAGTGTGTAGTATGTTATTGTAAACATTTCAGATGTGTATGAAGCTACCAGACTATAGAGGATTGTTTGATGTCTTCCTTCACTGCATTGGAGCCATTAATGGAAAACATGTGAGTGCAGTTAAATCAACTGCATCTGCCTCCCATATAACTATAAACATTTCTTGTTTATATCTTTACTTACTGTGTGTAATCAAAATACAACTTTATTTTTGTCGATGGAAAGCAATCACTCCACCGCTTCATATGTTCACTTTCCATAAGTCTGAGTAGGTGTTTGGCTTTCCAGGATGTACACATTAGCGGACAAAGGTGCGGGATGCAGGAATTGTGGTGAGATACGAAGCTGTCGGCATGCCTGAATATCTAGTCCAATATTAGCCACGAAAAGAATATATCTTCACTAAGGTTCGCCGTTACCTAGAATGTGCTTTTGGTATTCTTTCTAATAATGGAGAATATTTCATAGATTTTTGAATAAAACCTGTTGCTTCAAATTCCTAATATACTTCATGTGATATATTATTCCATCGATAGTATAAACACTGCCGACACCTGACATGCTGTTGCAACCCCAAACAAGTTCGGATTCTCCATGTTTCACTCGTAATTGTTTTCCTCCACACTTTGTGGTTGCAGTCCTAGCCAAACACTTTAAACAGGCTCTCACTTTTACCCAGGCTCTTTTCACGGTAGTTCCATGTGTTTTTTCCTGTTTTTAAGCGACGTGATACCGTGCCGTTATATCCTTGGCTATTGCAAACAATCTTACGGTGCTTGTTGAAACAGTAATGCCTATCCACTAACAATCTGAGTAGCACTCAGTCGCGAATTCTTTTTCATGCAGAGAATACTGCTCTCATCACTAGCAGTGACAATTTTAGGCAGACCACTTCAAGGGTTTCCTGCTTCCTACCCGGTCAGTTATGCTTTGTGTGGCTCGCCGTAATCTCCCTACTATCTGCGATACTTCGGAGAGAGTTTTAAGATTATTGTGAATCTAATTAGGTGTCTTCCTTCAGTGGTGTTTCAGTCCTTCTTTGGCCTATTTTACTTCACTTCCGCAAACCACTGCGCTTGATATTTCTCTCAGCATTTCTGTATCCATTTATAGCTCTTAGGTATTTATCTGTCCAGTTATATCTGGACGTTCAAGAAGTAATTTTCTCTTGCTTCCCCATCGTTTCCATTTGAAACTCAAATCATATTTTTTGCGGAGTTTCTATTCCCCAAGGAAAATTTACTTTTCCCCCTTATTGCTGAAAATAGCTTGGGAACACTGGGCATATAATTTTACCAAATAAAAATAACAAATTACATTTTAATTTCCGTTCTGTCAGAGTCATCAGAATTAAATTTGCATTCCCCAGCCTTTAATCTCTTCTTCCCCAGAGTATGAAGTGATTTTTCACCAGCTTTAAGTAATCTCTTCTTATTCTTGATACGACATGTTACGATATCCCATAATAATTTGCCACACCTAAATTTCTTTGTTATAATAAACATTCGAACTGTTCTGATTTCACTTCTTTGTCATATACTTCAATCACTTTTCCAATTACCTCCCTTGCTTCACTGTGAATACTTTGTCCCTTCTTGAGAGCTGCAGTCACGTAAATATTAAACCAAGAATGAATGTATCGTATTATATAACTGTACTACTACATGCTGTTGCGCGTGTTAGGAACGAGAGCCAAATAATGCATAATACCTAATACTGCAGTTACTAAAACGGGCATTACATCTGGCAGCATGGGTGACTCATATTCACTCTCAATATTATTTATACACTCTTTTCGTACTTAACAGATCCACTACCAGGGCATATAAGCAGTTAAAGCTTCTCTCATTTCTCAGACCCCGCTTGCCTTCTTGTGGTGGGTAAGACAGTAATCAGGACAGCAAGCGATCTGTCGTCGAAGAGTAACTGTTCTGAATCGGTAATGCACGCCCCTAGCTTTGCTTGAAATATACCTAACATTTCTACTCCCAACAACTTTTTTACATTACGTGGACCAATCACAAAAATACAACTGTTCTACTTTAAGCCGTTCAATTTTATAATATTTCCCCCTTTTTTCTACAAAATTTCTAAGCTGTGTCAGCGTACATATAACATATGTACCTTCTAATCCCAAATTACCTATCAATTCCGTTTAACTCGAGCTTTTTGGCTCAGTTTATATTATCATCATCTTATCGATAGTACTGTCACGGCTATTCCAATGACATTTGGGGAACTTTGAAGTGATATTGTTATTTTTATTACTCAGGTTATATTGTTATTCAAACATCCACTGAAATGGGTTGCACAATTATCTTATTTGCTACAAATTGTTACATAGCTATATGAAGGCCTCCGGCAAGACTTGTGATCGGAGCTGTTGGAGATCTGACCATCACAGAGTCAACCATACCACTTCAAGACTCATCCTCTTAACGTTCTGTACGTTCTGAACCCCATATACGGTAACTTCCCTGAATGATAGCAACTAGGTGCGTCACACGGAGTTTCCACAACCTAAAGAAAACCATCGAGTCACATTATGACATTGATGACATTAGGATGAACCTCATCCGCCAGGGCATCACCCCAAGAGCAGTGAAGCAGCTCACCACACCAGCTCCAGATCGCCAAAAAGTAAAGTTCCCCTCCCACTATTCCTTGTAATGGTGGAGCTAGCCGTGATCCGGAGGTTAAGCTTGATGGTGTCATCACCATCTGTTACCTCCGGGATCAAACAGAACCAGCCAAGGGTCATGGCGGTCCCACTCAATGCTACAGGTGTCTGGGGTTTAACTACTCCATTCAGTTATGTCACCGTAACCAGCGCTGGTTAAGGTGCGGTGCTACATATCTAAAAAAGGACTGTACCCGTGCTATCACGGACGTGCACACCTCTGCTAACTGCAAGGGGGAGCACATTGCGTGCTATAGGGGCTGCCCTAATAGAAAGGCCGTAATAGCCTCTAGACGGACGCCAGCACCAACACCAGTTAGACAGAGTCCTGTCCCCCCAGGAACCAGTGCAGCCCGCTGCTTCTAGGTCAGAACAGACAGCACGCCGTGTCCCCATCTTCGCGTAGGTTGCACGCAAAACTGCCAATTTGCCTGTGACACCACGGGCGAAACAACTACAACCCCCTAGCTACACGAACAGAACCTACCCCTACCAAAACCTCATCTCGAAGTGCGCAAAGACGTCGTGTTGCCAGAAGGCAGCAATCGTACTCTGAGGTGTCGAGCGGGCGTGGTACTATCAAGCCAGCTCGTCAGCTGAGGGATAACCGAACAAATGGCATGCCAGCGCCGAGACCCTATTTCCCCTTCCGCGTTTAACAACCTCCATACTCCATCAAACGACATTTCTCCCTCCACCACACAAGCCTCAGACTTGTTGGGGTGGTTACAGCAACTGCTGCAGAACCAAGACCAGCGACTCTATGAACTGTTGGTGAGATTATTTTTCACCTCCGACCCAGCTGCCCAAATGATTATCGCCATGGAGGGGCTTGCATTGCTGACCACCATGAGCAATTTGGGCCGGGATGTCGGATCGAACTAGGTCCCAGACCTCGTTCAGGTTCGCGTTCTGGAACGCGAGTGGCATAGTGGAGCAGCGCAATGGGCTTCTGCACTTCGCAAGATCATTTTCTTTGGACCTCATACTGGTATCGGAAAGGCATCTCCGACCCGGCATTACCTTCCATATTACGGGCAATTACTGCCTCAGATTCTACCGTGTGGATCGTCGCGGCGGCGGCACGGCGATCTTTGCAAGGGGAGGTGTGGTCCACAAACCTGTCCAGCTCCCTCCTCTTCAAACCCTCGAAGCCACGGTCGTTTGCGTGAATCTTGGCAGTTGCGAAGTCCTGAGATTTCCTGCATATCACCTACCTCAGAGACAGTTCGTAGTTAACGATCATCTATCTTCGCCCTACATCCCAACGACATTATGGGCCAGGATCTAAATGCCAAACATCCGCGTTGTCATCGCTGTCCACGGACAGATGGAAGAGGCAGAGAAATTACGGAGATAATCAAATGAGAGTGGAGGGTCCCTAGCAACCAACTAATTTCCCGCGAGCTCAAGGCCGCCGTTTGGTCATTGCCTTCGCGATAATCAAACACTTTCCATTCCATCTATCATTCGCCTTAATAAACACATTGTACTCCGACCACAAACAACCCAGTTCTCGCTGAGGGTAACCTGCGGGTTGCCAGTCATGATGTTTCGGCTCAATACAGTGTTGTCGATTGGGTCGATGCTTATGCATCTGCCTAATTGATTCCTCCCTCCCAACCCACTTATCTCTGACATCCCTACCCTCAAGACTACGATCACATCCTTGACCTTCATCGTAGTCCGAACGGTACGGAACCTTACCGTTCACACACCAACCTCTCCATCCCGACGTCCTTCCTCTTGACATCCATCTTCTTATCCGCGCTCTTGGCGGCTCTTTGGTCTTATCAGAGACACCGCATGCCCCATAATCGGGTTCTTCTTTGGCGCTTGCGCCGAGAGCTTCGTCTTTGACCATGGGAGCATCGTACGCGCACGCGGGAAGGAGATGATGTCTCGATTGAACATCGAAAATGACGGCGTGTGGAGAGTCGTAAAAGGCTTCCGTAACCATGGTGGTCTACCAACCTCCCTTATTCAAGGCACCCAAGGCATGACTTAAGAACCCCAAGCCAAAGCTAATTTGTTTGTCGAGTACCTCAAGAAGACCATGCGTCCAAGAGACGACCCCTAGGACCTACACTTCTACGTGTTAGGTGGGAGGTACGTCAATACCTTTGAAATCCTACTGAGGCGGATCATCTTCCTATGATTAGATTCGGTGAGCTCCAGGGCGCACTCCAGCGTCTAAATCCCAAAAAATCTGCGGGGCCTGACGGGCTAATCCATGTCATGCTTCCTCACCATGCTTCAAAACCATGCTCTTTATCACACGTATTTTCAACATGTGTCTCGCTCCGTGCTACTTTCCACGACAATGGAGGGAAGCTCAGGTGATAGGCATTTTGAAGCCTAAAAATACCCGGTTCGTCCCGCCAATTAGCGTTCCAATAGCCTCCAGTCAGTCTTCTGGAAGCTTTTCGAGGGGCTCTTTCTAGGTCGCTTGTCACCCTTCCTGGCTGACATTCAGGCCATTCCTCCCCATCAGTTTGGTTTTCGTCCTGAGCAATCAAGCTCACAGCAGCTGATGAATGTGGTGGAAGCCGTTGCCCTGGGTTTCCAGGACATGGAGCACACCGCAGCGCTTTCTCTGGAAGTCGAGAACGCGTTCTCTGTCACCTGGAATGATGGTCTCCTACACAAGCGCATTTCCCTGGGACTTCCTACCCACAAAATGCGCCTACTATACGCTTTCCTTAGACATAGATTCTTCACTGTTTCCTTGGCGGGAAAGATATCCACAAGAAGATCCATCAGAGGCGGAGTCCCAGAAGGTTCTGTGTTATCCGCTACGCTTTTCAGCATATATGTGGCCCACCTTACTACTGAGCAGCGCGTCAATATAGCTCAATATATTGAGGACGTGCTGCTATACAGCGTAGATAAACATCCACGCAGAGTATTCAACCCAATTCAGCGACACTTAAGCCTCATTCAAGATTGGTGCAGGCTTTGGCGATTGTCCACCAATCCGGAGAAAAGCCAAACATACTTTTCACCAAGCGTCGTTTTTCCCACAGTCTACCCTCGCACCTGTATGCCTTCTGGAAAAATGATAGTGTGGACGAATTCACTCAGATACTTTGGAGTAAAGCTGGACAAGGTCCTTACTTTCGGGGGTCACATCCTGGAGCTGTCGCATCAGGCATATGGTGCTTCGGCTTCGTTGTAGCCCATGATGCGATTGCAATGCAGATTCCCCTGAAGTTACATCTTTTTCAGCTCTGGTGCTCCCCATTATGCTCTACGCGTGCGAGATCTGGGGTATAGCCACAGGCCCCAAGCTGCTGCAGCGTATGCAGAATAGATGTCTTTCGGCTATCTATTCTGTATACCAATGCTTTTCCATTAGATACCTTCACGAAGAGGATCTTTCCACTATGTGTGAGATGTAATCGGGCCGCAAAATTCTACGAGTGTTTACCTCTCCATCAGAGCGGCGGGTTAGGTCTCTTGGGAGCTACCAACCTCGCGATCGCCACCTAAAGTGGTTCCGGCTTCCCCGCATTGCTTGCGGGCACAACCGCTAACACTAAAGTTGCTATTCCAACTTCAAAATTATGCCCAATGAAATGAAATGTGTAGTGTTTAACGCCCGCTTTTACTACATACGGCACCGCAGGCGGTGACACTGATGATACATGAGATGAAGATGGAGCACTGGTGGAATGAGATGGCGGGGGAAACCGGAGGCCCCGGAGAAAACCCGCCCCAGCGCCGTGTTGTCCACCACAAATCTCACTTTGCGGTCGCCTGGGATCGAAGCCGGGCCGCCTTGGTGAGATCCAAGCGGTCTAACCATTGAGCCACGGCGCGGCCTCAAAATTATGCCCACTTAACTCGTCTGGAATCTTAAAAATAAACTCTTCCTAAGAATAACTTTTCCTACCAGCGGTTCACACAGGCCGTTTCACCTGAGTCGGCAAACGTTCAGGAGCCAATACCACCTCTTTCACTCCACCTACCTAAATTTAACCCGCCATCCTATAAATCCCACAATCCGTTATTACGTGATTAAGTCCTAGTTCAGGTACAAGCCTAACACATCACGCGTTGTCCCTCAGCCTGCCCTATCCTCTGAATCCTCTATCGGTGGACCTTCAACAAGGAGCTGTCTAGTGAAAATGTCTCAACTCTTCTCTGGGTGGTCTTAGAAACAGGAAGCAGCGCCGACAACGCACAGGCGAAGATGGCTAGATCATCCTAGTAGATTCCAGCTCAACCAGCCAGGGCGTCTCGTGCGAATCAATTCCGCAGGTAGACAAAATTTCAGAGTCCGAGTACTCTGAGGACGAGCGTGCCAGTGAGTGCACTTCCCTTTCAAACAGGAGCGGGAGAACAACAATGTTCGCTTGCAAAACTTTCTGCTCCTCGGTTCGGGGAGGGAGCCGGAGTTCAATTCTTCGGGTCTTTCCGCCGAGGGCGAGGAGGACGAGGAGCTCCGTGACGTCATCTCAAGGAAGGCAAGAAGAGCAGCATGAAACGATGCATGGGCGTGCCCTGCCTCCAATCTGCCTGCAACCCTGGCCAAAAGGGAGGAAAGAAGCGGCACGTTCCGGCAGTAATCGTGGATGACTTCGCGGGGGCGATGGGCTTCCTAAAAGCAGTCCTATGTACCCTCTCGGAAGATTGTACGGTTCGGCGGAAGAAAAGCCGTTTCATCTTCAACGCTAAGGTAGTGGACTACACATTCCTCCACCACACATTCCTCCACCAACATTTCACCTTCGTCCTGGATAACGTCTGAGATGTCCGGACGGTTACTTGTGAGCTAGCGATGTATACTTCTGCCAAACACATCCGGGCAGACATCACCCGCCAGGATATCACCCCCACGGTGGTAAAACAACTCATCCGGCCTGCTCCTGATCGTCCAGGAGTAAAAAAAAGCCCTCCCTCTATTCCTAGCTGCGGTGGAGCGGAACCATGATCCGGAGGGCAAGATCGATGGTGTCACCACCATTTGCTACCTCCGGGTTTGCGTCGAACCGGCCAAAGGCTGTGGCGGTCCTCCCAATGTTGTATATGTCTGGGATTTAACCACTCCAGTCACTTCTGCCACCGCAATCAGCGCTGTTTAAGGCGCGGTGCTACTCATCTCAAAGAGGACTATCCCCGTGCTATCACTGACGTGTCCATCTCTGCTAACTGCAAGGGAGAGTACATTGCGTGCTGTAGAGGCTGCCGTACTATAAACGCTGTAATAGCCTCTAGACGGACGCCAGCACCAACTACAGTTAGGTAGACTCCTACCCCCAGGAATAGTGTCACCACCATTTGCTACCTCCAGGTTCGCGTCGAACCGGCCAAAGGCTCTGGCGGTCTTCCCAATGTTATAAAAGTCTGGGATTTAACCACTCCAGTCACTTCTGCCGCCGCAATCAGTGTTGTCTGAGATGCGGGAGCACCAACCAAAAAGAGGACTGTCTCCGTGCAATCATGGAAGTACCCATCTGTGCCAATTGTAAGGGGGAGCATGTGGCTTGCTATGAGGCTCCCAACAAGGAAGACTATCATAGCCTCCAGAAGGCGCTGGCAACAGCACCAGCCAGGCAGACACCTGCCCCAAGGCACCAGTGTAGGCAGCTGCAGCTGGTACTCTCAGCAAGGAAGTTGAGCATATGGCGCGCAAGCCCGCGGATCTGCCTATGATGTCTCGGACTACATCAAACACGCTTCGAGCCACGCAAACAGCTCCAGCCCCGTCCGCTTCTCCAGCGTATCCCAAAGCTACGTCGTGCTGCCGGTGTCGAACGCCGAGACTTCGAGAGATTATGGTAGTTCATGCCTGCTCGTTAGCTGACGGATGACAAGGTAAATGGCCGATCGGCATGTCAACGCTCCTCTTGTTCCTCCACTCCTAAGCAAGACCTTCCTCCTTCCAGCAACTCGCAGACCTTGGACTTGCTTGCATGACTGAAGCAACTGTTGCACATCCATGGCCAGCGACTCTGCGAGCTGTTTATTCGCTTCTTCTCCACCAACGATCCTGCAGCTCCTATGGTCATTGCAGTGGAGGGGTTTACATAGCGGTTATCTGTGACCCAGCCGAACCAGAATGGCGGACAGAACTAGGTTCTCGACCTTGTTCAGTTTTGCGTTCTGGAACGCATGTGGCATAGTAGACCAGCGAAATAAGCCTGTGCATTTTGCGAGATCATCTGCACTGGACCTTATGATGGTATCGGAAACACATTTCGACTTAACAACTCATTCCATATCACGGGCTTCCACTGCCTCAAGAACGAATGAGCTGGTTGCCAGGGTGGTGCCACGGCGATCTTTGTGAGGAAGAGTGTGATTCAAAAATACGTCCAGCTTCCAAATCTTCAAACTGTTGAAGGCGCCCGTTTGCGTTAGCCTTGGTGGTTCCGAAGTCCCGGTGGTGTCTGTGTATCACTCTTCTCGGAGAGAGTACGTACCAAATGGCTACCTTCTATTCTAGCTTTACACCCCAAAGTCATACTACCCGGGGATTTCAATGCCAAGCATCAACGCTGGCACAGTGGTGTCCGGATGGATAGAAGATGCAGTGAAATTATTCGCATGATAAATGCGGACCCTCAGCACAAAGTAGAGGGCCCCTGGCAACGCACTCACTATCCATGAGGTCTAGATCTTCGCCATAATCAAACATTTCCCAATTTATCTGTCACACACGTCATTGAACGCCTTACATTCCAACCACAATCCAGTACTACCTGAGGTTAATACCAGGGTTTCCAGACACGACGACCCGATTCATTACCGTGTCCTTGATTGGGGTTGAGTAAGGGTATGCCTGAATGACTCCATCTTGCCCAATCCGAGCATCACGGACTTCCCTCAAGTTGTGCCTCATCCTTCACCTTAATTGCTGTGCGGACTGTTCGAAACCTTACCGTTCACATCCCCCTCTCCATCCTGACGTCCTTCCGCTTGAGATCTTCTTCTCGGGCAGCCAGCCAGCTGAAAAGATGATTAGATATCTAATCATCTTTTCACCTGGCTGGCTGCCCGAGAAGAAAGTGAGCGTATTCGTCGCCAGGAAAGCTTCAGGTCTTAAGTTAATCAAATGTTTGTTCATAATAATAATGTGCATGCACGGTTAAGTGAGGAGCTGCGCATTACCTGTGTTATCTTAGAAAATAGGCAGAAAGAAGTGGAAGGTAACACACAAGCCGAATTTAGGACAATTAAAGAAGCCATTCAGTAATCAAGAGCAAGAACATAGTCATGAACTCAGCGGTATATAAGAAACTTAACACAGGCGGCCGCAGCTCATCGCTCAACCAATACCACAATTGAACACCACGCACAAGAAATGGCAGTGCTGAAAGAGGTCACTAATGACTTAAAGCTGAACAATGCCCAGCCTCCTAGCAATGACATTTCGAGTGTGCCAGTGCTGCAGGGACTGATGAACACGTGCAGTGACACACCTTCAGCAGCACCTACCGACAATGTTTGTAATAGTGTAAGTTAAGGGAGCACATACAACCATTGTTTGACCACTGGGTACCCCATCATTATAATACGGTGCCGACATTTAATGACGTGAGGGACAACGCTAAACGTTATGTAATGGGCTTAGAATCCTATTTCAACCTCAAAGGTATATACCGGACGAATTCAAAATGATAATTGTCAAAAAGGGCTCACAGGGACGATCCTTAACTTGGTTCAGGCTTGCAGTGGCCAACCATACTAGTTATGAATAATTTAAGCAGCATTTCTTAACGAAATACTGGAATGGGGCCACACAATACGCAGTGAGAACAGCAGTAAACACCGGAAAATATATTCACAGGGACAGCTCAATGGTGGATTATTACTTGGATCTAGCTCAACAAAGTAGAATGCTGGATTCGCCAATTCAAGAACAGGATGTGATACCGTTATGACGCCAAGGGGTCATAGAACTTTAGAGGTTGGACCCGTGACTGCTACCCTGTTGAAGGTGAATGGAAATGGCCAATAAGGTAAAATCGTAGAAATAAACTCCCCCAATACAATGTAGCGTAAACCACGTGGTAGGCGTGAAATAGAGAACAAACAGAAAAAGGGTGGAGATAGACAAACAAATCTAGGAGCAAGCCGAGAGTAGGGCGAGGTGAGAAGCGTCACTCGGTTGGTTACAACAAAAGGGAGAGGACACGTTAGATTAATATATGATGGTGAGGTAATAGTAGAGCTAGATTTCAAAAGTGGTGGGATTAAGTATTGTCAAACAGACAAGGCGACGCAACGAGAGTGACAGCAAGTCAGAAAAGCGAGCAACCAGACAAGTAAGATCAGTGGGAATAGACAATCCACAGGAAATTGGAGCAGTACTTTTCATTGGCTGGTGATAACTGCTGGACCCATAGAGAGTACTCTTGCCCACCGACACGTAATCCTTAACCATCCTGCCATACCACACCAAAAGGCCACACCAAGAGAAATTTCCCACACCAAACCCAATATGCAGGATGTGTGGAATAGATGAAGAAACGGCCTCTCACTTAATATTCCAGTGTGAAAAACTGGACATTAATAAACATAATCAATTTGGAACTTTGGATGCAAAGGAGATTGTATCGAAAGAAACCTAATCCATGGACTCCTCAAACTTATTAGAATTTGAGCAGGCATTGGTTAGGGGAACTGGGTTACAAACCGTACAGTAAACGTCAGGTTTCCGTGCGGGCAGGTAGGGATTGTGTCCCTCCTGTTCAATTCTCCCTGAACAAAATCTAAACTAATCTAAGGTATAGCTAATAGGTATGTATAGTTCAAAACATAACAAATGAGCATAAAATTTAGTTAAGAAGTGTTATTTAAATTTTAAAAATTAATTTTGATTTACATTTTGGTTTGAAAATGGCGAAGCCTCTAATGTTAAATCATTAAAATAGATAGAGTACCGTTTTTCCTTCTGGTTCTCTTTTACGCCGCTATGTGCTTCTGAGGTCATTAAATAAAAGTTAAATAGAATTTTAAACATCTTTATTCAAACAAAATAAGTATCTCCATCAGTTATCTTGTGTGCAAAAGATAAATTCTTAAGAGTGACACAAAGTGGCCCATCACGAGAGGAGTAGCCATTTGATTCTGTGGTTCTACCAGAGAAGTTGAAGTGCATGCTGCTGAGAACATTGCCACCACTTGCTTCATTGAACATTCAAGCAGTACTAATGTTAGAATATGTGAATGTTTGTGGGTAAAGTTAATGTTTTACAATAAGTTCTACAGCTATGAAAATAAATATACAATAAAAATGTTCTACAATTGGGTAACTGCTTCTAATAGTTTCTACCTTTTTCACAGTAAGCTTACGGTACAGTAGCCTGCTGTACTTTTTACACCAGACGAGTCAAACAAACGTCACGATGGCTCTGGAGGTATGACCAGACCATGGCACACCAAACCTCGTACACCTACCTGATACTAGTTCCTCGAACCCATATGCCTTCATTACTCCCCTAGCAATGTTTGGTAGTGCCTACGTTTATGAAAAATTACTTTTTTTAAATGAATGTGAACAAATATAAGACCGGAGCCTGTTTGTATGGCCGAACGTTCATCAAAGGCTCTCACTCCAAACATAGTACAATTAAGGAAAAATAATTGTTTTGTCACACTGGCTGTGTGTAGGACGCAGTATGGAAATATAGAGCCTGGGCCTTAAAATACTAGCATAGTAAATCGCCATTAAGATAGTTGCCTGATGTGTTTATGAGAACTCCTAGTGGCTTACCGGGAAAAACAAGTCAGTTGGAGAATTTAATGTCATATCGGCCGCAGTAGCTCAATTGTTAAGAGCAGCCGGACGGAGAGCGGAAGATCCATGGTTCAAATCCCAGCTATGGTATTGAATTTTTCAGTGTGACTAACTTTTCATAGTACAATTGTTTCCATTAGTGAATGTTAATTCTTCAGAGTTAGTGTGGGCTCATATAAAACGGGGGGTTGCAAATAAAAACAACTCATTTAAACTGATTGACATTAAACGCAGACATTCACGCAGAAATAGACAAGGTAACGCAACAAGACTAGGAAAACTGCGTAAAACACATGAACTACAAGAAGATGACTTTTGGAAAGAGATAGGCCGTGACGAGATTTTGGAAGTTATCATCATAAATTTGCAAGACTTAGACCAAGTCAATGACAGTGAGGAATTGTATCTTAACGTAAGTGACATTCACAGCTATATGAATGAACCGCTGACAATTCCACTGGAGTAGAAAAATAGGTAATTTATAAACTATAATGCATCCAGGCATTTAAAACACATACTTAATATGCAAATATCAATATGATAATTTTTATTTCAAGAACTGCATTATTATATAAGTTTGTAGAATTCAATTTGGGTCCCCTTACGACTAGCGTCAAGGAGACTTGCATACTCTAGGATAGTGTGCGAGAGAGAGGGGGGGAGTAGGCAAAGAGTGAGTGTAACGAGGTGGCAATGCTGAGCACGTATCTCAATCGCTGTAAACCAGAACTGTTCCCATTTGAAACACATAAATAGCTTCAGTGTTTTACCAACTCCTCCGCTATCACCGCTACAACACTTGGCCATGACAGCTTTTAGTGCAGCATTGTTTTGGACCGACCTACCTCCATACATAAAAGTTTAGATCTAAAATGTGTATATTTGGTTTCGAAGGAAAGTAAAACAAGTAGTGGTTTAACAGGCTGATTGATTTTAGTGTTTCAGAATATATTTTGTTCTGCAAAGTAGATATCTTAATGTATCGTCAATTTTTCATAACAATCTTAAGGCCAAAATGCTCGTTATAATGTATTTCCAAGTTCTCCATCCCATCCGTATTTAAGCATCTCCAAGCTAATTTCCAATGATCTAAAAAAGCAGTAAGGAAAACTAGAAAGACATAACTCGTTCAGCGATGAAACTATTATTAAAAGTATTTTAACATCTGAAGCTATAAGGAATTCGTTTGCTCTGTGTTAGATTCTATTAATCTATTATTTGACAGTTAATTTCGGTTAAGTAACAGAGCAAATTTCAGTCGTGTTTTAAAAATAAATAAGATATTTAACAACTTAGGCTTTCACGGCCGCCGTCCATCAAATTAGTTGTAGTGGTTTCCGGGCTTAGTGGCTGTGGTCTAGTAGGAAAAACTACATCTGATTTGATAACATATTTAAATACTCACGAGCATTTGAAAGCTACCCAAGCACACCATCTCAGCAATGGAAACCCCCGAGAGGGTCGAATGGTAAGATATTCGATCGCTTCTTCCGCGAACATGCTTTATATATCCTCTGATATCCTACCCCGGAGAAAATACATTAGTACGATAACGCACTATGGCGTGGTACTTTCTCACAAGTTACTTTAAGCTACTCTACTATAAGCGAAACTCCTTTTTTTTTTTTTTTTTTTTTTTTTTTTTTAATGTTCTGTATTTTTGAGAGTCCCTAAAGAAAAACATCTAGCGTGAGGTCACAAAAATAAGCAGGCAAGTGTAAACCTCAACATGCTGTAGATAAGCAATGTTCAGATAACTTTGTAGTCTATGTTGGTGGAACTAGTGAATCAACTAGTAGAAGTTTGAACAGCTGTACCGAGAGAGGATTTTCAGGAATGGTTGGTCGCCTACAAGATCTCTTAAGATACGACACCATAGGTGATACTTGATATCTAAAAATGTAACACTCACACATCCATTCTGTCCATAAACCATGTTGGGCAGTTAACAATACCAGCTCGTGAAGCAAGTTCTATCAGCTTAGAGGTAGTATCCAAGAATAACTGCATGTTTTCCTAGATATTAGAACTTTCATTGCAAACGGAAGTTCCTGTCTGTGCCCTATTGTTCATAAACTACTATTTTTAATCTAAATTTTAACAATACTTACACGTCTTTTTGCATTTTATTCTACTTCATTCTTTTTACACGTGATAGGCCAATAAGTGTCAACCTATGTTTTGAGGTCTTCTGATTGTTATGTGAAACAGTATATATTTTCCATAAGTATTGGCCTGTTGCATTTAGTTTCTGAACAGCTGATGTCCTGCTGAAGTTTATAGTATTGTTACTTTTTGCTACCTAAGAAAAAATGTCTTCCTCTTTCAAACATTGACGACCAAAATGGTTGCTCCCTTTTCTTTACATACACAACAGGTTGATAATAGTTGGGATAAGCGTAGATCACCTTAGTTCTTACTTTCTTATATATTTTTTCAGTATCATCTTCATTTGAACTCCTTTTACTAGGTGTAGATGGTTTAGTAGTCGGATTGGTGGTTGTGGTTGCTGCTGCAGTTGTGGTTGCCGCTGTGGTTGTAGTAGTTGGCGCTGTGGTTGTAGTCGTTGCCGCTCTGGTTGTAGTAGTTGGCGCTGTGGTTGTAGTAGTTGCCGCTGTGGTTGTAGTAGTTGCCGCTGTGGTTGTAGTAGTTGGCGCTGTGGTTGTAGTAGTTGCCGCTGTGGTTGTAGTAGTTGCCGCTGTGGTTGTAGTTGCCGCTGTGGTTGTCGTAGTTGCCGCTGTGGTTGTAGTGCTTGCCGCAGTGGTTGTGGTTGCTGGTGTGGTTGTGGGTGTCGCGGTGGTTTTCGTGGTTGTGGCTTCTGTAGTCGTCACTTGTGTTGAAGTGACTGCTACTGTAGTCGATGAAGTTGCTGCTGCTGTTGTTCCTCCTGTTGTAGCTGCCGTAGATCCTGCTCCTGTTGTAGCCGTAGATCCTGCTCCTGTTGTAGCTGTAGATCCTGCTCCTGTTGTAGGCGTAGATCCAGCTCCTGTTGTAGCTGTAGATCCTGCTGCTGTTGTTTTAGCTGTAGAACCTGCTCCTGTTGTTGCTGAAGTTGCTGCAGTCGAAGTTGCTGTTCCTGGTGTTGTTGATGCTGCGCTACCTGCGGTCGTTGCCTTTGTAGTACTGCCACCCGTTTGCTGGCTCTGGATACCCTGAACAGAAATCATTACACATATAAACATCACAGCTTACATGTAGCCATAACAAACCGCACCAGCTTATAATATATGTAAAGACAGCCTTTTCAAAGAAAATTAGAAATATCATAGGCGTTTGGCGATCTCTAGCTAGGAATTAGGAAAGCTTGGCTAATGCACACACAGAATGAAAGAAAATTTTATCTGTTGCAATCAGAGCCACCTCCTCTACTTCTCCTATTAAAAATACTCTAAAATGCTTATTCGATCTATCTCATGTTAACTTACATAAATATTCGTCTAAATGATTTACTGCACATTTCCTTGTAGGTAAAATATAAATGCAGCATTACGGTAGATATACGTTGTGTGAAATCTTTTAAGAGTTGGTCGCTATGTAAAGTCTTTGAAAATTCAAGCTCTTTCACGACCGTAGGAAACAAAATAGATTTGCCATTAGAGAACAGTATACATATCGAAGAAACTGAACCAATAAAATCTCGGAAATTACTAAGTCCACACATAAAAAGGTTTTTGACAAAAAATTATATGCTTTAACAAGAACTTGCATGTTTTTTATAACTCTAATTTTTGTCTAAGGTTTACCAGTCATTCAGAAAAGCCACACAGAACAGAAGTTATTTCAAAAAAATTCAAGATAAATTCATTTCTCGTGAAAATGTCTTTAAAATTCTAGCATGTTGCACTCAAATTACTTTCTCTACTCTGTACAAATTACTCTTACAAACGCTTATTATATTTACTTCATGTTAATCGATATAAACATTTTCAAAAATTACGTTATTCCTGTTTTTATGTAGATGCAAAGGAATATGTATATACATTGGGCTTTAAGTGATCGTCAAATTTTAATAATCTGATTGCTATATGAGTCCCACACCATGGCATAGTGAACTAGAGCGTGTGTTTTGGTTCCCAGCCTCCGGATTGTACCCGGGATCGATCCCACCCATTGAGGGTGCCGATTTTTTCGTCCGAACAAAGAATTCTGCGATGTTGGTTTATGGCGTACCGCCTAAGGAGGTTACGTGATCTTAGCATCTAATCTTCTTCATACGGGTAATGTGCAGATGTTCTGTGCATCGGCGATAAGCCGAAGTCCTAGGTCTTCATTTATTAGCCTAGAGTCACTCATTGTTGACATTTGAAGCTGCTGCGCCATTATTTTTTGCTTCCCTAACAGGATTTCTTCTGATACGTTCCCGAACTTCCTTGATCGCATCTGGGGTTTGAACCGAGTGTGACCGGCCAGTTCTTTCTTTGTCATCAACACTAGAAAATATGTGAACCTTTTAATGGTCCGGTATACAAATCTGATTGAGATTCCAAGCGGTTTTAGCAAATTTAGAATTTTCCTTGGACCCTTCTTGTACTTGTGTAATGCTATGACAGCTACACGATTCCCTTTCACTGACTATTCAGTGACGAGATAAAGAGCTATACTGAAAGTCAAATTGGTAAACATTTCAAGAAAGAATGCAGACACAAGAACAAATTGCGAAACTGCTATGCAGTTGCGTCGCCAAAAGGAATAAAGAGGAAATATTGACGACGAGTAATGATAAGACTAAGTATAGTACGATTTTGTCTATTTATGCATTTACGGTTTACACTCCCAGAACATTAAAATTAAACATTTCATTTGTCATCAGGTTACCTAAAAGATTGTATTTCGTTCAAAATCGTTGGAACTATTTCTTGAGAAAATGAAAGACTTCTAAAAGTGTCTCATGCGTAGGGGGCGGATTTTTCCCTATTTGCCTATTTTATTCCTTTGTTCAGAAACGTAGGCATTTTAGTTATAAGCACGTTTACTACAATTATTAGCCTAATTTCTTAGTTTTATAGTGGCTATAAATGCCTATTTCTGCTTATTAGTGCCTAAAACTTCCTTTTAGCCAATTTCTTCTGCTTGAAATTTGTGATAACAGCTTTTGCATTTGTTCTAGACGTTCTCGGGCTTCGAGCCAGGTAAGTAGATGTTGAGACATCGACGTTTCGGGAGCGTACATCTCTCCCATTTTCAGGATGTTGAATGAGTTAGGGCTGGGGTGACCCATGTACTGGTCGCCAAGAAAATGACGCGGACCAATCAGCGAGCGGGCTCGCGTTGGTGAATATGACAACCTCTCAGAAAACACTGCTGCTCTGTTCGCTGCTCAGTAAGCCAGATCTGTGTTTCCTGAGTCTCTCTTTTTAGAGTTTAATGCAGGATTCCATGCTGCACTAAATTGTAGCCCAGCATCTCGGTTAAGAGTGAATCTCTCTGCCGAGATAGCCAACGCCTCCTTAACTCTTCGATCCCAGTAGCCACTGCATTTTGCCAAAATAGTGGTGAGACCAAAGTTAGCCCTATGGTCTTGCTGGAAGCAATGTTCCGCCAGCCCAGACTTTTCGGGTTGTAACTCTCTGATGCTTCTATCGTGTTCTTTGATCCTGGTAGCTATGGTCCTGCCGGTTTCTCCGATGTACGGCACTCCACATTCACATGGAATGCGGTACACCCCCGGAACGTTTAGTTGCAATTGGTCTTTGACCGGTCTCATAAAGTGTCTGATTTTTGCAGGCGGTTTGTGAATAGTTTTTATGTTGTGCCTTGCCAGTATTCTGTCGATTTTTCCAGACAGATTGCCGGTATATGGGATGCAGGCTATAGCAGTTGGCTTTTCAGTGGAGCTACAAATGTGTGTTCCGGCTCTTTTGGCTTTTGCGATGGCCCTCTTGACATCGGGTTCAGAGTAGGGGTTCTGACGAAAAGTTTGTCGCAGATGTTGCAGTTCCTGAGATAAGTGCTGAGGGTCCGAGATGGCCAAGGCTCTGTGGACCAATGTGTCGAGCACCCCCATACGTTGGGATTTGTGACCCGGGCCTCGGTCTCCCGTGACTTCATGATTAGAACGAGATCGCCCCAGGACTACAAGATGATGTGCGCCTTCCTGAAGGACCGCCACATCACACATCAAATAACCGGCCACCGGGAGGACCAACAGAGCTTCAGAGCCGTGCTGAAGCACATCTACTATGACGGGGCGGCGGAGGCTATTAAGGCCGAGCTGCAGGCCGCGCACTTTTCAGTGCTGCGTGTTGTGCAGCTCAGACGGTTTGACCGGGCCCGAACACCTCTACCTTTCTATCTGGTAGATGTTGCGACGGCGGATGACCTGAACCGCCTAAAACTAATCAGACACGTGCTCCATTTTCAGGTGAAGGTGGAGCCGTACAGACGGCCTGTCATCCCGGTGCAGTGCAGCCGCTGCCAGCAGCTCCGGCACACCGAAGGACGATGCACCGCGGCAACTGTGGTGTGCTCCAAGTGCACCGGGGATCATGACTCGCGTGGCTGTGATGTGCCGCCCCCCCGGAGGAAGTGCGCCCTTTGCCTTGGCATGGGCCACGGGGCCAGGTACCGGGCTTGCCCGGAATACCAAAGGCAAGTTGCGGCGGCGCGCAACCTCCGGGAGGTGAACGGACGTCCGGCTGGCGTGTCGGTGGCTCGGGAGGCGCGGGGAGCCGCTGCGGCGCGGGCGCCGCCTGCGGCTGTGACCGGTGCGCGGCGCGAGACGACTGCTCGACCCCGAGACCCACGACTGCAGCCCCGGGAGCATAAGCCCAGACAACAAAAACCGAGACCAGCACCACAAGCACCACCAACAGACGAAAGAGTACTTCATCAGAGAAGAATGTACGACGAAGTACTTAGGACCGGGATGAGCGAGGACGACTTCAGAGCTACGTGCCTCCTCATCTTTCAATCCCTGGTGGAAGCGGATTCGTCGGAGGCCCGCTCCATTATGGCAACTTACAGGGACTTCATACAACTGCTTGTCACCCCCGGCTTCCTTAGACCAGAACCATGAACAGACCAGGCCACTTAAACTTACTGACATGGAACGCTAGAGGACTAAGACGTAAAAAGACAGAACTTTCGAACTTCCTGACACAGAACACTATAGACATAGCGTTAATTACAGAAACCCATCTCACTAGTAAGGTCAGATTCAATATACCAGGGTACACCACACACCGCACAGATAGGAACCAATATGGCGGCGGCACAGCCATAATAATAAGACACAACATAATGCATGACATAGCACAAATACCACAACTGCAAAGCCTTGAAACCACAAATATATACATAACACTAGACAACTGTCGAACACTCATATCAGCGGCATATGCCCCCCCCCGGAACCCTAAACACAGCAGATATATCAAATTTGATGCAACAAAATAACAAATTTCTATTAGCGGGGGACCTCAATGCAAAACATCAAATATGGGGCTGCAATGAGACAAACCCCGCTGGAAACGCCCTATTAAGACTTGAAAATCGAACGGATCTCATAATCCATGCGCCGGAAGAACCCACTTACATACCATTCAACAGAACAGATAGAGCCGACATACTTGATATAGCACTATCACGCAACTTAACCCGAAGGCTTCACCTTCAGACCAAAAACGAACTGTCATCAGACCATATTCCCCTGATGATCACTTTGGAAGGCGACGCGGCTAAGGTCCAACCACTTAAACGCCCGAACTACAATAAAGCAGACTGGGAGAAGTTCGCAACAACAGTAAGCAAAAACCTCCCCACGTTCCCTTTAAACTCAAACGAAAAAGTGAACAGGGCAGTACTCCAATTGGAGCAGGCCATAAAAGCGGCAACAGTAATATCAGTGCCCACAAGCCAGCCCAAAACGTTCCATAATCAACTTCCCCGAGATATAACCTCCTTAACGGCAGAACGAAATCGAGCCAGGCGGAAATGGCAAAAGTCCAGACATATAATTGACCAAGAGTACTACAGGTACCTAAACACACTAGTGCAACAAAGAATATCCACTCATATCACAAATCAATGGCAAAACACGCTTGAGAATCTCAATTACGAGAGAGACTCAGTGTGGAAGGTCGCACGCTGCCTAACACGTGACAGGGCTCATATCCCTCCGCTACACTATAACCAAAACATAGCCACAACGGATCAAGAAAAAGCAGATGCACTAGCGGACGCACTGCAGGCTACGCTAACTCCGAATGCCAATCCGTCTTGCCCACAATTTGCGGAAGAGACGGAAGCAGAAACAAAGAATTACAAAGAGTTAATAACCCACAATAAAGTAAGAAAGACATGCCCCAGCGAAATTAAATGGATAATTAAGCACCTCCCCAAGCGAAAAGCGCCGGGACCTGATGGGATCCCAACCGTGGCACTTGCCAACCTACCGGAAGACGCGATTAACTTACTAGCCAATATATTTAATTACACCCTCGAGAAGGGATATTATCCCGAGAGATGGAAGCTTGCCACTGTGGTACACTTCCCCAAGAAGGGCAAAGACGCCTCTCACCCACAGAACTACAGACCTATCAGTCTTCTAAGCGTTCTAGGCAAACTCCTCGAAAAGATCATACTCAAGCGACTCAACAGCCAACTAATCAAACAAAATATCACAATCCCGGAGCAATTTGGATTTAGAGCCAAACACTCCACAACACTCCAACTACTGAGAGCCACAGAACACATAACTCACGGGTTTAACATCCGCAAATCAACAGGAGCACTCTTGCTCGATGTCGAACGCGCATTCGACAGGGTGTGGCACGCAGGACTGCTCAAAAAGCTTAAAACCATGAACATACACGACATATTAATAAAGCTCATCGCGAACTACCTACACGACCGCAAATTCCAATCGAAAGTTAACAACCAATTATCGACTCCCCGCCTAATCAAAGCGGGAGTCCCTCAGGGAAGTATCCTAGGGCCGGTTATCTTTAATATCACTATGAACGACATACCAAAAACCAACTACACAGATTTGTACATCTACGCAGATGATACAGCAATTGTGACCCAATCAGCCAAACTGGACTTCATCCACCGGAGACTACAAAACGCCCTGAATAACCTAGAAGAATGGCTCACCAAATGGCGTATTAAAGTAAACCCAAGAAAAACGCAAGCCATAATTTTCACCAAAAAGCTTAAGCACAGATTGGGGAAACACCAGCTCCCCCCACTCTCTATATTCGGAGAAAATATAGAATGGACGGACACAGTCACTTGGCTAGGACTCAAAATGGACCAAGGGCTGACGTGGAAAGAGCACGTTCACCAAATCAGGGGTAAAGCCAACGCTCAATTGGGCAAGCTTTACCCCCTCATAAACATGAATTCCCACATAAACATGAATTTAGGGCTCACTCTATACAAAACTCTCATAAGGCCCATATTCACATATGCAACGCCGGTCTGGGGGTATGCTGCCAAAACATATATTCTAAGATTACAAAAATTTCAAAACAAAGTACTACGAACGATAGCAAAAGTACCTTACACAGCACCAGCCGACCTACTACACAGAGAATTAAAAATGCACACAGTAGAAGAATTCATAAAGAAACTAGCATATGACACATATAAAAATCTTGAAATACACCACAATCCTCTAATCTCACGACTCGGAAACTACACTACAGAAATAAACACACACACACGACCATTATCACTGTTCGAAAGAAGACTCACACATGATGACGACGAAGACGACGTTCAGAACTTCCTGAACAACCTATTAAGGGACAACTGACACAGACAGTTAGGCTGACACCCCTACTTTCCCTTCATTAATCTTTTTCTTCTGACTCTTTTCAGAACACTGCCCGCACAGAGCCCTCCAAGCCCTTGACAACAGTCAAGGCGGCCCGGGAGTTAGAGGGTCTCCCACCAGTGTCCTACAGGTGCAGAGACAGCGGGCGACTGCAGATGGAGTAGGACACACCGACGACAACGCATGGACAAAGGAAATAACGAACGGCCACGCCGGAACCAAGGACGACCGAACACATAGTTCGAATTGCATGCCATGTACTAACTACTGACAAACCCAGAAAGACTGGGGCCATAAGTAGAACTAACAACCATACCAATTCCTGACTATCAGGTCACCAAGGCCTGAGCTCTACCATTACAATACACAAGCTTACGAATAACACATATATAATAGATAAGTTACACGTAACACTGACCAACAGGCCTACCCGGCCTCGGCCTAATGTACATAATTAAAGTAAAGCATAAATTACACTTGGTGGTGCCCAGGTTTCATGGTCACCACCAAGAAGCAACATAGACGCGCTCGCATGCATCGCATGCCAGCTTAATAGATACCACATACTAACCGGGGTGCTATGCGGGACCCGACTAAGCATGTTAATAAATGCACGCAAAATAATGTAAGTTACGTAACTAACACGTGGAGGGGTTTTTTAGTGAGTATACCTGCCCCCTCAGGGCACGGGGACCCTCACACTGTCGGCCATCGCACGAGGGCCGTCGCCTGTAACTGGGTTTTTCCCCCCACGGTAAAAAAAAAAAAAAAAAAAAAAAAAAAAACTAAGACAGAGGCTCTCGAGACTTCATCGGGTCAACATCGCCTTCTCTTCGAGACAGCGGAGAGAAAAGCACCTACAAAGGAGCATCGTAGCAAGGCCAAAGCAGCCCTTTTCAGGGCTTGGTCCTTGTCTACCAGTGTTCCTTGCCTACCAGCGATCTTCGCAGGAAGAAGCCACGCCGTGAGGTAGCTGCAGCGCAGAAACATTGTGCGACACTTCAAGAACTTCACAGCACAGCACATCGCACAGTAATTGGGTAGGAAACCAAGGCCGAAGCCAACAGTCCTAGGACTGGTTTCTAGGCGCCTGAAAGGGTAGGCCCTCTGGTTTTCGTGCTTCTTAGCGCCCTGTACTGGCACTTTCTTCTTTTCTTATACTCTTATTTCCTCTATTCTTTCAGACATTTCCCCACACTGACACATACTCGCTTACTAACAGCGGCACCTGACTGACTTCTGATTGGTCCTTGTATTGCTCACTTTTATTGGCCAACATGACCTCAGCAAGCATTAGTAAGATCACTGCCCCATTCAGGGAAGAAGATTATTATATCTTGGGAGGAGATATACGCTCTTTTCTGGGGAAAGAGTTGATAATTAACCCCCAATTGCCCCTCAACAAAGCCAGCTACGATCTACTGCAGCTAGAGCTAAATGCGAGGAAGAAATATCTGAACCAAGCAGACACAAATATTATGCAAAATAACACTAAGGACACAGTAGCCATGTCTGACTTCAGGGTCTATGTGGCGCATAGATCCAGGATAGAGGCTATCCAAAGCCTGCTAGTGAGGCATGACTCAAGCAGTGCCACTACATCCTGGGAGACGGTAAAGAAACCGTCGCCAAAAATCTTACCGCCGCAAACTGCTCCCACCACCAGCACTAGCAACAGATTTGCTGCTCTTGAAGCGGAACAAAAGGACGAACCCGCATCTGCAGCTACAACACAAAAAAGGCGTAAATGCTCAACGCCTCCACCTCAGCCAGAGAAAATGGAGCAAGATAACCAAGCTCCTGCTGCTACTACTTCAGCTACTACTTCAACTAGTAGTGAGCCAGCTTCCAATGCACGGGCCAGTCGCCCCACGCCTATCTTCCTGCGCAATCCAGCAGATGCCAGGAAAGTACTCTCCTCAGGTGTGACTGCTGAGTACCAAATAAAGAACCTACGTGGTACTGTAGCACTTCTACCTGCCACAGCTAACGACCATCGTCTGCTCCGGCGCCATCTAGAGGAGCACAACATAGAAGGAGTAACCACTCTCCTCTCTGAGGATCGACACCTGCACGTGACTATTAAAGACGTGCCGTCCTTTGTCACAGAGGAAGAAGTGCGTGACTACCTCGTAGCAAAAGGCTACAGTGTGGAAAGGGTAGCTCAGTTAACGACCCGAGGTCCCAAACCTCAACCTCTCCCACACTTCCGTGTGGCTCTCAAAAAGACCCCTAATGTGAGGGATGTTTACCAAGAAACCCGCATGTTCCACGCCACAGTCAGAGTGGAATCGTACAAACCACCAGCAAGACCACAGCAGTGCACAAACTGCCAACAATTTACCCATAATTCTGCTGGATGCTTACTCCAGCCAGTCTGTGCCTTCTGCGGAGAGGTTGGCCACAAACGTGCCAACTGCCAGCGACTCGGCATCCAAGGGGCAACTCCTCGCTGTTACAACTGCGGGGACTCCCATTCCTGTCGCTATGCTAAGTGTCCAGTGTGGCAAGAGGCACGCATAGAATTGATGACCTCCAAAGACGGGCAAATGTCTAAGTACAATGCCAAGCCTAGAGTTCGTCATAACACCGACCTACCCAAGGAAACGTTCTCTGGAGCACGCTACCCAGGACTGCCGCCACGCATTCCTATCCAATATCCCAGCTATGCGGCAGCAGTAACCAACTCTGGAAGTCCAGCACCCACAACAGAGGTGACGATAGAACCACAACAACCGCAGCCGTCACAATCATCTTCCACAGCACAACCTGTGACACCCCAGCCACCTCCAAGGCAAACACGACCCGCACAAAACAGGTCAAAACCGTATTCGGCGCCCAGGAAGCCCAGGCCAGATGATTCAACATCAAGTGGCTTCATACATACCGTCACCAGAGACTCAGCCTCTCATCCCACCATCCCAGACGAGGCGTTCCTCAATACCATGGACCAGATTCCAATAAATCTGCAGCCGCTATTTGCCGCCTATTTGGCTGAGGCACTGAAAACTCGCCCCTCTACAGTTCATCCCTACACCATCTTTGTGCACGCCGTCTTAACATTCATGATCAACAATGGCTGTTAGGGGTGGCAATGTTTCAGATCTTCTCTCTCTGAAAGTCTGCTACTGGAATGCCAATGGACTCAGGCAGAAATTACAAGAAACCTCCAACTTCATAGCAGACAAAGGCGTGCATATCCTATTGGTACAGGAAACTCACCTGTCTTCCAATATTAAAGCCCGACTACCTGGCATGATTTGCTACCGTACTGACAGAGCAGACGGCTATGGTGGCACTGCCATCTATGTGCGCCGTAACATAGCTCACCATCCGCTAACCACTGGTCAGACACCAAACTTGGAAGCCACAGGCATACAGGTGGAAACTACTAAAGGACCACTTCGACTTTTTTCAGTCTACATCCCCCCCAATAAACCTATAGTTGCTGGAGAACTTGACACCTTATTTGCTGCAAATACTGCCACACTGGCCATGGGCGACTATAACGCCAAAAGCCCAGCCTGGAACTCCACCATCCGGAATGCACGAGGAGCAAGCTTGGAACGTTATGTTGAAACAAGGAACATCATGGTACTCTCACCGTCCTCCCCTACAATCTTCCATGGTGATCGTCGCCCTCCGGACTGGCTAGATATTGTGTTATTCAAAAATGTCCGTTCACATCCCAGGCTATTTACTGTTCCAGAACTGTCTTCTGATCATTACCCCGTGCTACTACTATTCCAAACTCGCCCAAATTTCAAGGCTAAACGCCTGTTGCCAAACCCCCGGCGTACCAACTGGGAGGAATACACCAAGATTATGGCAGCTGAACCTCCGACCTTTGACAGATGTACTACCACCAACGAGGCGGATGCAGTCATCATGAGCATCTCGTCATCTATTACAAATGCTATATCAAGGGCCACACCACCTGCCCGTAACACTTATAGCAAAGTCCGGAAACTCCCTCGTCACTTGCGCGATCTAATTGCGGCAAAGAACAAGGCGCGGCGTCGAGCACAACACACAGGCTGTCCCATGGATCGCAGGGAATACAACAGACTCCGGCAAATTCTCAAAATTGAGCTCCATGATCATTCTAATGCGGATTGGGAACGTCGACTCTCGACACTAGACACAGAAGATCAGTCACTATGGAGAATGTCAAAGGCTCTATTAAGGCTCCCAGTTCAGGATAAACCTCTTCGCCATGGCTTAATCACCGCCCAATCCACAAGAGAAAAAGTAGGACTCATGGCTACTTATCTCGAAAGTACCTTCCATCCAGCAGACACCTGTAATGGGGACCATATCCACCAAACAAACGAAGCAGTTCGGACATACCTCTCTCGGCCACATGATCCAGAAGAACCTCCATCTACAAACCTCACGGAGCTGCAGCAATACCTATCCTCCGTAAAACCTTACAAGGCCGCAGGCTACGACAATATTCCCTATGCTGCTCTGCAGCAATTACCAATCTGCTGGAAAGAAGCCCTGGTCAACCTGTTCAACGATCTGCTCCGGCTTGCGTACTTTCCAACCACCTGGAAGCACGCCAAGGTGATCACCCTCCCGAAACCTGGCAAGGATTCGTCCACTCCAGAGGGTTATCGTCCCATTAGCTTGCTCTCCAGTTTGAGCAAAATTTTTGAGAAGGTCATCCAATCTCGCCTTAACCAAACACTGGAGACACTGCAAATACTACGGCCCGAACAGTTTGGCTTCAGGCGTGAACATTCCACGGTCCATCAACTCTTGCGCTTAGTGGATCACATTATCACTGGCTTCAACAACCGCCACTTCGTCGTAGCTCTGCTTCTGGATCTTACTCGTGCTTTTGATTCTGTCTGGCATGCAGGCCTCCTTTTTCGTCTTGTACAGTATAACATTCCCTCTTATCTCATTCATCTAATTAACACTTATCTAAACAGTAGGACTTTCAGTGTCACCATTGCGGAAATCACCTCTCAATCTCATCCCATCAATGCTGGCGTACCCCAAGGCAGCGTTCTTGGACCTGTCCTTTTTCTGATCTACATCAATACCCTGCCATCCTACGCAAACTGCACGCTCTTCCAGTTCGCGGATGATACAGCAATTGCCACCTCCTCCAAACGGCATGAACTTGCTGTACGAAGACTTCAAAGCTACGCGGACCAATTAACAACCTGGTTCAATACCTGGCGGCTTAGTGTAAATCCAACTAAGTCCCAAGCCATCACCTTCACCAGACGAACAGAAGATGATGTCCCGGAATTGAGTATTGCCGGCGGCTCTGTTCACTGGACAAACCAGGCCAACTATCTTGGTGTTACGCTCGACAGCAAGCTCACCTGGAAGCCACATATAGAAAAAGTTTACAGCAAGATCTCCCGTAGGATGGCTCTACTTTATCCCCTCTATAATAGAAATTCCTGCATGTCCATCCCCAACAAACTGCTACTCTACAAGCAAGTCCTCCGTCCTGCCATAACTTACGCATGCCAGATATGGGGCATTGCTGCTCCTACACATCTTGATAGGCTCCAAGTACTTCAAAGCCGCTACCTCAGAATTTCAGTCAATGCTGGCTGGTACATACCCAACAGCAATATTCACCGCGATACTTCTATCCCCACTCTCCATGACTACATCCACACTCTCTCCCAAAAATTCTTTGACTCTCTCCCGCACAGCTTCAATTCTCTAATTCGAGGACTTGGAGAATATGACATAGACCCTGGTGAAACTTACAAAAGACCTAGACTTGTCCTCAGCAACTAAATCCTAAACATTCTTTCAAATCTTTCTAATTTCAATTCTTCATAAAAAACTTTACCCACTTCTAAACTATATACCCTCTAAAACAATCCCACCGCCTAACCACAATCTTTCTACTTAAACAACCATTCCTCTACCAGCAAAGGACCTAGTCCTGGTACGGTTATAGTCAGGGAAGCACCGCCTGAAAGGCGGCTAACTTTCCAGCGACGAGTACTCCGAGTGGCCTAAGACAGACAGACAGATTCGAGGCCTCAAATATTTAGCCCATTTTAGGATCAGAGTTTAAGAATACAGGTCCGCTCCAGGGCCTAAACAATGCAAGCGTTGCCAGCAGCTGTGGCACACAAAGAGAATGCCAGGCTCCCAAAGAAACATGCGCCAAATGTATAGGCCCCCACCCCTCATACAGCTGCAAAGTGCCCCCAGAAGAGCGCAAGTGTGCCCTCTGTGGAGAGCAAGGTCATGGTGCAACTTGGCGCGGTTGCATCAAATACCAAGCCGCACTGACTAAAGCAAGGCCAAGGGCTCAGCCTGGGAACCCCACCCCAAAAGCACACCAAAATTTTTCCAAGGCTGACCCGCCAAGAGCAGAAGGGTAATGGTTAACCCAGGACCGCCGCGGTAGGACCCATCTCGCCCCAGGCCCTTCTGCAGCCATGGACAAGCGGATCAAACCCGCTGAAGCCACAGCCACCCAAATACAGCGTGCACCCCCAGCTACACAACCCAAAAGTACACATGCAGACAAAACACGAACACAGAAACAACCGATACCCACACACCTCAAGGAATCAAGCATATTGATTCCAGACACGCTATCCCACCGGGAAGCATTTGAAAACGGCCTTGCATTGGCGGATTTCCTGACACAATTAGGAATCCCCAACGTGAACGTAGGTTGGCAGATCTTCCAAGATCATGTCAGGTGGCTCTTGGAGATTCTAGCGTCACCAAACCTTGACCCCCTTTACATCTTTGACTATGTAACAAGATTTCTGGGAATTCTAGCACAGATCAGCAATGTCTAACACAACCATCATAAACACAGTATACTGGAACTGTAACAACCTCCGAAGAAAAAGAAATGAACTCACAGATTTCCTCCAAAGAAACAGCATCCAGCTCGCGCTATTAAACGAAACACACCTGGGACCTACAGATCGCTTCACAGTTCCTGGCTATTCGGTTTACAGAAACGACAGAAATAGAAGAGGAGGAGGGACAGCCATAGTAATACAAAAGTACGTCCAACATCACCAAGCATCTCTACAACAATTAAACCGCTTAGAAGCAACAGCCGTTAGGGTTAAACTACACAGCACAGATGTCACCTTCATCGCGGCATACAACCGTCCGGGCGATATCGACACAAATGACCTAAACGCACTCATGAACACGGCACACAAAGTAGTTTTAGCCGGAGACATAAATGCTAAACACTTCCTCTGGAACTGGCAAACAATAAACACTGCCGGCAACAAACTTCTTGCCTATATTAACAACTCCAATATTCTACTAACCGGACCAGAGGAACCAACATAATACCCAGAATACAGAACCATAGACCCGATATCTTAGACATTGTGCTACTTAAAAACATCACCCACAACACCAACACACATGTAATCAACGATTTAACATCCGATCATCTCCCAGTTCTATTAGAAATTGAAGCCCCCTTAGCTTTTAAAACGCATCCGCCCAGGCCAAACTATAGACCAGCAGACTGGGAGGCTTTCGAAACCACGCTGAATAACACAATCGAGGAAACACCTATATTAACACATGACGAACAGAATGAAGCTGTAAACAAATTAGTCAAAGCGATAAAGCAAGCCACAAAGGAACACGTCCCCATTAGATACCCAATGTCGACAAACAAACGTCTTCCCCGCAATATCAGAGTAATTATCCAAGAAAGAAATCGAGCCAGACGTCAATGGCAAAGATCCCGCAACCTAATACATCCTAACCGGTACAACGAATTAAACAATCTAGCTAGCGAACACATCCGAGAATACACCAGCAACCAATGGAACGACATACTAAGTGAAATACATCCTCAAAACCATACTATATGGCGCATAACGAAATGTCTCACCTGCACATATACACACGTCCCTCCCCTCCACACGCCTACTGGAATTGCCGAAACTCCCCGAGACAAAGCCGAAGCGTTTGCCGTTACCCTTGAGGCAACCTTCCAGCCAAACGCCCATCCAACAGACCACGCTTTCGTAGCCGAAACGGAAGCAATAATAGACAACCTGGACCGCACCCAAACAAACAATAAGACCCGCAGAACTAACGCGGGAGAAATTAAGTGGATTATTAAGCACTTACCCACAAGAAAGGCCCCGGGGCCAGACGAAATACCAAATATTACACTTAAACATCTGCCAACGAATGCATTGAAGCTACTAGCGAACATATTCAATCACACGATTGAAAAAGGCAGATTTCCTCCCCAATGGAAGGAAGCCAAAATACTATTATTTCCCAAGCCGCGAAAGAGCCAATCGCTTCCAGAAAACTATAGGCCAATTAGCCTTCTAAATACAATTAGCAAGGTTCTGGAAAAGATTCTACTAAAACGCATTAATACACACATAATAAAGAACAATATACTGATCAACGAGCAATTTGGGTTTAGAAGCCAACACTCGACAACACTGCAGCTTCTCCGACTAACCGAATCAATAACGAAGGGCTTCAACACCAATCGATCAACAGGTGTCATCCTACTCGACATCAAAAGGGCCTTCGACCGTGTTTGGCACGCTGGACTACTCCGTAAATTTATAACTTTAAGGTTCGCGGACTCCTTAGTTATATATCATTAAGAATTATCTCTCAAATAAAACCTTTCGCACAAGCGTAGAAAATGAAACCTCCTCATTAAGACGCATTAGAGCAGGAGTCCCCCAAGGTAGTCTACTGGGACCAGTCCTATTCAATTTATACATCAATGACATCCCAGAAACAGTGAGAGTAGATAGATACCTATACGCCGACGACACAGCACTAGCAACACAATCGACCGCACGCAGAATAATAGCCCTTAGGCTACGTACTGCTTTGACCAACCTAGAGCCATGGCTCACCAAATGGCGCATAAAGGTTAACGCACGGAAAAGTCAACCAATAATGTTTACCAAAAGAAACAAGCACCGACACAATAAACATGGGCTAATGCCACTAACATTCCGGAACGAGGAAGTCGAATGGAAGGACTCAATCACCTACTTAGGTGTGACAATGGATCAGGGCCTTACGTGGAAACAACATATTAACACAGTAAGAGCTAAAGCAAATGCCCAATTAAATAAACTATACCCAATTATTAATAGAAACAGCTCACTGAAACTAGATATGGGAAAAACATTATATAAAACACTTATTAGACCCATCCTAACTTACGCTGCCCCCACATGGGGACATGCAGCCAAAACGCACATTAAAAGATTGCAAACAATGCAAAATAGAATACTTCGGATTATTACCAGGCTACCACCACTCGCACCGGCATACCAACTCCACGAGGAGTTAAAAATGCATTCCATCGAGCAATTCATCAAAAGGCTCAGCTTCAACCTATTCGAGAAAAAGAACCTAAACCACAACCAACTAATACGGGCACTAGGGGAATATGACACAACACATGATAAACACGCAAGGCCACTGTCTATTTTTGAAAGAACAATTAATCTCGGGGAGCCGGAGGTAGACATAAAACAGTACCTAGAAAACCTTGTTAGCGTTCCAGATGCTTGACATCGCTGAACGGAGATAAAACACACACCCATACACGTACACCAACACACACACACACCTTCCACAGCCCTCAAGTCCTTGCGCCTATTGGCCAAGGCGGCCCTGGGGAAAGAGGGTCCCCCGTGAGTGGCACAGGCTCGCACCTACAATTGATAGGTAGGCCACCCGCCGAGTGTGCACTCCAAAATATGGACCAAGCAGACACATGGAATATGAGAAGGTATTTTCACACAACTGACGATGCTGGCGGCAGATAATTACAACTGACCATTAAAGGCAAATGCCGATAATGCAAACTAGAGTTATATTTAGGTTTAGCAAGATAGCAAGAAATATATTAGACCACAACTGACAAGCTTGCAAGTATTACTTGCAGCGCCAATGAAACACCTAAACTTAAGACGTAGCGTTACGGCGTGATAAATTACCCTAAACTTCCCAACAAATAACACCAGGAATCCTACCAAATACCACCCACAATAGGCAGTGGATCAGGCTGGGCTTCCTGTCAAGCCTGTATCCCTGCATCAGAAACCACCCTCTGCTGAATCGCACTGCGAGACAGCTATGATCATCTCCTGGAATGCGCGGGTGCTTAAGGCGGTACCGCAGCACATTTCTCCTTCCCAATCCGGTGGAGGTTTTTTAGTGGAGTATTACCCTTGAGGTGAAGCCTACATACCCCACTGTGCCCTCCAACACAGCGGTAATCCATAAATGGATTTTTCCTCCACTCGAAAAAAAAACCCAAGTCATTCAGCATCCTGAAGATGGGAGAGATGTACGCTCCCGAAACGTCGATGTCTCAACATCTACTTACCTGGCTCGAAGTCCGAGAACGTCTAGAACATATACGCCGCCAGGAAAGATTCAGCTCATATTTCGGCTTTTGCATTTGTTGGTTTCAACGTGAAGTTTTCGGGGAAGAGAAATTTCCTTAAGCTGCACATTGGATATACAAAAAGGGGTTTAGCCAGGTAGGTATCTGCCTTACAGACGTGTCACAATGCGCTAATGACGTCATGGAAAATCTTAGAATTCGCTCAATGATGAGTAGCAAAGACCAGCTAAATGATATTTCAATGGGTTGACAAATGACCGCTCTTTATGTGGGGAATCGAAAGCCCATTCTGTAAGCAGTGTTTCAAGTGCACACATAGATCAGTTTCTTTCGCAAATGTGCCAAAAGAGAGAAGCAACAGAAGTGTACTTCTTAAACAGTGGATAAATTGTGATCCATTGTTCAGCACGGATGAGAATGTAATTTTTTGTCAGCCTTGTGTGAAAAAGGAGAGTTTAATCATTCATATTTGTATTAATACTATATTATCCTAGTTTTAAAAACCTTGTAAAAGTCAGCCCCTGTAGCAACATTATGCCGAACACAAATCAGTAGTTGAGAGCCGAAAGAAGAGAAACTGAATGTTTTCAGTTTTCCAAAGTAAAGCACAAATCTGCCTAATGTGAAACCTTTCTTCATCACATGATATGACTTTACATTGACATTTAGCTTAAAACATGTCTGATTCGTTAAACAAGCCTGTCTAATGCATTTCATCTTGATCATTGCTTGGTGACTTCCGCTGTTGTTTTCAACATTGAAAATGAAACTGCGGACTAATAAATCTTAATGGTTTGTGTAAAATTTTACAGAACTGCCTTTATAAACGTAGGTACGAGAGTACTTTTCACGATGCCGTAATTGCTGTAATTCTGTTTGAATGAAAGGCAAACGCTTACTACAAAACTGTGCTTTATTATTTGTTCTTAGTTGACACTGGGGCATTTAGGGTTTTTATTACAAAATCTAGGATTCTGTAGCTTTAGCTTTTAATTAATTTTTGTTCTGTGCTTTGTATCTTTCTGACACGTCGTGATATCATTTTAAGTGATATTAAGATTGCTGTGATGAACTTTTGAATTTATCTTTCCAACAATCGTTTCTATTAAGGAGACACATCTGTGCAAATTGGCCCAAAACTTACAACAATCCCAAATTTAGTTTTCTTTGTCTTAAAATTTTATAGACATACTTCAATAATACAAGTTTCCGTGGCTGTTCCCCCTACGATGTTCAGAGGTGAAGTGCTCCTGCAGCCTCTGGACCCAACGTACTGTCTGGCCCTTCAGGTTCTTAAAGCTCAATAGACAGGTTAGGGCGTAATGGTCAGTCCTCAGATGGAGTAGCTGACCGTACAGGTACTTGTGGATGTGCTCCACGGTCTTTACTACCACCAGTAATTCTCGCTGGGTGACGCAGTAGTGCGGCCAGTGCACAAGAGTGTAAGAGAAGGAGAGTGCCGCAGCTGTCAGAGTGGTTACGGCCGTGCCTGCGGAAGGCTGGAGTTGCGCAGGCCTGAGGAGGGAGCAGCTGGTGGACGCAGACTTGGGACCACTCTTGAGGGAAGTGGAGGCAAGTCCAACCTGGCAGGTCATCGCACCAAGCAGCGCCACATACAAGTCGTACTGGCCCAATGGGACTCACTGAAGATAAGAGAGGGCGTGCTGTTCCGGGTATGGGAATCGCCTGATGGAAAGACGCAGAGAGAACAGTTGGTACTTCTCCGAAGCAAGATTCCGGAAGTCTTGGAGGAAGTGCACGCCGGTACTTCAGGAGGACACCTGGGAGCAAACCGAACGATTGACAAACTTCGGCAATGCTACTACTGGCTGAGGCCCCGAGCAGACGCTGAGAGATAGTGCTGTCAATGCCATGTGTGCGCGGCGAGTCGCGGCCCCCGGACTAGGAGCTGGGGTCGCATGCAGCAGTACAACGTCGAAGCGCCATTCGAAAGGATCGCCGTCGACATAGCTGGACCATTCCCAGTGTCCGACCGAGGCAACAAGTACCCGATGGTGGTCGTGGACTACTTCACAAAGTGGCCGGAGGTGTTTGCCATCCCGAACCATGAGGCAAAGACAATCACGGACTGCCTTGTGGAGCAAGTGTTCTACCGATTTGGGGTGCCGTTAGAGCTCCACAGCGACCAGGACACCAATTTTGAATCCTGATGAAGGAGTCACTAGAAAGACTTGGGCTGAACAAGACCCGCACAACACCCCTACATCCACAATCGGACGGCATGGTGGAAAGGTACATCAAGACCTTAGAAGAGCACCTGAAGAAAGTCGTGGTCAGCCATCAGCGAGACTGGGACGTCAAGGTGCCACTGTTCTTGCTGGCCTATTTCTCGTCAACACACGACACCACTGGAATGACGCCAGCCAGTTTAATTTTCGGCCGAGAGTTACGCCACCCTTGTGACCTGGCTTTTGGGAGCCCCCCGGACGTAAAACAGCCAGCAACCGAGTATGTGGAGAACCTGGTGGACCATCTCTACGACATGCATGAGATGGCTCGTCACAACATCCATAAGGCGAGCGACTGCATGAAGACCCGATACGACAGGCCAGCCAACAGCCAAGGGTTCCAGCAAGGTGACCTAGTCTGGTTGTACCGCCCTACCCGGACCAAGAGACGCTGCTCGAAGCTTCAGCAGCCGTGGCAAGGACCGTACCGGGTGGTGAACAGGATTAACGACGTGGTCTACCGCATCCAGAAGGTGCCCCGAGGGAAGATGTTGGCAGTACACCTGGATCGTCTGGCCCGCTACGATGGTGCTGTTCGGAACGACCAGCCTTGAGGAGGGTGCAGTTTCGCGGAAACGGCATAAAAGTTTCGGTACAAATAGAAAACAGACGGCGGCTATTGTTTCACGGTAATAAAAAGCTTGCATAAGCATTTAGCAATAGCGCGGCTAGTGTACACAAAGGAACTGATAGGCGGCTAGCGTTCACAAAGCGCCGACAATTAACGATAGCGCCGATGAACAAGAGACGGATAGTTTATCACAGAGGTGAAAGACTTACCGAAGCAAACAAACTGAAATAAATGGAAATTTCTGGTAACCTCTGAATTATTTCGGGTTCTTTATTGTTCTGGAAATCTCTCGAATTGTGAATGAGGTATTTAAGGAAGTGACGAGTTAAAAAGAGTAGTAGTTGTGTAACATGAGTGTTGAGAGCTGATCAGAACGTTGTAGACTGTGTGTATGTGACGTAATGTTGTTACGTGAGAATTGAACAGTGTACTCCTACGCGAATAAAGAACGATTTTTATTTTCTGCAAGTTGGACTTTTAATTCTACGAACCCACAAAGTTACAATATTATAGAAGCTGTATAAGGATACATAAACTATCAGTTTGCTATTAAAAGGTGAACGATAAGAGGTATGTTGTGGTTTTGAATGTTCTAAATGTTTGTACAGTTTAAAATTATACATAAAATGATAAAATGTTATAATACATATTGTAGTCCTTAATTTACTTACCAAAACAGCATGTAGGATGACGATCAAAGCTATCCATCGTATCTTCATTGCAGCTATTTCCTGTAATAAAATAGATTACAAATACATGTAGTTATTTCTCATACAATTGAAGGGAAGGAAAACTAAAGATTACAACTTATATTTAAATACATACTTCGACCAATTTTCAATGTTCTGTAGTCTCCAAAGAAGAGTAAGCTATCACATTTGAGATGGTCATTTTTATCCCAATGATGAACCTAATCATCAACCACTAAAGATGCATGGTCACACCTCACCGCGAAACGGCCGTTTAGCATAAAGGAAAAACTAATATGTACATTTCAGATTTAATTTCCTGTAGTAATTTGAACAATTTTGAAATTGTAACTACTTTAAAGCACCATAGTTTATAAATACTTAAGAAATACTGAGAACAATTTAACATATGGTGGTCAGCAGTGGACTTGCTTAACCGTTATGTTTGTAAACTGAAAGAAATCACATGATATGAAGACTCCAGGACAATGAATGAGGCGTTAGGATAATGTTGGTTGCCTTTAAAGGATCATAAGAATGTCTAAAATATTCTTAATATAATAATTCAGGTAAACCAATACTATCGTGCCTAGGTTCTCCTGATAACCACGCTTTATACATTTCTGTCCGCCTCGGTAGCATAGATGGTAGCGTGTCTGCTTCAAGTTCAAGAGGGCCCTAGTTAGAATCTCGGTTTGGGTGAGGTACCTTGATAAGGTTTTCCGGGGTTACCCTTATCCTGATAGACGAATGCCGGGTAATTCTACGTTCCATGGACCCCGGAGTCATTTGAGCATCAGTAGGGAGCGGCTTTATAGGCGGATTTAATGTGTGAAATACGCAAGCGAAAAGACACTAAAAATGAGCAAAATAGGCACTTAAATAGGCACTAAACATTTGCTAATTAAACACTTAGAAATATACAATTTTAGTAAAATGACTCTTAAAATGCACTATAAATGCACTATAACAAAATGACAATCATCACCAACATATGCTGCAACAAATTCGCTAAACACATATTATTTTGCGGTTCCCTCGACGAAATAGTTCTACATTTATTTCAAATTTCATAAATGGCTCCACAGCAAGTTAAAATAACAGATATTGTCGTATAATTAAATACATATAAATCCACTTTACTGAGCATCAACCATAATGTGCAGAAAGGTGTGGAGTAATTAACTATGTCAAAAAGCAAAAACATGGGTTTGGTGGGGGGCGGCTAAAGGGTGAAGCTTTTGTTGGATTTGTTTCAAATTATCGATCAAGAGTGGAATCATACAATTTTCAGCTTTATAGTTACAATAGTTTCTGAGGAATTAACAGTTTATGTCTAAATCACAGGCCATACAAAAATGTCCCACATATTGCAATTTTAAAAATTAATGCTTGGAGTATAAGTTTCCGCACCCATTTTAACCTATTAATGACCTGCACCTATGTGAAATAGTTGTCTTCGCCATATCAACGAAGGAAAAAAAATAATAATAGCTATTTAACAACTTTTATTTTCCTAAGCGTTTTCATTAAGAAGTAAGCATTATAATCCTTTTCAATACAAATAGCACAAACACAACAAATGTAAATGGGTACACGAAATATGCAGTTGCTCTTACAGGCATGTTTAGAATTTCATACAAATTAATAGAAAACTGCATCCTGTGGAACATTTTGAAGTTAGGAAAATGTAGAAAATATGGAATCTGAGAAATCTGAGGTTAAAATTACTTAATAGCAGCTACGATACAGGTGTAGGGTTATTTAAAAAGTCATGTAACGTTTTCTGTAGTGCCACTAAAAGAAAAAAATATATATTATAGAAGTATGTCCCTATTAATTTTAAGACAAAAAACTAAATTTGGAATTGTAAGTTTTGGGCCAATTTGCACAGATATATCTCCTTAATAAACCCCTTTTTGTATATCCAATGTGCAGTAGTAAGAAACTTTTCTTCCCCGAAAACTTCACGTTGAAACCAACAAATGCAAAAGTTGTTGTCACAAATTGCAAGAAGAAGAAATTGGCTAAAATGTCAGTTTTAGGCACTAATAAGCAGAATAGGCACAAACGTATGAAATAGGCATTTGTATGCACCATAAAACTAAGAAATTAGGCTAATAATTGTAGGAAACGTGCGTTTAACTTATAAGCCTACATTTTTGAACAAAGGAATAAAGTAGGCAAATAGGGCAAAATCCGCCCCCTAAGCATCAGTTCACCCAATTCATTCATCGTCCGATATGACTAAACGTTGGAGGATGTACATTACAACAAAAAAACTTTATACATTCCTGACATTACTGAAATGCTATTCTAAAATATTGTCACATTGTCAAGTGGAGAGAACTGGACTGGACTATGTTACGAAGTGGAATGGATACGGAGATCCGAACTGGGTCTATTGTACCTATGCCCTCAAGTGGACACCCCCGGGAGGAAGTATGAGGTGAGAGGAGAGCCAAAGAGCCACGACAGTGCAGAGGGCAGTGTACCTACATCTTTAGCAGGTGGAACCTCTCCGGCATGCCGGTACAACCAGTATGTCGTTCTACTGATGTCCGGAAACGGCTTCATCAGACCGGAGATCATCCTACCGGAGGATAAAGTTTTACCAAGAGCATATCATCCTGCCTTGCAAAACCCGAGACACCCGCCGACACTTCTACCCTGAAAGAGACCACCGGTTGAGAGATGGTATGAAATGATACTGGAGATGAAATGGAAGGACAGGAAATTCGGGGGATGTATTCACCTGGTGATCTGGGAAAATTCCCAGAAAAACCCATAGGTCAGATAGGTAGGCCACGGGAATCGAACCTGAACCTCCCGAATGCGGGCCACAGATGAAACCGCCTGAGCCATCCCGCTCGGTATTTGGAGAGGAGTCAATGCGGGCAACTGAGCCACTATTGCTGTTTGCGTATGGGAGGAGCGGGAGAGACCTGTCTTCTATAGGCGGGCAGTAGATGACGTCAAGAAAATGTCACGACGACGAAGCGGAACTGTATTGTTACTAAGCAAATGGCTGTTCAAGATTTGATTGGAGAGGTTTCCAGTTCCAGAAGCTTTATGCCGCATCAACAGACTATATAAGAGCCAATGTGAGGCCTGGAGCTGCAGTTTTGAGAGTTTCCAAAGTGTTCTAAGCGCTGAAGAGACGTCTAGTTGTAGTGTATTTGTGTAAAAGACAAGGTGATTGTCATTAGCATTGCGATAATACTTTTGAAGACAAATAAAGGAGTTTGAAGTAAACTTCTTGTGTCGTTTTCTTCTCAATATTATAGTTAGGCCATTTGAAACTTTGAATACTTTCTTTTTAGTGACTCTGCCTTCCTGATGCACATCTCAGTTGACAAATGATTCATCGCTTGACTTTAGAATATGCTGTCCACAATTTAAATTTAAAGTACACAAGTTAACCTAAAATATAGTTCTCTCGTATTCTAAGCAATCTAGTTGCACCGAATTCCAGCATTTTACTTCACTTTAGATATTACAAGATTCTTAATTTGACTACTCTTAACAAAATTTATTTTACAAGCATTTTGTACTAGATGTAGCAAATCCAGAAATTAATGTACTTCACCCAAAATTTCGATGTTAGGATTTGTACTTAAATATTTGTTTTGAGGGCTCTAGCCTAAAACAACCATTTTTTGATAAAGGTCTGTAAAAAGTATTACTCAGAAACGAAAAATACATCTTGCAAAGATAGAACACGGAGATTCTAAAGAAAATCCACCATCTCCAAACTACCCTTGACATATAACGTTTCTAAAAAAAATGTCAAATTTCTCAACAATGATTCTTAAATTTTGGTTAAAAATCCATATGTTTAAAATATTTCTATTACAAATGAAATATATATTGTCACCCTGGCGGTAGAATCGCGAAGCCGATGATAAATGATGGCCGGTGGAGATTCGGAAAACTTCGGAACCAATCGTTACCGGTAGCGACAGACAGATGAATGTAGAGTTGGAAAAATAAACAGTTTCCGGTTAGCTAGCAAATTGTGATGTGACGAATGTATTTGCTAGGAGAATAAAGTGTAGTTTTTGTGTTTTGTAACCTCGTTTTATTATTTCACGAACCCACAAAGTCACAAGTGGTGTCAGGAAGCGGGACAACAACATCACCGAAGATTATGGCCATGGAATCGGCATTGGAAATGCTTTTGCAGAAGATGAATGAATTAACAGCGAAGTCGGAAGCGGCAAATAACAACTTGGCCGCGAAGATGAACGAGTTAACAACAAAAACAGAAGCGGCAGATAACAACCTGGCCGCAGAGTTGAAAGAAATGAAGACCGAATTGACCACAGAAATGAAGGCAGCGAACGACAGTCTGGCCACGGAAATGAAGGAGGCGAACGAGCTCCTCGCCGCCAAATTTGAGGAACAGTTGGCCGGCGTGAGGGATGACGTGACGGAGCTGGGCAAGCGGATAGGCCAAGTGGACGAGCGCGTCGAGGACCTGGCGAACCGCTTCAATGACCTAGAGGAAAAGGCCGACAATAACGCCAAGTCCCTGAACGCCATGGTTGAGGACGTCGTCGGCAGGAGACTGAAGGATTTGAAGGCTGACGCACCGGGACGCGACTCAACATCGGCGCGCGTCAAACCTCCGAAATATGACGGCGCGTCAACATTCGAGGTCTTCCGCCGCCAGTTCGACACAGTGGCCAAGCACAACAGATGGTCACCGGAGGAGGAGGCCACACAGTTAATAGCCAGCCTCCAGGGACGGGCCGCGGAAATCCTAAACGCGGTGCAGACGACGGCGGCGCCCAAGGACATCTGGGAGGCCCTGGAGAATCGCTTCGGGAACCACCGCTTAGCCGCAACATACCGCAGCCAGCTAAAGGCAAGGTCGCAGCAGCCGGGGGAGACGCCGCAGGAGTTCGCCATAGCAATCGAGCAGCTGGCTAGCAAGGCCTTGGTTGACCTGCCACTGGAGTTCGTATCCCGGGAAGCCGCCTACAACTTTGTCGACGGGGTACGGGACACGGAGATTCGTCAGCGCCTAATGCTCGGCGAATATAAAAACATCCACGAGGCGCTGACAGCGGCATTAAGGATGGAGGCGGCCAAGGTAGCATCTATCCCGTCGTCGAGAACGAGGAGTGTCCGCTACGCCGGAGACAGAAGACCAGCAGTGGGACGCCGGCGAACACCTAGTGGCCTGTGTTGGGGGTGTGGACAGCCCGGACACCTGCGGAGAGACTGCCCACACCAGGAAGAGCAGCCGGAAAACGAGTAAGGGCCGTCGTGGAGAGGGGCACGTCGGCGCCATTACCACCATCCCCTCGAGTGACAATCCGCGCCGTCAGCCGGCGGATGGATGACAACCTCATCGCGGACGGCTGGGTAGAGGAAAGCCGTGACGCGTGCTGGTGGACACCGGGGCGGCCGTGACCATCATCAGACCTGACGTGGCGAAGGGTTTGCCGACGAGGAAACCGAGCCGACCATACCAGCTTGTGACGGCATCGGGCGACACCATGCCAGTGCAGAAGGAGGCCCTGCTGGAGCTGATCTTGGGACGGAGTGCCGTGCGTCTGTGGGTGTTCGTCGCGAAGGTGGCTGAGGAGGTGATTCTGGGACTGGATGCCCTCAGTAGCCACGACGCGACGGTCGACGTCGGCAGGAAGGTCCTGAGGCTCAACGGAGAAGAGGTTATACTCCGTCAACCAGAAGAGCGCCTTGGAATTGGCAGGGTCGTCTTGAGCGAAGATGTGGTTGTCCCCGCGAGGAGCGAAGTGATAGTGACGGCGCATCCAGAAGGTGCCCCGAGGAAAGATGTTGGTGGTACCCCTGGATCGCCTGGCCCGCTACGAAGGCGCTGTTCGGGACGACCAGCCTTGAGGAGGGAGCAGTGTCACCCTGGCGGTAGAATCGCGAAGCCGATGACAAATGATGGCCGGTGGAGATTCGGAAAACTTCGGAACCAATCGTTACCGGTAGCGACAGACAGTTGAATGTAGAGTTGGAAAAATAAACAGTTTCAGGTTAGCTAGCAAATTGTGATGTGACGAATGTATTTGCTAGGAGAATAAAGTGTAGTTTTTGTGTTTTGTAACCTCTTTTTATTATTCCACGAACCCACAAAGTCACAATATATATAGGAATGGGCCCCGAAGTCCCGTTCATTCTGAGTGACTTTACATACGTGGCAAACCGTAAGAGATACACAAAAATGTTACTACCCAGAAAAATATAAATCTCTTAACGTACACGGTTTATGTCAAATATGTGTATTTGTATATTAAACCATTTCTGAGAAATTTCTTGAATGGAATTTTCAAATATACTTTTCTAAAACAGGAATACGCTATTCATTTATATGTTGGCGATCTCTTGGTGTTGCAAAGAAAGCAATTGCAAAGCTACCAGATAGCCGCTACCTCTTAAAACATTTTACTTAAGCGTAAAGCCTACTCTATTTCCATATTTAACCTTTCACTTACAATATGATTAGCAATAAGATAATTTCTGCAAATATTTATCTTGATTAACCTTAACCAGATAGAGCAATAAACGCTTGTAAGAATAATTTGTGCAGGAATAGAGAAAGCCAAGTGTAAGAGATCATATTTTTGTGTAAAAATTTGCTAAGTTTAACTGATTTAATTGTCATAAAGCCTTATGAAACGACTTTAAGTGACTTCAAATATTGGTTTTCAGTTCTACGAAGACGTAAAATGTGATGATTACTAATGAACTGGCAAACAATATTATTCCTACATGCCTCCAAATGGGGCATCACAAGTGGGTAGGAAGGATGAGGTGAGAGGAGACACAGCGGCCGTCCCAAAGAGCCATGTCCAAACGGAGGAGGAAGTGGTTTACTCAGAGCATATTATTCTGCTATACACCGCGGAAATACCCGCCGACACTCCTACCTTAAAAGAGACCACAAATGCAACATGAGATGTTAATGGAGATGAAATGGAGGGACAGGAAATTCGGGGGATATAATTAACCTACTCAGCATTCGCCTGATGAAAGAATCCATGGGTCAAGTATTTCGGCCAGGGCCACGGGAATTTAACCCGGGCCTCCCTAATGCGCGCCACAGACAAAACTGCATGAGCCATCTTGCTCGGTTACAAGGGAGAACATAGGAAACATCCATTTGGTTTCAAGCCCACTCGAACAGAGCAAGCCTCTACTGAGCTTTAAGTTTACGTCCTCCGACGTTGTCATATCGGACGGTGAATGAAATGGGTGAAATGATGCTCAAATGTGTCCAGGGTCCATGGAGCTTAGAGCTACCCGACATTCGTCTTCAAGGATAAGGGATAACCCCGGAAAAACCTTATCCAGGTAGCTCACCCTGACCGGGATTCGAATTCGGGAGCTCTTGAACGTAAGGTAGTCACGCTACCATCTACGCTACCAAGGCGAGCTACATTTCACTATCACATTGTTTTCTAGTCTGCCAAAAGGTATCTATGTTTTAGCCCTTGGTAGCTTATACTCATCCGTGAGCCTTTCATTATTGACATCAGATAGGCTCTAGAGCTATTAACTCTTTGACACATTAAAAGAGTAAAATAAACGGTTCTTTGACAAATGAAGCAATGTTTTCCAGTAAGACATGATCTACGACACAATCAACTGATGCACTTGACATAATAAATGATTATGTATATTTGTGTGGGGCGCCGGGGTAGCGCGGTGGTTTCGTTCGCGGCTCCCGTTCTAAGGGTCCCGAGTTCGATTCCCGGCTCTGGGGTTGGCGATTTTAAGTCGACCCTATCCACGCCTTCACCTCTGTCTAGCACACGTGAAGTATCCCCTATGCCCAACGTGGTTCGGAGTCCACGGTAAAAACTGTAGGTCCTCTCACCTCACCGCCATCTTCACTATCACCCTATCATCGGAGGTAATGGACACCGCCCTCTGGGTGCCTCCACCTGAGGAATGGGTCCGGTCATCACTTGGTGGGGTGAGGTTACCCCGAAGGCCAAGGTTGCCATGTGGGGAGTGTTAGTAACTAACTAACTGTATATTTGTGTCTCCAACATTCGCCTAAAACACCCCTCACAATTGTGTATAACTGGAACAACCAGTAAGTGTATAAATTATTTTATTTTACTCACACATATGCCGTTGCAGTCCTAGTGTTTTTAAACTTACTGCTATAGCTACAGAGGGTGGATCACAATGACCAAAAAGTTTACTGGTGTCAAGATTGTATGGAATTAAACTAATTGAGTGTGTTATGCTCTGGCACGCAGATCAATAAAACAATTTAAAATTTGATAAATTCGTTTCCTTTTAAATAACTTCATTTTCTAGCAAATATTATCAGCAATAGGCATCTGTGATAGATTTTATGACATGTTGTGAAAATATGTACATTATGGTAGTAACTACATAATTGTAAGACCTAAAGGTCATTTTTTCTTATGGAAATCACCACGTATAACCTGATTATCTGGAAGTTTATTACAGAGCTTTAAATTCAATTTTGTAGAACCTCCGTAGACTTTTACCTTCCCTGCAGCTTACGTTGCCAAGGAAGGATTATTACACTCGACCCAAAGCCATCCTTTCAACAGTTTATTTCAACAGTTTATCTAAATACACTTTTGAGAGTCCCCGAGTGCGAGAAATGCATTTTCAGAAAATTTGTCATGCATAAATTACGTTTTCAAACACCATAGCCATATACTGGACCTAAATTTCCATTGCCTTTCCATGATATTATGCAAAACAACGAATAGCGACAGCACCTTTAACAAGACAAATTATTATTAAAATCGTAAATTATATATTAATGGGTATCTCAGAAATTGCGTATACCATAAACTATGAAAATTAATTGTGTTTTATATAAATCAGATCTTTTTTTAAACTCTGTTTTGGTTACAACTTTACCATTTATACAAATTTACTTATAGAAAATTCGGTCTAAATAAAGAGGACATCACAGACTACTCTAAGAAAATTCAAAATGTTCATTTTATTTGTCATATACATATCTTATATATGTGGTATTTTAATGAACATCGTTGAAGCCGTTTTTGAGGAAGTGAATCGAAAGTGTTTGTAGTACCTATGTGGCGGACTAGAGCGGGGAGGTTTTCTGTTCTTTTTTTTTTTTTTTTAATTCTTTTACACCAACAGATATCACCAAGAGATGTTAAGATTCAACACGAGTTTAGCAATAGTTAAGACAAAAATTGCATTTCACCAACAAGTGTTAGCGTAACACTCGTGTTAAATCTCTTGTTAAACTAGCACGCCAAATTTCTGATGTTAAGTCCTTAACAATTGTAAACAGTCAAGATGGCGAGCACAAACTCAACTGTTGATGTCAATTTGCTGTGTTTAAGACCGTCTAAATGGCACTTGCAATAGAGTACGGCCTATGAGGAGACATGATTTTGAGGAGCTATTCGAAGAAAATTTTTTACGGAGGTATAGACTGTCGAAACATGTTGCTATGAAGGTTACTGCGGAAGTACAAGAGAGGTTAGAACATGCATCGAAAGGAATATGACGATCTCGCCTTTGCTTCAAGTATTAATAACCTTGCGATTTTATAATTCACTGTGGATAATACACTGTCCACCTGCCGTCTTGCAACGTTCAAGTCACTCGTCACTTGTACTTCTTCGCACCTCGTTTTAAATTTACGTAATACGTTTCGTGTTTCTAGTAATGACACATGAAGTTGAATCAAGTTTGTTTCCAGTTTTTTCCCACGTGACATCTTTCTCTTTTACATTCACCGCATCCGTCCTATTTTCCACCATATCGTTATATTTCGACATCAATTCAATTAAGAATCCTTTCTCCAATTATGAGAAATTTATTTCACGGGTTTTGTTTATGATTTTGTTTATCCGCAATTCTTTTTAGCTGTATGCAGACTGCGGTGCAGACGAAAATGAAAACAAAAGCGCATCGTGGTACGTTCAGAAAATAATACAACTCATCCACAGCCTTCTATAGCTGTAATATTTACAAGTTTCTTGACATTAGCTCGTGTTTGTTAACATTTTCAGAAAACAGGTTGGTGAAATGCAAGAAATTGTTAGCGCTGTTACAATTGTTAAGTTACATTTGTTAACGTCGATTTTAACATCTGTTGGTGAAATCGGGCATTAGTTTATTTTTTCGCCCCCCTTGCCTTTCTGCGCTTTATTGTTCCGTTCTGTTGTTTTAAACATGTGCACAATCCACACAAACACTCATGCCCAAGGCGGGACTCAAACCCGCGACTCTCTGTGTGACGGAACGCTAGAGATACTCTAGCGACTACGGCTACGAGGGCCGGCTTTCTTGAAAATCCTCACGTTCTATCCTTTGAATATACAGAACTAAAATACGAAATTTGGTATTTGAGCTATTACAGACATGTTCACACAAATCCTTCCACTGTTTTCTAAAACTGCGTTTGTTGATAGGAGTTCAATATCTTTATATCATGTATTTCTGGTAAAACCTCGATAGGTTTTGGATAGGATGCAGTATACCCTTTCTACGAAGTAGGTGTGAGGAAAAGAAATTAAAAAGCATAGGTAAGTGTTTGAAAATTCAAACCATAAATAAGAATATCTTGGAATGATATTATTAACCACAAAATATGTGTTTGACCTATGCTGTACGTCGGTGTGCAGTAGGATTTAGTTATGATTTCCGATTATACAGAGGTAATTCTGAATGAAGGGATTCAGAGGCCATTTCCGAAACATTCAAGACACCTATTTTTATTTCTCACGAATATGCTTTAAATATATGGCATTTTAATAAAATCATGTCACTTTATATAACAAAAACAGCCCAAATGTTTCTAAGTAAAGAGTAGTTTAAGGAGCGGAGTCTTTGTGTGACATCCTTGGAAGATGCTAAACTTTAATATAAGTATGGTACTTACCTGTTTTCGTATTTAGTCGTGTTTTACACACACGCACACACACACATACACACACACTGCCCGCCTCGGTAGCGTAGATGGTAGCGTGTCTGCCTCACGTTCAAAAGGTCGCGAGTTCGAATCTCGGTCAGGGTGAGTTACCTGGATAAGGTTTTTTCCGGGGGGTTCCGTTAGCCTTTCAGATGAATGTCGGGTAGCTGTAAGCTCCATAGACCCTGGACACATTTGAGCATCATCTCACCCATTTCACTCACCGTCCGATATGACTTAACGTTAGAGGACGTAAAATTACCAAACACACAGACACACACGAGCGCGCGCGCCACATTACTTAATTTTCTAGTTTTGGGAAAATTTACAACCTTCAAAATGTGTATCTCATTATGAAGTTGTTGGGTGACATGCTCGTCTTCCCGTACTTGTAATGGTACAACATGCAGAAAGCTATATTTTTCGGAGCAGTTGCTAAATTGTTAATACATTTCATGCCACCACACTAATAATGCAGCTGTTGTAAAATGTTCAATTTCCTGTATGGAAGACCATTAAGAATTTCTATTTTAAAATTTTGAAGGGTCTTAATATAAAGCTAGGTTTGTAGATTTCTCTATTTTGTTGAAATACATATTCACATAGTCATTTAAATTATTTTACGATGAAACTTAAACACCGAGAATGCTTTAAAGAAATATTAAAGACAAAATTCAATCGGCAAAAAATACGAAAATAAAATTGACTATATTTCTAATATACATATATTTATTATATGCATGCATATCCTTAATGTGGGTTTGCTGGTTAGTGTTACTTACCTCAAAAACGTCTCCCCATAAAATGAGTTGTGCATCTATAGTATGCCTCGACAAATTTATCTTGTTTGTTGTAAAATCTTCAGTCACGTTAAACACATGAAAACACCATTCTTATCAAAGCATAAAAAAGGTTTCCGTTTTGCAACTACGTCATGTCCACTTTCTTAGGCACTCTTCCAGCTCCGCTGTTATGAAGTTGTTTAGTCAATTTTGCTTTGGGACGAAATCCTTGTTTGTATATAATTCTTCTTTTCAGATTTCCGAGACTCCATTCATCATAATAGAGACTTGTAAAGGACACTTTCTTCTCTGTTTTCTCTAAAGTTTTGGGTTTACTGTTACGAAAGCTTGAAACAACGTGTACGATGAAATATTCTCCGGAAAAATATTTCGTAGAACTATGTTAACAGTCGGAATACAGAAACCATCTTCTCATAATTGGCGATACTACACAGTCCCTTGAAATAGACATATACCATATACCAGACATATAATATAAAATCACAAATATAACTGATGGAGCTTTAGACCTGGTAATGCACAGATGTTTTCGGTAACTAAAGGGCCAAAAATGAGGTCTACTGTGTAAATTTAGTTGAGTTCTTTCTCTAGTTACAAATGTATACATAATATAATAGATTAGTTAAATTAATTAAAGCCAAGAGACATTATATTAAGATGTTTGAAGTAAAATAAACCACTGTGTCCCGAGGCAGTACTATCATATAAAACGTATAGCATCTAAAGTCCCATTCACATAGAAAAAAAAACATTAACACCAGGCTTGAGCATATGACATGAGCATGAAGTTCTCTTTGCCAGTCCACGCAGTGGCTCAGTGGTTAGACCGCTTGGCTCTCACCAAGGCGGCCCGGGTTCGATCCCAGGCGACCGCAAAGTGAGATTTGTGGTGGACAACACGGCGCTGGGCGGGTTTTCTCCGGGATCTCCGGTTTCCCCCCCGACATCTGATTCCACCGGTGCTCCATCTTCATCTCATGTATCAGAGTCATCGCCCGCGGTGCCGGATGTAGTAAAAGCGGCCGTTAAACACTACACACACACTCTTTGCCAGTCACTGATATTATAACGTCAGCATCAAAATAAAATAATAACCACCTCATAAATTTTATTAAACATTTTTAAAATACCAGTAGTGGCATGTTTTTAATTAAATTTGTACTGCACCATTAACATTTTACGAAACTAGCTTTTATCGAAAACTTCAGAATAATTTAGCACTTAAATTATTCATAGAGAACAGCACTTTCCCAATGACAATGAAAATTGATGCTAATTATAATAAAAAGCTAATAATAACAATTTATTATTATCATTATCATTATTATTATTATTATTATTATTATTATTATTATTATTATTATTATTATTATTATTATTATTATTATTATTATTATTATTATTATTATTATTATTATTATTATTATTATTATAATTATTATTATTATTATTATTATTATTATTATTATTATTATTATTATTATTATTATTATTATTATTATTATTATTATTATTATTATTATTATTATTATTATTATTATTATTATTATTATTATTATTATTATTATTATTATTATTATTATTATTATTATTATTATTATTATTATTATTATTATTATTATTATTATTATTATTATTATTATTATTATTATTATTATTATTATTATTATTATTATTATTATTATTATTATTATTATTATTATTATTATTATTATTATTATTATTATTATTATTATTATTATTATTATTATTATTATTATTATTATTATTATTATTATTATTATTATTATTATTATTATTATTATTATTATTATTATCATTATCATTATTATTATTATATTTTGACTTTTCCATACATAAAGAAAGCAAAGTATATTATAGCGTATCTAACTTAAAGTTTCCCAAAAAGTTGACAGATACCATAGGAAATAATAGATATAAACAAGTCATGCCTACCTTCACATTTCAGTTCATTCTCGATTTGCTTCCCAGTACGTTCCTTCAGCAAATTATCTTTGTAAGATTTATGCTTTTTGTCATAAAGACAACGATAATTTTGAAATAAAATAATCAATTTCTCGTGAAATGGCACCGTATCTCTTCTTTTCTGTTTTTGTGCAGTGCGATAGGTTTCTCTCTCGTTTAATCACCAAATGCAAACATGAAAGCTTAGAATTTACAGAGGTTTGGCGTTAGCGTCTGGAGATAATGTTCATGTTAACGAATATCATTGTGAATTGCCTCGGGACTTAACTCATTACTGGGGAAAGGATTTTCTATACGAGTGATCCACTCACTTTCAACATTTAATCAATGTTTTATGTTGCATGTTTGTAGTACACATTTTGCCTCTTTTGTTAATAGGCTTACTGCTCCAGTTTGCTAATTATGCAGTACATTTGCCTGCTTTACACGCAAATTGTATATATACCTCTTTTAGTTATTTTATCTGCATATTAGCTTTCAAAATATTATACACCCGAACAATATGTGCTACGTAGTCAGTCTTCAGACTTGGCAGCAATGATAGTAAAGGTAAAGCAACGAAAGCTTGCCAGCGGGAGTAGTATGACACTTGGGTATTACTCGGACAAAGTCGAGTTGCCTCGTTCTCGATTGAAATGTGTAGTGTTTAACGCCCGCTTTTACTACATACGGCACCGCAGGCGGTGACACTGATGATCCATGAGATGAAGATGGTCGATTGAAGACCACAGAATTTAGCACAGACCACAGAATTTAGCACATCTCAATTTCGATTTTAAGGGAGGCATGATAGCCATATACGTAATACATCCTAAGCTGATAAATAAAACTTCACTTATCAAACACAAAAAATACGCAAAACATAGATTTGTTCAATAATATATCCATTCACTCTAATAGGCAACATCCTCCAACATAAGTCAAATTGGATGATGAATAAAATGGTGAAATTGTGCACAAATGAGTCCAGAGTTCATAGAGCTCAGAGTTACCTGACAATCATGTTTCAAGATAAGGAAAAACCCAATAAAAACTATCCAGATAATTCACCTTGACCGAGATTCGAACTCGGGACCTCTTGAATGTTAGGCAAGCATCTGAGGTGGGCAAGGCGTTGTTGGGTACCGAGACCCATAAAAAAGATGTCACCCTGCAGTAGGCGTAACGGTGCTTACGGTACAAAACTAGTGTTCTGCGCATCAGGTGTAGTGTCAGCGCCAGCTCTAACGCACACGTAAAATGTAACGTCTTGTCGGTAAATATCCGTCTTATCTGGTCGGACCCGTTCCCTCACGGTAGGAAGGTGGCTGTCAAAGAGTTCTCAGATTTAACTTCAACTGTGGTGATTACCTACATACCTAATATTAAATTTGGGTTAAATTTTATTGTTTAATATCGCTTAGGATGTATAGAAGTATAACATAGATTCAGAATTCTACACAAATCAAATATGTTTCTACTGGTTCACAGTTCTTGAAGTTTTTGGTTATTCAATTCAGTGGTGTAGTGATTGTATACTGCCAAGCCTGGTTTTCATGTAACTCATACTAAAAGTGGATGACAAAGCTTAACTACTAGAGTATGTCATTCAATATTACAGATACATTTTGGTGAGTTAAATAATTCATATAGTTTCCACAGCATCCTTAATTAGGAGGTATTATATAAAATTGCATTGAATGTTTATTTTATATTAGTAAATACTTTAATACTTTTATATCGGCATATTTATGTGCGTATTATGAAACTTTTCAATGCAGAAAGGCATATATTAGGGAATTCAATTTCTTTCTCAACCCATTAGATAGACATCAGTCCTCAACGTTAAAATATTGGTATATGTTTAATGTCTGCAGTTCCATGTCTTTCTTACAGGAGCAGGAGCAGGAGCAGGAGGAGGAGGAGGAGGAGGAGGAGGAGGAGGAGGAGGAGGAGGAGGAGGAGGAGGAGGAGAAAGAGGCAGGACGAAAAGGCCTTCAGTAACTGGTATACAGCACCTCAAATAGACTTATTTGCTTACACCGTGACTCCTCGCAGGAAGAAAAGAACAGAAGGGCGATCAGATCTATAACACGATGTGAACTAGTATGAACGTGCTTCCTAATGATTCCAACATGGTGTCAGTTGTGACGCCAGTTAGCTCTGCATAAGCCCCGAGCACCACGTGTTCCTGTCAACAGTGACAGCTCCTTCGAAAGAAGCCTCATCAAACACCAGCCGCGAGAATTCTTTCCAGAGAGCAAATTTCTTCGTCCCCTTGCAACACACCAAAAGCACTCATCTGATCCTAAACTCCGAATAAGATGGAGAAATGATGAGAAGGTGGACTGGACGGTATATCACGAAAAGCCAATGGAAAATGTGGCCGGCCTAAGGGAATCCAACCTGATATCCCCAGTATGAAGCCCCACACGTTATACGGAGTCATCTAACATTTTTAATTATAGGAGTGGAAAATTAAAACGAGCGATTCGTAAAATGCTTAGCTCATAATTAGGTTTCATAATTCCTTTGTGATATATTTGTTATTCAGTCTCAAACGTTCAATGTCACTTACACGTGTCTGGATCATACGGAACCAATAACAAAGCACATTAAAAGTATACACGTGTGTCTGCATGTATCCATGAGGGCGTAAATACGTATCCAGAATGTTAATGAACTAAACCAAAATATCTTCATAGCAAGTGGAGATATCTTAAACAACTAATTAGAAAAGGGAGCTCGTTGTTGGCTCAAATGTAGAAGTTACGACTAGAAGTTTCTAAAGTGCCAGTACGCCACTACTAATGATATCACCTGAGTGCACAACACACGAAAATGAAGAGACGTGTCGGAGTACTCCCACTGGCGCAATGGTTATGACATTAGATTTCAAGTGAAAGGTAAACGAGTCGAGTCTCTCTATCTTTTTTTTTCATTTATATTTTTGTTTTGTTTGATTGTTTGGCTGTCTGCTTAGTATAGTCTAAGCTTTTAATTCTTGTACACATGTTTGCATTTTACGATTAATTTCCCCTTGTTAGTGCAATTAATTACAATTCTTTCTAACAAAACTTGAATCCTCCTCAATACTTTCACATGCTGTACATCTAAATGGGTGCTGGATTAGAAGCAAATGAACTAACATAAAATAAAAAGTAAATGCAAATGTTTACGTCAGGTTTATAGGAACTGCTCGAAATGGCGACTTGTGTTATCAATGCAAAGTTGACAGCGGCGAAAGAACGACTGTCGCACTCTGTCCAAAATTGCTTGTGCGTATCAAGTAACTTCACATGCCGGTATTATTCCGGCAGTTAGGTCCTCTTCTGAGGTAATAGTTGTTTCACACAGCAGTGACTTGAAGTGACCCCAGAAGAAGAAATCAATTGGTTTGAGGTCGGGAGAGCGTGCTGGCCAAGCTACAGTTGGACTCCTCCTTTCGGGCACTACAAACATGGTTTAAATTCTCTTGCACAGCTGGGGTGAAACGGAGCGGATATGAAGGGACACATCTAAAAATACAGAAAATTGTTCTGTAACACATGAACATAAACATGTACATTCAACAGAGCAGCAGGTATGGGCCAATAACATGCTCTGAAATTATTCCAAACCATACGTTGACTCAAAGCGTCTGTTGGTGACTCTTGCCCCTCAAATACCAACCTCTGAGGTCCTCGTCTCGAGGGGTGGGCAACAGGAAGTAGGGGACTGACTTATGGGGTGAAGTACGGCGGGGACGTGGTGTGCCCCAGGACCGCTACGGCTGCCGAGAAGGCCCAACAGTAACCCCGAAAACAGGCAGAAGAGGCTCTGGTGTAATCTCTCGATTGGGTCCTTCCGCGAGGTGAGAGTGTTCCTTCAAATGCCCAAACCATTGTCCACTTCGGTGTTTGACCCCATTATTATTTTATTAATTATTCAGTTAGTCATTGTTTTCTTTATCTTTTTCCTCCCTGAACACACGTCTGACGGATAACAGCGCGGGGGGGTTGAAGTGGGAAGCGCAAGGGGTGACTGGGTAACGCGTAATTCCCAGCCCAGCCCCTTATTATGTAAGACTGTTTTCGCATACGCTGATAAAGGTCAGGCCCGGGGAGGGGCCATTGCATGAGCTGTTGCACTCCTGATGGCGATTGGGTCCCTCTGTGGCCCTGAGGTGAGCAAGGTCCAGACCAGGACTCTCACCTAAGCCAGGGTGGTGCCCAGGATGTGAGCACGCCATCGGCGACGTTTGTAATGGTGGAGGGCATTACCGCTATGGTAGTCAAATTTAAACCAACTACTTTGAAGGGTAATGGAAAAGATGTAGTAGAGCCCTGTGGTCCTCGCTACTTAGTCGTAACTCGAACAGGGGTAGGCAAAAACTTTCTGTCCCTGAACCCTTTCGTCATCCAAAAGGGTTGGGATAAGTTAGCTGGTCCTATAAAATCTTGTACTCGGTCACAAAATGGCACGCTCCTGGTGGAAGCACATTCTGTTTCCTAGGCAGCAATCCTATTGAAGGCGAATTTGTTACATAGCTACCCGGTGACCGTCACAGTCCATAAGAGCCTGAACTCCTCGAGCGGAGTGGTTAACACCCGTGCTTTGGACGGCATGGCTAACGAGGGCATCATGGAGAACCTGTATACCAAGGTGTGACGGCTGTATACCGTGTGTAGCGAAGAGATTTAGGGGAATTGGTGCCTATCTGTACCCTGTTCCTGACCTTTGATCGGGTAGATCTCCCACAAAGGATTAGGGCAGGGTATGAGACCATTGAGGCACGCCCCTATATCCCAAACCCACTAAGATGCTACAAGTGTCAGCGCTTAGGACACACTAGCGCGTTCTGCAACGGGACGCCTGCGTGTTGTAACTGTGCGATGTTGCAGCACGAGAGTGCGTGCACATCGCCAGTTAAATGTGTGAACTCTGCCGGAGAACACCCATCCAGCTCTCGAGATTGCCCACGCTTCGTCGAGGAAAAGGTGATCCAAGAGATCCGGGTGAAAGAGAAGGTGTCATGAGAAGCCCGAAACTAGCGCGTACTCGGATACCATCCCTCCCGCGGTTCACTACTTACAGCTCGGTAGCTGCTAAGCGGTTGCCGAGGAGAGAGATCGCCACTCAGACAAGCGATATCCATGAGGCCACCATCTCTGAGAAGGTCATTATTAACAACACCCTTGTCTGCACCTTCGACGCCTAACTCTGTATCAGGAAGGAGATCGCCAGCAATGTCACCGGCTGAAGCCTCAACTTCCAAGACCGACAAACCCGTTGTGTACCATGCACCGCCAAAAGAATTTAAGACTACTTACATGAAAGCAGATTTACTGAAGGATACCAGCAAACCTGCCTGCCGAAAAGAGTCCCAGGGCTTCTAAAGGTTCCTCCTCTGAGGAGCCTTCAGGGGAGGACTCTGATCGACGCTTGTCACCCTCGTCGATCTCCGTCTCCAATCGGTTTTGGACCCTTGAACCCAATTTTTCTATCGGGAAAGGGCCTCATCCATGGAGGAGATGGACCAGGAGGATACAGACCACATTGCCAGGTTGGTGTCTAGAAAATCACTCGATGCTTCGGGTAAATTGATTCGGCAACCTTCGAAGTGGTTCAAATCCCTTACTAACTTATTGCTTAACAAACCCTTTAAAAGAAAATCTTAAACCTAAATAAAAAATAAAAAAATTAAAGATAAAGGCAAAAATCTTTTTCACGCCAGTAAAGTGGAATAATCCTTAGCCTCTTATCCACCGTTCCAATGGCGATCTTGCATTGGAACATACGTGGGCTTAGGGCACACTGACCAGAGCTAGATTTGTTGCTCACAGAGCACGATCCATTAGTCGTTTCTTTGCAGGAGACTAAGCTACATCCTCAGGATTCCTTTTAACTAAGGTGATATATTCCCTTCAGGCGTGCTCTTGCTCCTGATGAGGGTATTCCTGTGCACGGAGGCACTATGGTTCTCGTCAGAGATGACGTGTATGTGGACGATATACCTTTACAAACTCACATCCAGGTAGCTGCTGCACGTATAATACTGCCTATGATACAATTGGTCGCCTGCAGTATTTATAATCCACCTCCAGACGATCTATCACTTACTGTGCTACAAGCACTGGTTGTTCAGCTACCAACTCCCTTTCTGTTAGTGGGAGATCTCAGTGCCCATCACTCTCTCTGGGGTTCAACTCGAGTTTGTGCGAAAGGCATATTTCTGTCAGACTGCCTAGAGAGTAATAACCTGGTTCTCCTGAACATCGGAGAACCTACGTTTCTCTCTGATGCGTTCAACACCTTGTCGCATCTGGATTTGGCAGTATGCTCACCACAGTTAGCAATCTCCCTACAATGGAACGTCATCCCTGACCTATACGCCAATGACCACCTCCCCTGTCTTACTAGAGTCCTAGCATACAGCGTGTGTTGCACACGCTTGCCAACCTGGTGTTTGGATCAAGCCAACTGAGCACTTTACACCCAGTTGGCAGTTTTTAGTTATGAGGGACACGCTTCTGTAAACGATCTCGTAGAAGATCTTACCGAGTAGATACATTCCGCCGCAGATCAGTCTATTCCCCGTTCGACTCCCAATCGTCGTCGACTTCCTGTCCCATGGTGGACGGATGACTGCCGGAATGCAATCCGTGCTCGTATGCGTGCTCTACGGGTTTTCCAACGTCACCCCACACTGGAGAACCTGATTCAGAACAAGAAGATGCATGCCAGGGCTAGCCAAGTAATTAAGGAGAGCACAAAGACATCTTGGAACACTCTTGTGTCGTCGTTTAATCGCCATACACCTTCTTCTGTAGTATGGGATAGGTTAAGGCGCGTGGCCGGAAAATCCACCCACATGTTTGAGGTGGCTAATACCCTTGGCAGTGCTTTCGCTTACGTGTCTAGCTCCGATCATTATGCACCCAAGTTTCTCTCACTTAAGAATCAGGTGGAATCTCAAGGTTTCTGCTTTCGTTCTGGAAACCCTGAAGACTACAATCGCCTTCTCACCATGGCAGAGCTAACACACGCACTTTGATCTTCGTGATTATCTGGACCAGCACCAGACGGTATCCACGTGTGATTCTAACATCTCTCTCCTGAAGGGAAGGCCTTCCTCCTTGCCATCTATACGCCACGCCGTGGCTCAGTGGTTAGACCGCTTGGCTCTCACCAAGGCGGCCCGGGTTCGATCCCAGGTGACCGCAAAGTGAGATTTGTGGTGGACAACACGGCGTTGGGGCGGGTTTTCTCCGGGATCTCCGGTTTCCCCCGCCATCTCATTCCACCGGCGCTCCATCTTCATCTCATGCATCATCATTGTCACCGCCTGCGGTGCCGTATGTAGTAAAAGCGGGCGTTAAACACTACACATTTCATTTCATTTGCCATCTATAATCGTATCTGGATTGACGGCTGTTTTTCTGAGAAATGGTGAGAGGCCACCTACATACCCATTTTGAAGGCTGAGGAGGACCGTCATCTGCCTTCCAGCTATCGGCCTATTTCTCTCATCAGTTGCATTTGCAAGGTGATGGAGCGCATGATTAATGGCCGTTTGACGTGGCGGCTTGAGTCTCATGATCTACTATCGAACGTCCAGTGTGGTTTTCGTCGTCGCCTTTCGACGGTCGACCATTTAGTTTCCCTCTCTACCCAGATCATCAATGTTTTTCTAAGAAGGTGCCAAACCGTTGTTGTGTGTTTTTTATCTGGAGAAGGCTTATGACACTTGCTGGAGGTATGGTATTCTTCGTACGCTCCACGAATGGAATTTTCGTGACCGTCTCCCTCTGTTTCTTCGGGAGTTTATGAAGGATCGCATCTTTCGCGGTCGCGTGGGCTCGGTTTTATCACGTTATTTTACTCAAGAGAATGGAGTACCGCAGGGCTCGGTACTCAGCGTCACACTCTTCGCCATAGCCATGAATCCTATCATTAACTGTGTTCCTCCTGGAATTTCGTCGTCCTTATTTGTAGATCATGTTGCCATATGCCTTAGTTCTCGGCGGACTTATCTCGTTCAGTGCCGACTCCAATCCTGTCTTTCGGCTATGTGATTGTGCTCTTACATCTGGCCTTAAGTTTTCCGCAAAGAAAACCATCTGGGTAAACTTTTGGCGCCGGAAGCCATTTCCCTTACCCAAGTTATTTCTTGGACAGGATGCCCTTGATGTCGCAACTGAAGCGAAATTCTTGCGCTTGATTTTTCATAGGAACCTCTGTTGCCTATGTCTCATTTCTTATTTGCGAGCTAGGTGTGACCGTATTTCAAGTGGCGTATCCACATAATCTAAACTAGATTATGGGCGCATTGTATATTCTTCGGCGCATCCCTCTGCTCTCCGACGTTTAAATCCCGTTCACCATCGTGGCATTCGAGCTGCTATTGCGGCATCTTCCACTAGTCCAGTTGAGGGTCTCTATGCTGAGACCGCAGAACCCGCTTATACAATCGTCGTGAGGTTCTTCTCTGCAGCAATTCGTGTAGCCTTTCCAGCTCGCCTTATCACCCCGGTTTCCTGCTGTTTTTGACGATTCACTGGATCGCCAATATGCAGTTAACCTGTGGACTTTACACCACCAGGGGTTTGCTTCCGCTCTCTTTTACAACACCTGAATGTGGATATAGTACCAACGCTTCCTAGGGGAGAACCTCGCTTTCCTCCCTGGATACGCGATGAGGTCCGTTGCCACCTTGGGCTGACATCCATGCCGAAGGATACGACCCGTGTACCCGTTTAACGCTCTGCCTTTTTAGATGTCCAGGCGCAATTCGAAGATTGCGATTCTATGGCCTTTTGATTTTGGGCGTAGGAGTTTTACTTTTCGTTTACAGCGGCAGTGTTCGATTTTTTTTCGCGGACCTTTTAAGTCTTTACCAGGCGATTTTATATATTGAGCGGCATTCTATACGTACCTGCGTGATCTGTACGGACTCCCTCAGTGTGCTTCAAAGCCTCTCGACGCTGTACAACTACCATCCTCTGGTGCAGCTTATTCAGGATAAAGTCCAGTGCCTGGCACTTTCTGGCACCAGGTTCACCTTTGTGTGGACGCCAGGTCATGTTGGAGTGTCTGGCAATGTGGCTGCAGATGCCTCGGCTAAATCTACCGTTTGCTCGCAAAGTATATACTATTCTCTTATTCCCTCTACTGATTTTTCCTTATTTTTACGCCAAGCCCTTAAACTGCGTTGGCACGATGAGTGGGCGGCTTTGCGTGGGAACAAACTTCGGGCGGTTAAACCCCTTCCGGTTGACTGGACAACCTCTACCCGAGTTTCTAGGAGGGAAGGAGTTATTTTAGTTCGCTACGTATCGGACCCTGTCGTTTTAGCCATGGTCTTTTTTGCGTGATTAACCCGCACCTGTGTGTGACCACTGTGACGTACCCATAACGGTACGTCACATCTTAACTGATGCCAGTCACTCTTTCTACCGTATTGGCAAATAGCGACCATGCTGTGGAAGGCGCGCTAGCTTTTATCTGGCAGAGTGGCGCTGGCGCCTGCTCTGATCCGTTTCAGACACCTTTTGGTTGCTCTGTTTTTATTCCACTTCTTTTAACCTTTGCCTTCTGTAGTAACCGACATCTGCTTTAAGTGTTTTATGGTTTACTTTTTAGCCTCTGATTGGGACTCTCAGTCATATGTTATTTTACGGTTTTGGTGTATCGTTTTTAACTGTGTAGACATTTTAGCAATGTCAGGGCACTGATGACCTAAGTAGTTGTGCATCCTTAACCCCAATACTGCTACTGCTCCCCCAAGGGGCTTATGTCTTATAAGAAAGGGCGTGGCGCACCTGGGCTCCCTGAGCTGGCTATCCCTCTGCCTTCCTTCTTTCCCCGACAGATATCCTCCTTCTTTTCCTCTTCTCGTCTTGACCCTCCTTCATTGCTTTCATCCTACTGTATGGCTTGACACTTGATGGCGACTAGCCATGTCAGAACTTTTCTTTGTAACAATTATGAGTAGTGGCTTTAATGATAATCAGTTACGGGACAGGGTCTTCTGAACCCCAGAACCAGTAAATGTTGGTAGTGGGCAGGCAGACTCCACCCGACCGTCAGCAACCGACTGCCAGAATAATATTCAGTTTACACTCCAGGCCATGGATACATCCGATGTATTCGGAGTTGTTAACATAATCCACGGACTGATCTAACAGCTTCCTCACCGCCAAGTGGACCGACAAGCAATACTTCCGGCGTCTAAGGGCAGTGGCACTCTCTTCGATATCTACCTCAGAGTCTCCATCATCTCATCGGAGGTTTCTGTGTGTTCACTGTCTTCCTCACGACAACCAGGAGGTCGCATTAAACGCTCTAATTCCGCACGTTTTGAAAATGAGGCTGTAGCTAACTTTTCCGACTTGATATCCCAGCTCTCTGAAGCTGCTTCTGGACTCGTAGAACTCATTGGCACCAATGTCAATACAAAAATGGACATCAAAGCAAAAATTAGGAGAGTCAAGGTCATTGCTGATCTGCTGAAAGCACATTCTGCCGCAGGTAGTGTGCCAGCATCCAAGTCCAAAGTGAAATGTAATCCCATCTAATCGCAGTCCATTGGTGCACAAACTGCTCCTGAACTGTTATAGGCTGATCTCAATAACCTGGAACCAGCGTACCGCTCCGAGGTGGAACAGCAAATCGCCTCTGGAATCCGAGCGTTTTTCTCCGACCTCGACAGTCCTGAACGACTGAAAGGCCTGGTGGATCAATTCTGGCCCCCTTGCACGTTCCAGAATGTGGAGATTGTAGAAGGGAATCCGCTTCTGGCAGGTAACGAAGAGGATTTAGCCCTTATCACTAATGATCCTTCGATGCGCCAAGGCATTAACCGGCTGTTTCGCGAATTCTACCCCGAAATAGTGGACCTAGTCGGCCTGGATGAGGGGTACCCTAACGCTGCGTACTTTTGCTCCATTTCTAAAGTACTGTGGAAGGAGGTTTCCGGAGTAAAGAACGCTACATTTTTAAACTTTCTGCGGCGACACCTCCGGAAAAGCGAGACACTCTTCAGCTTTTGAGGGAGCGCTTTACCTGTCTGCGTGCTTTGGCCTACAAACATGTGAGGCGAAAGATCCGTCTTCCCCTACCGGTAGGGTGTGACATACTTGCGACAAGGAAACTTTTGGAATTTGCCTTTGTAGACACAGACATCTTAGTCTACCTGCACGTCCCTCGTATTCGGAGGATGGCACCCGATGCTGGAACTGGAAGGTCCCATCCTGCATCACACTAGGCAGCCTCACGCCCAGACTTTGGAGCAGTTATTATTCATTCTGGGACGTAAACATATGCGGAACTCTTGAAGGAGGTTAAGAGCAGTGTCAGACTGGAGGTATTTGGCGTGGAGGTGCAACACATCCGTAAGACCCCTGGTGACCTGTTTACTGTTAACAGCGGAGCTGACAAGGCTGAACCACTGAGGAAGGCTCTTTCACAATCCCTTAAAGACACGGTTGTGCGCTGTACCCGCAGAATTGACACGATGTTGCACATCCATCATATTGATACCATTACCACGGAGGCCGCAGTCCAGGAATCTATTTCCCGCGCATTGGGAGCGAGCCCCGCAGACCTGCGGGTCACGTCTCTTAGACCCACTATGACGGAGGGACAATAAGCCACGGTTGTATTACCTGCGGAGCTGGCCCGCCGCCTTACCAAATTAGGGTATGTCCACATCGGTTGGTGTTCCTGCAAGGTCCAGAAACGGGTTTTCATCCCACGCTGTTTTCACTGCCACGGGTTTGGACATCGTGCACATAACTTCAGCGGCCCTGATAGAGGAAATACATCTCTCAATTGTGGGAAGGATGGTCACTTGGCTGCTAATTGCACCTCCGTGGCCTATTTCCTGATGTGTGCCATTCCGAGACATAGAGTGGGCACTCATCGCTGTCCCAAGTACCGCAAGTTGGTCAACACTGCTCGGGCCCAACGTCTTCGTACAACACCCTGACAACTTCCGAAATGCTGACTGCCCCAGAGATGATAGAATCGGAACCGGTTAAGTTTTCTGTCGCTGCTAAACCATCAGAAGTTATACGTATATTGCAAGCCAACATCGACCGCCGCCGCGAGACCATGGATTAGTTGTGTCACATGGCATCCGAAACTAATAATGACATACTCATAATGGCTGAACTGAACAGATTTAAAACCGATCCCACTATATGGACCACCGACAACCCAGTGGATATTGCTATAGTCTCTGCAATAATTCTCTGCCCATAGTGAGCAGGATCAGGATTTGTTTGGCTGGAGCTGCCCTGCTTTCTGGTTTATGGCTGCTACATTTCTCCCAACGTCAACTTTGCTCGATTCACTAGTTTTCTTTCACGACCTACGAGCAGACATGCGCCGTCGTTCTAAAGACATCTTTGTGCGTGGTGATTGTAACGCCAAATCGCCTTTATGGGGCTCACCTGTTGAGGACACTAGAGGCCGTGCATTGGCTGAATGGCTTGCCGAAGACGAATTAGTGGTACATAACCAAGGAATAGCACCCACCTTTGTACGACATGATAGTCCTATATCGATGTCACTTTTAGTACCAACACCCTCTCTCAGAAGGTTCTGCATTGGGAAGTTTTGGAGACGCAGACCCTGAGTTATCACAAGTACCTCTTGTTCGATGTCGCTGATGCTGGTTCCCATCCATCGGACAGCTCCTCACGTCTGGGATGGCGGGTTTCGCCAACTGGTCTCATCGTTTTGGTAGCGGAAGTGGGCCGTCTGCTGACTGATCATGATAAAAGGACCCTTACGGCTCCAACGTCTTACAGGATTCTACAGCAAGCCTGTGACTTTGCGCTTCTTCGGAGGCCGGCCAGGCACTTTCGCAAGCCTGCCCACTTGTGGTGTGCAGATATTGCTACCATGCGGGCCAGACGAGCAATGGTTCGAGCGAACAGAAGAGGTGATGATGACCACAAACGTCTCTGCTCGGAACAGTACCTAGCAAGCTGGGCACTTATCAAGGAAGCCACATTAGATGCCAAACGAGTTGCTTGACAGGCACCTCTGGATGAAATAGACGATGGCATGTAGGTCCAGGGCTATAAACTTGCCACAAATAAGCTCCGGATATCGCCACCCGCCCAGTTGCCTGATAATCGTCAGTTGGAAGTAGCTCGGACTCTCTTCCCGGCACAAGTCCCATCTCCTGGGCTAAGGACCCAGTGCCTTCAGACGAGATACCTCCGTTCACTGTCGAAGACCTGACTGAAGCTATAGACAAAATTCGGGACAACAGAGCGCAGGACCGGACGATCTGACTCCTCTGGTGGGGAAGACTATCGTTCGGAATTACCCTGACCAATGACTGGAACTATTTAACCGCCTCTTCAAAACTGGCGTCTGAGTGAAAGCAGGCGCAACTTTTGTTGCTAGAGAAATCTCAGCGAGAGCACGGTACTAGCAGCTATTGACCTATCTGTCTGATCAATGTACTGGGTAAACTGTTTGAACGTCTGGTACTGGTACGCCTCATCACTGAACGTACCAATGGATTTTCTGACGTACAACACGGCTTTAGAACAAGACGGTGCACCCTTACCGCCTTGGGTAAAGTTCAGGAATTCGCAGAGGGCATCCAATCACAGCCCCGCGGCCGACGGCCCAATTGTGCTCTCGACGTCCGAAATTCCTTCAATTCTGCACCATGGGGAGGCATTCTATCGGAGCTTAGTTCACGGCAGATAGCACTATATCTCTACAATCTGCTGGCCAGCTACTTGGACGATTGGTTGCTACTCGTAGGCAGTCACAGTCAAATGTACATGACTTGCGGAGTCCCGCAGGGCTCAGTCTTGATCCCCACCTTGTGGAACGTGTATTTTTATGGGATTCTGAGATCACCTATGCCCCGAGGGGTCACGCTTACAGCCTATGGATAAGACCTCACCCTCACTGTAATTGCTCCTGGTGCAGTTTCTCTAGAACTGCTAATGAAGCTCTAGCAGAACTAGATCGTTCCCTGACCACCATGAAATTAGGCTCGGCGCCACACAAGACTGAATTGATACTGCTGGTGGGTGGCAGGAAGCTATAACCTTGGCACCTTGGCGATACAGAGTCAGGATTCCCTAACATATTTGTGCATACATCTCGCCCGCAACATGTACACGGGTACTCACGTACGATCCATCGCCACGAAGGCAAGCGTGGCCGTGGCACATTTGAGTAGAATAATGCCGAATATTGGAGGCCCTAAGGAAACCAGTCTCAGACTTCTCTTCTCAATTGTTACCTCTATCTTCCTCTATGGTGTGAGCATCTGGCAAAAGGCACTTGACAGAAAGCTTTATACCACACGGCTCCTCAGCGTGCGGCGCAAGGTTGAGATCCGGATTACCAGTGCCTATCGGATGACATCAACCAAATCATTACTGGTCTTGGCCAGAACGCCTTCTATCACTTTGTTGGCCACAGAGCGCCTATTAAGGGAGCTAACGGAGACCGGACGAGCTGAGGCCCGGCAGCAGTTATTGGAACAGTGGTTGGAGTTATGGGATACGGATTTCGGAACCGCCCGCTGGACTCGACGAATTAATTCGAGACATCACAACTTGGTATATGCGCCGAAGAGGCTGTGTCAACTTTTACCTCACCCAGTTCCTCACAGGTCATGGTTGCTCTCAGGCCTATCTACATCGTTTTGGGCTAAGCGCCACTGACGAATGTATATACTGCGGCAAAGTCGACACCGTGGAGCACACGTTTTTCGAATGCATTCGATGGCAACATCTGCGTCAACAGGCGGAGTTAAAGCTGGACAGTTTACGTCTTCTCAGGTGGTCTCTAGCATGCTGACATCTTCTGTGAACTGGAACGTGATTGCTCAGCTGGCCCGACACATTTTATCCCGTAAGCGCCGGGAAATGGTGGACGTTTAAAGCCTACAATGAATATTTGAGACCGTTATTGCCATCTTGAATCTCCTCTTCTTGAAGTAATGCCGCTGGGCATACTATGATTTCTTCAGGCGTTTTTTAGTTGGTAAGAATCCAACTCGCCAGAGGTATCTGTCGTAGGATGTTTCTCCTGTCCAAAAAAATAAATGATGATGCTGCTTGTTGCTTGCTGCTGCTGGCGACTCTTCTCCACGACAGCATGTGGATTCACATAGTTCACACATGGCTCTTTCTCGAATTAAGAACTAGAGCATCCCTAGTGAACAAGGCTTCATCAGTGAACAATACATTCACGCTGCTGGAGAAAAGCCCAGTTACAGAATAGTGGCCTATGCCCATAATCTTCCGATTTTAGTGCATGCACCTTCTATAGGTGAAATGGGTGAACTAGCTCTTCATGTATGAGTTGCCATGCGCTAACATGGATAATACCTTGTGTAAGTGCAATAGTCCGTGTGCTGATAAGATGGCTCTTGTGCAATGCTTCGCTGTTCACTCTCCTCAAATTGCACTGTGCGTCGAGTTCGTGCAACATCCGTATCGCCACTGGAAGACGCCTCTCTCTCTCTCTGTCTCTCTCGCCAACGTCTATCCATGGATTAGAAGTGATGTGGTTAGCGCCTATTGAGATACGGTTCCCCGTTCACCGCAGCAGCAACTAATCCATTACCTCCTGATTTACCTTAAATAAGGTGTATATCTGCTAGTTCAGAAAAGCTGTATACGTTCTCCATGTTGTCCAACAGATAATCTTCAGCATACTTACTGGAGTTTTGTAAATCAAAGAAATCACAGTAATAGTGTTATTGCACTGGCCAATGATATTTACGTTCTTAGTTACTAATTACGCCACTTCTTCCTATTAGGATTTACATATTAAAAAGTCTATATATGGGGAAGGTACCTGCATCGCAAACCTTTACTGCTAAAGAACCATTCAGTGACCAAGGAGATCAATGATGACCATTTTATTTAAAACCTGCGGGATGGAGGATGTTAGCAGTGAAACTGGGGACTGACCAACTGGATACAACACTGTTGGACTAATGTTCAACTTTAAGTAATAAGGCTGTAACGTCAATCAGCATATTTCCTCTCTTTTCATGTCGGATCTGGGGCGGTTTCGATAACATAAATAATTTTGTATTTGCAGCTCCGACAGATTTTTATTTCTGTAAGCCGAGAAATGTCCCAAAACAAGATATGAAAATAGAATTTTAATAAGCCTACAGAAGGGAAACGAAAGAAACTACGTTGGAGGACGTTAATTAAAACAACAAAAGAGATTACGAATCAGGTGAACTGGAAGAGAAATCGCACTGAACACAATGCGCAAGCTTGAAAACGATAATAATTTGATGATTAAATGAAAAAGGAAGATCATTTTAATTTTACATTACTTTATTTCCCAAAGTATGAAAGATACGTTATCAGTTGTACATTGGCAGCACTTTATCGAGAAATAGAACTGTTGCCGGGCGGTGGGGGGTGGAACCTTCTGAATCCTGTACATCACTTTACTGTGATCGTTAGAACATATTCCGCTGTCATAACTCCCGGTTCTGCTCTCTTAATTACTCTTCATTCTTCACTGAACAAAAACTAAAAGACCAAAAGCTGTTATTAACTGCGGAGCTCAAAGTAAACATTTAAACCTTAACTCATTGCATACATTTAGTTCTGTATCCTTTATATCCCCGAATTTAAATGTACAGAATGCAGAAGGACGTGATACTCATGTTTAAAGCTGTATAACTATGTTTTCATATAAAATGTGTATACAAATTGCAACGTAAAAAGTTAAAAGAAAATTTGCATGTCTTCTTCGCGCTGTTTCATGTGTTCATCAAGATATTCCACGACAGGTCTGAGGCCGGTAGGAAGACCGTCTGGTCCAATGAGTTCTATGTGGAGTGTTTTGTTTAACAGCGTTATGTCTTTGTGGATTCTCTTCAGGATGAACTTCATGAACTTGATTACATGCTCATCATCTAGAACAAAAACAAACCATAAAATGTTCATCATCTAGAACAAAAAACAAACACATAAATAAATTATATGTTTACTTGTGAATGCTTCCTTTATTCACTCATCACTTACACCTTGAATGGCAATGTTACATACGTTACTAATCCCAAACATCTTATACATGTCCTACGCAGTCAGTGGGTAACATGCTAGCCTCTGGATCCCAAGATCGCTGGTTCAAACTCAGCGGAGAGCGATGGATTTTTTCAAGCATAAAAATCGTTAGCATGGCTTCCTTCGGAAGGGAAGTGAAGTCAGCGGTCCCGAACCCTGGATTTGTGGCACATAAAAGAACCTCAAATTTGAGAAGCCTTCGAGGAGCAAAATTAAATGATCTTTCACGGCCAATGAGAATGGGAACTGGGAACCACAGCAGTTATGGATATGTACGACTGATATTTTGAAATTCCAAGATAACAACGCTAGCTTTTTAAGATTTATGCCATAGTTGTAACATTGTGCAAATATAATACTGTCGAAGTTTTATCACTTTCACTTTGATAGTTTGGAAATTATTGTCAAATTTATTCATTCATTTATTGTTACATCACCAAAAGAGTCCTTGTGACAAAATAACTCAAATTTTGGTCTAATTTTAACAACAGATTCCCTATATGTCCAAGTTTTGAAACTGCCCTAGATTTTGCTGTGTCTCAATATTCGTATATGGAAGTGCAATTCAGCTTATGAAGCTAAAGATTTCCATTCTGAGATAATAAACATAACACATTTACAATTTGTTTTAAAATGGGAGATCAGCTTTGTGATGCTGGTTTTCGAGTCAAGTCGAGTAAAAGTGAAGTGTGTGAGTTTTCATTTTTCTACCTAAGGAATCAGCAGAACTTTTAAGCTCTGGGTTAAAAGAAAGGTATTGACGATAGTACATACCTATTTTTTATGGTACAGACATCATAAGAGGGAAATTGTCTCTTTTTTTCCTGAAGAAGGGAATTTGGTGTATTACGAAGACATTTCTGCTACAACATGGTTACAACATAAACTATAATTCCAGAAAGTTAAGGCTCTACTACATTGATTCTTCTCAAAAAGTCTTAAGCGTAGATAGAGTCGCATGAAAAATGCAATGCCACGGCCGTAATTTTAACCACGGATCTCCTGGTTTCCGTCCAGTCGCTCTAACCCATTGAGCTAGCATGGCCAACTTGCCATCATAACATTAAATTCTCCATTTGACTAGTATATTTCCCCGGTAGTCCACTAGGGGCTCTCACATTCCAGATATACAGTTTGTGGCGACTTCCTATCGTAAGTACTTATCGTAACCTTAGCCTATATACGGCTAGTGTGAAAAAAATGATTAATGTCCATCAATTAACTAAAAGTCTTAAGGGTGTTTTGCTTCATAATTGTAACATACGTCCTTCCATTCCTGTGGCCTACTCTTTTGTTTTAAAGTAAACATATGAAAATGTTAAGTTCTGTTTAAAAAAAACTACAGTACGAAAACCATCTATGACAAGTCTGTGAAGATATCAAGATTATTGCAATATTACTTGGTCAGCAGGCTGGTTTCCAAAATATCCTTGTTTATTATGTGAGTGGGATAGCAGAGCTGGATCAGAACACTAGGAAAGGGAACAGTAGGACTAATTTAATACCGAGCGAAAAAATAAACTATAGAAAGTGAACCTCTTGTTGATGCCTCAGAAGTATTGTAGCCACCTCTCCATACAAAATTATGTTTAATGAAACAATTTGTTAAAATATTAGATAAAGGGAGTGAGTGCTTTAAATATTTTATGTTACATTTCCTTCAGTATCCTATGAAGAAATCAAAGCTAATATATTTGTTGGCCCACAAATTTCAGTCAGTTCTAGAATGCTATGAGCCCAAGAAGTAAAGGATGCCTGGAATGCTTCCAAGGAAATAAAAAAGACACAATTGTTAACATAGTGAAAGTGATGCCACAAAATTTTATACAGACTGGTTGCAACATGAACGTCAAAGTACATTTTCTTAATTCCTATCTAAATTATTTCCCTGCAAATTAGGATGTTTTATTGAGGAATAGGGCAGTAGATTTTACCATCATATAAAAATATGGAAATGAAGTATCAAGGGAATATGATGGCGGACTTATTGTTGGATGTTAAAAAGAGACTGCACTGAACAACATGCGAAAGGTCAAAGCGGAGAACATTTGAAGTGCAACACTGGGGTAAGTTTATGAATGTACTTAGTTATTATTGATGATTAATTAGTCGCAAATAATAAATTATAATTATGGCCTAGTTTTTTCATAAAAGTTCTACTTGAAAATAAATTTTATTGTGTTGCACAAAGCTTTAATTTAATTTCTGTTATTTATAAATAGTTTGAGAAAATGGAATTTAAAAATTTGCATAATGGAATTTGCGGAATTTCGAATTTCGCATAAAAATTCCACTTAGGATCACCTATCAGGTTAACAAAAACAGTTTGAAACGGAGTACGGCGTAATCCATCAAAGCTCCATAGCACGTTACCAAATCTAACATTTTTTATTTGAGTATTTTAAAACGCATTTTTTACTCTGTACCTTGTTAAATTCTAAGAATTTAATTTCATTCCCTAATTTTCAAAATGTGTGTTTCTGAAAGCACTGCAAATAATGAACGTCATAACTAGAACTCCGATTTGTAGGTAAATATTTTTACATAAAAATGTTTATTTTATGATTTTTATGTAAATAAATATTTTCGAATATTCACATAAATTGAATATCCTTAGCTTCCGGTGAGGTCGCGTCATTTTATACATACTTGCCGACGTTCTGTTCATCATGTCGTGAGCTTCTTCTGGGCTCTTGTCGCTCACTTGTCAATAACTTTAAGATGCGCATGGTGGTTCACTGCAACTACTGCATGCACAGGAGCAACTAACAATTAAAATGTACATCTTATGGAGGATACATAACGAAAGATACAAGCTAAGATACTCTTAAAAATGCATAGCATACAAATTAAAATGTATAAAAACATTGTATCTTAAAACGATATACATGTTCATATCATACAAAATTGTATTCTAAGTATTGTCAAAATAAAATATTGCACAGAATACGTCCGTGCAGTATACATTGTTTGCACCGTATATATTGTGTAAGGTTATAGGAAATATGTAAACAAGTGGCAATATATGTTTCTTACCTGATAGCATTGCCATGCTGTAGCTGTTTATTCACCCTACTGTACCTTGTAACGGTCAGCTTAACGTGCCCCCTTCCTTGCCTTGATTCATAACCACGACTGTTTACATTTTGTGCGACGGATCTAATGCTTTGTATGTAACAACCTGAAGCAAAGTGCTTGCGAAATCTGCAGCCTAGTAATCACCATTATCTCCCTATTGATTGCATCAGATAAATAATTAAACATGTGAGACACTAATATAGCATATTTGTCAAATAATGCTTTGTTATCACATATTAGTTTTTTATTCTTGTTCTTTTGATGGGGATTTTCTTCGCTCAGTATCATGTAGTTTTATACCATATGAAGTTATACAGCACTTATGTCTATGTAATACACAGATAACAGCTCTATCTTGACGTAAAACAGTGATTTCTTTAGAAAACATATTTTCCGTTACTTTCTTAACCAAAATTCGTTAATGAACATCACACTAACACCGGAAGCTCTAGAGATATAGATAACGTGGTATAGACCATAAAGAGCCATTTATCTACAGAGAAGTTAAGTCTAGGTTCACTAGGTCTCCTGGTTAGATAGTACTGACGTAATTAAATGGTTTAATATAGACACACTGCCCTCTGCGCTGTTGTAGCTCCTTGGGACGGCCACCCTCTGCCTCCTCTCGCTTCATCCTTCCTCCCGGGGATGCCCCACTTGGGGGAATAAGGTACAATAGAACAATACTGGTCGCAGTGCCGAATCTCCCCCGAACAAAATGGTTTATTATGTATTATTGCTGGAAGACTTTCGGTATTGGTTATATGAGTATATGATTCCAATTTGAATCTAAACGAATCTGCCAAGGTTACTACAGAACATAGTTGTTGCATGGCGGTTAGAGGAATATTATGCAAAATTTAAAGACCTATGAAAGCCCGCCACATCGAAAACTAAGGTAATTGTCCCTCCTGTCAGCACTATCTCCCATAGGGGAGGAATTTCCAACCCTTTAGCGGCTGTTGTGCGAGCGCTGCGGAGCCTTGGCACTTGTGGTACTTCTGACGTTGCTAGAACTACGTCGGGCCGAGCATTCGAGCCGTTCGTATTGGGTTGTTCTCGACTTGGTAGTGGTTCCCGCCTCCCGCGGGTATTCGGTACCTCTGGCTTGTTGGTCGCCCAGACGGGTTTGAGGGACGCCTGAAAGAATACTGGGTACCAACCTGCAGAGTTAGCGGCACATTGTACTAAATCTCCAGCCGCCTTACCGACGCTTTCGGTAGTCTTTCCTCATGGGTTGACGCGCGTAAGTGACGTATCCACTTCCACCCAAAAGGAGATTGCCTCGGCTCTCTTCGGTACATAGAGGGGGAGTTTCGACTCTCGGGTAGATTTCGCTTAACATTAACCTGTTAGGGATCCACTGTTGCTGTAGTACCATTTGTGACAGGTTCTGTCCGCCTCAGCCTTCATCCTGATATTGATGCACAATAAGCCATTGGCAGCAGTGCTGGAATTCCTGTCGTGACAGACAGACAAAGGCCTTTTTCCTGTTTTCCTGAGTCCTCATAATGGCAAATGCTGGGTAGGTACTTTGAACGTTTCCTTTCCAAGCTTCCCTTCCAATTTTAATTGCATACATTATAGGTATCCATCGTCTGGTGTACATATAAACACGGACCTTAAACATTACCATTATGCAGGTAGTAGAGAAAGTAGACTAGAACGCTAGTGCAATCCTCAGTAAATAGCCATATTACTGGTAATAATTTGTGTCCTTAAACCTAGTGTGTTATTATTCATGAAGTGTGTGTATAGCTATCTGCACCTTGCATATGTACGAACGGTTGTTTAACTGTAATACCTACACTGCTTATTGCGGGAGTACTTCTTCATTTCAGGTATTGCTTCTTCCAGGACCTTAAAGAAGTCCTTGTCCAATGGCATCGATGGAGGTATCGGTATCTCGAAGGTGTCTATGCCCATTTCTTCCAATTCTTTCTGTGTAGTTTGCAGGACCGAATTTTGCCGTTTTATTTTAGATTTCGTCTTGATGTCTTCGGAAACGCTTGTCGCCAAGGCCTGCCAACCCCCACCTGCAATGGAAGAACCAAATTAATCTCATACTCTTTCTTCTGCAAATTAAATATGTGACGCTTACTGAAAGCGTCATTTGTATAGAAAGCAGTTGAGCAAGAAGGCTGATATATCTGTAGGACGAGTACTTTCAGAGATTCAGACCCATTAACAATCAAAGCAGCATAACGTACCCTTAAGAATATTCTTTGGTGAAACCATACATAATGAATCAAACATAAACATTGAATTAAAGTTAATTTATAAGCCTGCAAGGCCCAGAGAGTGAGTATTCTGCCATCTCAGATCAGATATTAATCACCTTCTGTTTACGATCATAGGCATTAATCATTGAGATATTTATGAATTTCGTAGGAAACTTACTGTGATGGTAGATCATTGTTTTTGTGAGTTTATCATGAAGGTAGCTCCAGTTCATTTTGTCACATATGCATAACCTCTTGTCTACTCTCGGTGATTGCTTCCCAATCCGCCATTTTAGCGCAGCTATTTCACACTCTGTTGGGATTGGCTGCTGTTTATGTTTTCATTGTGGTTCGTGAAAAACAAGCAGTAGAGTTTATGTTTAAGTTTTATATAATTGTGCTTAATTTCTATTGTGAATGGCTCCATAACTGAATTCGTATCTACCACCGGATACTGAGTGGAGAGAGTGATAGAAGCAGAATACATAAAATGCTTTGTCTTACTATAATGTTTTTGGTAGTCGCCTATAGGTTCCCGTGTTTCAAAATAGATGGTACTACTAAGGCAAGTTACTGTTTGTTACAATCATTTGCTACACGTAGTCAAAAATATATGGTATAATGATTCATAAGCTCGTTTGCATTTGGCAGACATTTCAATTAGTCGTTCAATGTTCATTTCCCAAGCTGTTTAAATAGTAATATTTATAAGATGCAGACTTTTGGTCAATTCAGGGCTTCTAGTAATTGACTAAACCATAATTCTTTCTGGAACTTCAAGCTTTATGTGTAAATTTTGACCATGTTTATTACATTCAAAAACTGTCTGTTCAGGAGTATCCTAAACACCACAAATTTCACATGTTATTGTGCTTTGTAATCCTTTTGCAGTATATTTTTTAAGATCCATGGCGAGTATTCAAACCTTTAGTTGGTTGTATGTATTTAGTTTTCATTTTTCTTCTACTATAATATTAAATAATTTAAATGTTCTTATATGTTTTCCCATTTACTTTATCTTTGCATAATTTAATTTCTCTGACAAGAAGTTTGCTTCTTGTATACCTCCGAACCAATTACCTATGTAGCTACTAGATAACTAAAGTGTTACGTATCACGGATTGTGACATACGGGAAGGAAATGTTTCAGGTTTAAGTTAGAGTACCTAAAGTTTAGGATGAGGCAAATTGGAAAATCCTCAGGCAGGGAGGACGGTTCTGGCGCAATATTTCAACTGCAGACCTTCCATTCACCAACAATGAGGTGAGAGTGGGTGAAGAAAATCAAGTATACATAGCACATATAATTATTTATATATCTTCTTCTTCTTCTTGTTGTTGTTGTTGTTGTTCTTCTTCTTCTTCTTCTTCTCCCCCCCCCCCAAGAGTATTCGATTAGAGAACTGATGGTGCCATAACTCACTCAATGTAGATTTTAAATTTGGTTTTATTCCATTTTCTTGCAAGAAATTCACCCTCATGTTCATCCTTTTGGACTCTGAGTCGGGCAGAGTATTCTATTATTCTTTAATCCTAATTAAAGAAAATTGTCCTCTTACAATTCAGGAGTCAAACATAGGGTTGAAAAGCCGCAATGCTTACCATATATCGTTCCAACATAAAAAATAAAAGATAATAAAATTAAAATTAAGTAATGATAAATTTTCTAAAATCGAATATCTTGTAAATATGACTGCCCCTCCAAACGATTAACTGGAGGTTTTGGATCAGTTAGAATCTTGAATGTCTATGTATTTGAGTACACTTGATTCCTTCTATGCTCCCCGTTATCCGCATCCAAGTGAGGATATGTGTGTTTTGTAAACCTTTACTAGCAGAATGATCGTAAAGCACACGTGTCATGGTGAGCAATATGTTAATAGTTTAACTACATAACCTCTTTAAAATCTAATTTTGTATTAAAATGTTTTTATATAGAGTATATGTTTTTATTTAATTAAATCGAGTATTAATAAACTACAGATTAAGTATACACAATATTCGAATATCTAAGATATGTTTTAAATTTTACAAATTACCTGATGATTTTAGTAATGGGTTTACTATATGCATTTTTCAGCTCCATACTCTTGAGAAAAAAAAAAAAAAAAAGAAAACAGGTAGAAAAGGAAAGAAGAACGGCGAAAGGGATGGAAGGAAGGAGGAAGAAAGAAAGAGAAAGAGAGCAAAAGACAGAGAAGGAGAAAACAGGGAAAGAAAAGTAAGAAAGGCAGAAAGAGAGGGAGGGGAGGAAGTGTGGGAGGAAAGAAGGAAGAAAGGCAGGAGGGAGGGAATAATTATTAAGGAACTCGTCAACTAAATCCTATGTAACAGATATTGTACTTATATATTACTTACTGCAGTTAATTGTTGGTGCCAAACAAACCTCGCCATCATGATCTTGCGCATTCAGATTCCACACGCGATCCACAAGTTGTTCCTTAAACACAGATATTTTCAACATTACATTCTGCAAGCTTACTATTATTTTCATAATAATCAGCTTGGCTAATTAGAGTGGAATAAGCACTTTCTTTAAAATATGAATACAACCATAGATAGTTGCTATTTCTCCTCTTATTGAGAACATTCCAGATATGTATTTATGGGTGATAAGTAGTAAATGACTACAGGTAACAGTGTTCTCACATTAAAGTCTCAGAACATACACCCTTTGAGAAAAAAAAAGAGCAGCTGCCAGAAACGAAGTTGAATTCGAAAAACATCAGAAGCTTTCGCTGCTGCTGCATTCACAATATACACTTTGGAAGAGTAAAGTAAGACAGACGAGTTCAATGATTTGAATTCCGGCTATGGCATTGAAGGGGAGTCGTAAAGTCCTTTATTGCTAATGTTGAAATGGGAGTATTAATGCCCCATTTTCTCAGCAATTATTCGGTATAGAAATCCAAAATTTTTACAGTGTATGTATTGGTCCTTCTTAAATATACTGATCCTCATTCGTATAAGAATCTAAAGTAGTACATATTTTATATTTTTAGTGCAGTTCTAAGTTTTTCGTTAAAAAACTGAACTTTTTATTTCTTTTAAAAGGATCCATTTGAGGAAATTGACTCTCCGAAGATTCAAAACATCACTAGGAAATTTAGATTATGTTATAAAATTTGTATGGAGATATTACTCATGGTTTATGAGAAAACGGGGCTTTTACATTGAAAAATGTAGTTTTGAGAAAATTGATGTTGAAGTAAAACTAAAATAGATTTTTGACATACAGTCACTTAGGTTAATTGATGGAAATTAATCATTTCTTTGCACTAGCGGTATATAGGCTAAAATTTTAGATAGAGTCAACATGAAAAATTCAATGCCATGGCCGGGATTTGAATCACGGATCTATTGGTTTCCGTCCAGTCTCTCTTACCCATTTAGCTACCATGGCCAACTTGCCCTCCTTACATTAATTTCTCCAATTGACTCATATTTTTTCCTGGTTTACCACTAGGGGCTCTCGCATACGAGATACACCGTTTGTGGCGACTTACTGTCCTAAGTACTTGAGTCCCAGGCTCCATCATTTAACTCTCAATATTTAGATTAATTAATGGAAATTAATCATTTCTTTACACTAGCTGTATATAGCTTAAGATTTTAGATAGAGTCAACATGAAAAATTCAATGCCGTGGCCGGGATTTGAACCACGGATCTCCTGTTTCCGTCAAGTAACAGCGAATGGACGGAAACCGGGAGATCCGTGGTTCAAATTCCGGCCATGGCATTGAATTTTTCATGTTGACTCTATCAATACAAGCACTTATTATATTTACTCTAAAATCCTCCTGGTTGTTACTCTTCATCATCTCCTCCATTGTTTTTACCCATTGCTTCTCTTCTTCTCTTGGATTTGGCTTCTTTACTCATGTTTGTTTCAGTAACTTCAGCTTTCATAATTCTTAGTCTGTCCAATGCTTTCACATTGTTCATAGTGTTGAAACCTGCTGATACACCACGATCTTCCAATACTTGTAGTCTTGCAGTGTATCCATTGTTAAATGTCAAAACTGCATCATAAACACCCAATTGCATTGTTGGCATACCCACGAATACATTTTTGGGTATTCTCAACCACACAACGTTATTGAAAGATGCATTTGTGTTTTGTGTTTTTCCTTTCAAACACTTATTTAGAATTTTAGTTAATTGATGGAAATTAACCATTTCTCCACACTAGCCGTATATAGGCTCAGGGTGGGATAAATTCTGAAATATAGGTTTAATTGCAAGCATAACAGCTTTAGGTATTTCATTTGTATGTCTAAATGTGTCTAAGGTACCAGATTTTTCAGCCTTCAGATATTTACACCAGTCCTGGGAACACAAATTGTGAAGTAGCTTAGAGTCTGTAGACACTTTATGAAAAAAGGTGGCTCATGCTGATTTCCTCATTCCATCCAAATTATCTGTATTGTTGCTTATAGCCATACCATAATAGTTTGTGAGCCGATCAATGGTTTAGTCTGTAAGTCGATGCTTTGTGCTCAAAGTTATCTAACAAAATGGTGTTGCCCAGCTGTTGTTGAATGTTCCGTCAATGTCTGCCCATCCTCTTTTGCACATGATTAATACATTCTAATTTTTATGTTTTCAAATCAGCATAAGGCATGCTCTCTGACACAGTCTTGCGTGTTTTAGAGTGACCATCATAAAGTAACTGTACATAGCGAACACCTTGGTCTTCAGAACGCTGAAATATTTTTAGTACAGATGCAACTTCCATTCCCCACGTGTCCCTTCATAGTTCTTTGTACAAAATTCCTTGTGCTTCATTAGCTTGTCATCTTTGCCAGCTTGAGCACAGCCCTGACATGGGTTCTACATCCTCAACTTTTCCATTGTCAATACTGTCACGAGACCACTCGTAAGCGAACGGCGAGAGAGAGGGAAGCGCGGAGTGAAAGAGACACATAGCGCCAAAGCCACGCCCAGAGAGAGAGAGAGCAATAGAGGGAGAAAGAGACAGAGGCAGTTCCCTGGTGATCTCGTCTCTTCTCCATTGATCTGTGGCTTCGTGTGGTTGCGAGAAACCTTGAGAACAGCTGCTCGTGTATAAATAAGAGTTCGGCCGGCGTGTCAACTTAAAATTATAACCGCCATCCTGCAACCACCGCATCCCGTCACTACATGGTTAAGCCCTACTCAGGGCAGGTAGATGTCTGACCCCCTACGAGCTGTTCCTCAGCTCGTCAACGTCTCTGCTGCTGCTGCTGCTGCTGCTGCTGCTGCTGCTGCTGCTGCTGCTGCTGCTGCTGCTGCTGTGCGAAGAAGCAGTCGAGAGTTAGTACTGGTGCAGTGTGGAAGTGCGGCAGACGGACGTGAAGGTTTCGTACGTGTGTGTTACGTCATTCTGCTGATATCAGAGTTGTACAAGTGTCTTTCAACGGAAATAAAGAGCATTTTAATTTCAGCAACCTGGACTTTTAATTCTATCTTTTGCACACTTGTTCCTACTATTGATGTGTAGCGAATAATGTTAGTTGGTGGGTTGGGGAGATTTAGCATACCACAAAGCAGGTTCACTTTCCCCACTGACAAAGTCACTAAAAACTGAACTTAACATATTAAAATTAATTAATATCTCTTTGTTTCATCTTGATTAATGTTACTATACTTCTTTTCTGTGTTGTGTAGTTTCCGTTTAGAAGCACTGGGTGGAGTTTCAACATTCTCAACAGGATTGTTCAACACTAAATTTTCACCTTGTGCAGTTACATCTTCTTCTACCACAGGATATTTTCTATAATGTTAATTGCCTTTTTTTTCTCTTTTTAAACAAGCCTTTACGTTTTGTCATTGTGAAAAAAACACATGAAGGCTGAGCACAATATAAAAATATCTACTTGTTTGTATATTTAAACAAACTCTAACCACAAAACTCTGATGCCATATTGAATTCCAGATTACCCAACATATGCATCAGAATTTACCCTAAAATATAAGACAAACCACAGCCTTCTAGACCAAATAGTTCTATAAAATAGTTCTATAAACCTTGCCAGGATTTTAAAAAATTAAAGTATTAGTAATATTTATGTAAATTAATTTAAAATAGTAAATATTGGTATATTGTAATAAAACATATGTCAACTTAATCAGGATGGATGGATATTTTCATAATTTGCAAAGAACTGAAAAAGTCAAAATTTGTCTTATAAGGCCTTTGTGACTCCCCTGAAGTTTTCAGTCTGATTCTACCTATCCATACTTTGGCTTACACAGGGTTTGTGTAAAAGAACAATTAATGTTTCCAATATAAGCTTTGGTACCACCTTGGCTTCATTTCAAGTCATGCGATAGATTGGGATATGCTTTGCGCCTTGGCCGTATGCATGGTAGCTGAGCGATAAAGCGCATGTCTCTTAAGTAAACCAACATGATTTAAGTTAATTGATGGAAATTATTCATTTCTTCACACTATCTACAGGCTAAGATATTTGATTGATAGAGTCGACATGAAAAATGCAATGCCATGGCCGGGATTTGAATCACGGATCTACTGGCGCTTTTTACCCATTGAGCTACCATGGCCAATTTGCCGTCCTGACATTAAATTCTCCAATTGACTCATATATTTCCCGATAAACCACTAAGGGCTGTCGCATCCGAGATACACTGTCTGGTTCAAATCCCGGCCGTGGCATTGAATTTTTCATGTCGACTCTATCAAACCAACATGAGTTCAAATCCTTATTATTGTTACTAGCTATGCCACATGAGCTTTTGTGCAGAAGATAAATAATATTTTAAACACGTTCGTTTATAAAAAGGCAAATAACGTTCTTATCGTTTTCAAAATAAATGCAATGTTTATTTGAAAATTGCCTTAATATTTGTTGTGCAAACACTCAGTCTCATTCATCTGTCATGAATGTTGCTGCCATATAAGACGAAGTATCTTCTCGTGAAAATTTCACTAGGCATTTGGTCTCATCCATGCCCCACAGAATGAGGACAGTAATAGAAGCAGAGACCCGCCACTAAGTTTAATTTATATTTTTATTTGATTTTACATATAGGAATATAACATTTATTTCAGCTAGTTTAAAACAGAGTAGAATGTTTCAGTATTTGTGAGTGAGCATAAATGCCATAAAATCAAGTAAACCTTAGCAATTGGAAGCTATATTACAATGTGCGTAATATTTCTGCAATTAAAAAAAATCAAAATAATGTTTGGGATTCGAACCTTTGTAGGTCTAGCTCGGCCATCTGTGCACGTTTAATACCTCAGACTAATATGAGATAATTTTTCGCACACTTTACAGTATACCATAAAAGGAAGGATTCCCTATCTGGATATGCACGAAACATATAAAACAATACACAATGTGTGAGCACTTTCATTATTATAACAGGATTCAGTAGGACGAATATAAAGAGACACGTTCCGTGACACCATTGTAAACCGGCCGTGGAGACGATGTGGACTTAGCATGTAACACTTACTGTACAAATATACCATCTACTATTTGACTGTGTCATTTCATTTTTTTGCCGAAGGTATTTGTTATGTAGAAAATGAAGCTAGCTACAGTGAAGCAATGAATATTACACAAATATAACTATTTGTAATAAAAATACTTCACTTATCTTAAGAAAATTATGTCAACTTCTCTTATTAATTGAGATCGATTTCACAAACAACTCGTTTGGGTCGTCAGTCCACAAACTTCGTCGTCAAAATGAAATGTGTAGTGTTTAACGCCCGCTTTTACTACACACGGCACCGCAGGCGTTGACACTGATGATACATGAGATGAAGATGGAGCACCGGTGGAATGAGATGGCGGGGGAAACCGGAGATCCCGGAGAAAACCCACTCCCGCGCCGTGTTGTGCACCACAAATGTCACTTTGCTGTCGTCTGGGATCGAACTCGGGCCGCCTTGGCGAGAGCCAAGCGGTCCAACCACTGAGCCACGACGCGGCCTCTTCGTCGTCAATATTATTATATTTTTTCAGTATTACCAAAACATATTATATTATACAATTACATTATATATTATATATTATATTTTTTCACATAAATTTGCTGTTTTTAATAGTTTGATATATAGATTAATAAATATACCTCTGAATAAAGAGGAATTTAATAAAGAATATAAACATATTATTAATACTGCTTTAATTAATGATTTTAATAAAGACTTTATACAAAAGAAGATTGAAAAATTTAAATATCCCAAAACTGTTAATGATATTTCTACCCTTAAAAATAAAAGACGATTATAATTTTAAAAAATTTACTTACCATCATTGGGTTAATAAACATTTTCAAAACAATTTTAAAGACCTTGGTGTAACTTTAGTTCCTCAAAATAAATATAGTATTACAAATTTACTACAATTCTCTAAAAAAAGATAAAATTCCTAATAATAAAAAAATCTGGTATTTATCAGTTTAATGGTTTGGATTGTGATCAGGTTTATATTGGAAAGACGAAACGTAATTTGGAAACCAGAACGAAAGAATATGTTCGTAACATTAAGTATAAATAACTGATAAATATATAACTGATCAATCGGCCGAAGCAGACCATTTTTGGCCATTTAACCATGAAATAAATATTGAAGTTAAATTATTAAAACAATTAAATGGTCCGATAGATTTAATGATTTGGGAAAGTATATTTATTTAAAAAATAAATATCGCGTAATGAATTTTGAAATACCAGCAGTTGATTCCGGTTTTAGGTTTTTTTTTTTTTTTTCGTTTTCAGATTTTGGTAATACTCAAAAATCAATAACATAGTAACCGGTATCCTTGACGACGACTGACGACGCAACAAGTTGTTTGTGAAATCGATCTCAATTAATAAGATAAGTTGACATCATTTTCTTAAGATAAGTGAAGTATTTTTGTTACAAATAGTTATATTTTTGTAATAAGGTATTTGTTGCTTACTACTTCCCTTTGGGTAATCCTAATTACTGTTTGTCAGAGATTAAGGAGGAAAATCAAGTAAATTATTTTTCTTTATAAGTAATAATAGTTTAGTAATCTGCAATGTTGTGAATGGTTCGAATGGAATGTGTAGAAACTTTATTTATAAACGGAAAATTGCACCTGTTTTGGTAATATAGAATAGTATTAACTGGCACCAATTTTGTAACTGCAAACTGCTTGTTCTTTATGATGTAATGGGGAATAGTGACATATATGTAAGAGAAGGTGTTGTGTGCAAACTCTGAATCGAGAGCTCTCCTCACTTATGCAAAGAAGAAAAAATTTTGATGAAGTGGGAAAACTCCAAACTTAGATAATTTAAAACAAATACCTAAACTTGCGTGCGGCATATAATATACTTAAGGCGAAAAACGGCTTATAAGTTGTAAAAGTGGAGCCAAATTATTTTTTTGGCCATGTCTACTCTCGCCATACCATCGATTTGTCACCACATGAGTTACGTGCTACGTGCCCACCTCTGTAGCACAGGTGGTAGCGTGTGTGCCGCAAGTGCAAGAGCTCCCATGTTTAAATCTGTCAGGGCAAGTTACATTGATAAGGATCTTTCCACGGTTTCTCTTATCCTGAGAGGTGAATGTGGAGAAGCCTAAGCTCTGTGGGCCCGGGTTCATTTGAGCGTCATTTCATTCATCGTCCGATATGACTTAACGTTAGAGAACGTTAAGTACAAAAAAAAAGTTACGTCACCTTCTTGAAATTTGCAGTACAAAGTAGGGATCTAGAAACACTGCATTACGCCTTCATCTGCACTGCCAACTTTAACTTCGCGTCTGTGTTTATGTTGTGTTCATCTTAGCACCACCAACTCTTCATTGTGCGTTGACGCCACCTGAATACGTAAACCAGGGAAAATGTGTACACTGACTTTAACGGATGCAGAGTAAATACGCATGAAAAACAAATCGTATTTAGAAATGTTTATTAGGATATACAAATTATTTTAACAGGGTCGTGTGGTTATTGGGAATTCAAATGTTCTTTCCTTGATATTTAACAGTTGTTAGTGGAGCTCAAGTTGTTCTCGGGAAACAAGCCAGGTGAAAAGACGATTAGAAATTAAAGATTAGATTTGGCTGCCGTTGTCACTTACAACACACTTCCTAGGCCGAATATCAACCGAGATGAAAGTTAAGCACTTAAGAGACCGGAACGATGAAAACTTGGTTGTCTTGCCGGCGGGGCAGCCCTACATATCGGTTGGCATGCCACCTGACTCATCTGTTACAACTTAGGATAGGGCATTTTTTGTGTGTAATTTACGTCTTCCAACGTTGTTAAATGTTGCTCAAATGAGTCCGGGGTCCATGGAGCTTAGAGCTACCCGACATTCGTCTTCCACGATAAGGGAAACCCCCGGAAAAAACCTTATCCAGGTAGCTCACCATAACCCAGATTCGAACTTGAGACCTCTTGAACGTGAGGCAGACACGCTACCATCTACGCTACCGAGGCGGGCTCTGGTAGGGCATTGCGCATATCATGTAACTCCACACAGTTTTTACATACACTTAAGAACATCACCATTGGCCCTTTTTATCTTCTTGTCGCTTCGACATGGTTTCTCTATTTACAAGGGTATCACTTCAGGAAGCCATGCAACTTCTGAAGGAGCATTTTCAGGCTGATAACACAGAGGTCTTCCGACATACCCTGACGTCCACTTTCTTCTTTTTCGGTGGTACTTTCTATGAACAAGTAGATGGAGTAGCAATGGGCTCCCCTTTGTCACCAACTATAGCTAAGTTCTATGTGGAAAACCTAGAACATGAAATACTTGCCACATCTCCACTTAAACCATCTCATTTCCATAGATACGTGGACGACATTTTTGTAATTTGGCCACATGGATCAGACACTTTGCCTAGCTTTCTTGCGCATCTCAACAGCCTTCGACCTCAAATACAGTTTAACATAGAAGTGGAGAAGGATGGAACTCCTCCATTCCTGGACATTCTTGTTTCAAAAAACAGCAACGGTACACTGGGGCATGCTGTATACCACAAGCCTACACAAACCGATCTCTATCTGAACGCTCATAGTTTTCATCATAAGTCTTAGCGACTGGGAGTTCTCAACACACTGGCCCACAGAGCTTTGTCTATCTCTGATACCAGGCACTTAAAACAGGAATTACAGCACCTGAGACTTTCCGTCAAACCCGCTACTCCGAATATAACGTTGAAGCCTCGATCACCAAGGCTAGGAAAGGGAAACCTGTAATACAGCAAGCGTCAGAAAAGCCTACCGTTACGGCCTGCATCCCGTTTACCGGCAATCTATCGGGCAGAATCAGCAGAATTCTCGCCAAATACAACATCAGGACCATTCACAAGCCACCGCCAAAGATTAAAGATCTGTTGAGACCGGTGAAAGACAAACTGAACTTCCAAGTTCCGGGAGTGTACCGCATTCCCTGAGAATGTGGGACACCATATATTGGACAAACCGGAAGGACCATTGCTACCAGAATAAATGAACATGAACGAAGCATTCGTTTACTGCAACCTGAGAAGTCTGGACTCTTTTCTTCCTTTTTTTGTTTGTTTGTAATTTACGTCTTCCAACATTAAGTCATATCGGACGACGAATGGAATGGGTGAAATGATATTCAAATGATCCCAGGGTCCATAGAGCTTAGAGTTACCTGACATTCGTCTTTCAGGTTAAGGGAAATTCCGGGAAAAATCTTATCCAGGTAACTCACCCTGACTGAGATTCGAACTCGGGACCTCTTGAACGTAAGGCAGACACTGTACCACCACGCTACCGAGGCCGGACTGGCAGAGCATTGTTTTGATAACGACTATAGAGCCAACTTTCCGGAGACGACCAACTTGGCAAAAATGCAACAGTTACTGTTACATTTACTGGGAGCGGAGAGTTAAGGATGCTTTGGCCATTTCCTCCGAGAGGAGCACGCTTAATCGTGATATTGGATTTCAGTTCAGCTCCTCTTTGAAATCCGTCGACTTAAGGAGCACAGATCTATACAGCGTAATAATCAAGTTAAGTAGTTACGTTTCTTTGACCCAATGACGTTTCTTTGACGTCGATTTCTTATCGTGTTTTCACCTGGCGTGCTTCCCGAGAAGAACTTGAACGAATTCATCGCCAGGAAAGCTTCAGATCTTATTTTAGTCGTTAGTGGTGTTGGTGCACATTTTTCCTCATACGCTGTTAATCCAGCCCTCATAAAGTATTACATTTTACACGTCATTTAAAGAAGACATCTTGAAAGAAGCTATAGATAATTAAACTGTGTAGGCTTTCACGGCAGCTGTCATTACATAGGGCTAGAGGATCGTGGTTCAATGGAAACTCTCCTTCATTATGGACTCATCCGTGGCTCGCCTCGGTAGCGTAGATGGTAGCGTGTCTGCCTCACGTTCAAGAGATCCCGAGTTCGAATCTCGGTCAGGGTGAGTTACTTGGATAAGATTTTTCCGGGGTTTTCCCTTATCCTGAAAGACGAATGTCGGGTAACTCTAAGCTCCATGTACCCTGGGCCCTTTGAGCATCATTTCACTCATTCCATGCATCGTCCGATATGACTTAAAGGGTTAAAGCACGTAAATCACACAAAAAAATTATCCATGGCCTCGTAATGGAAAGACAGTTTCCACTGGACCAGGTCCACAAACCCGGATATTCATTTTCTATGCAATAGATATGTCAGAAAGTGGAATATCGTGGAGATCAACTTACACAAATTGACAGAGATCCTTATATTAAATATAATTTAATTAACTAATTTGATTGCAGAACAGAAGAACTCCGGGATAGTGTAAATCTATTAAACATGTAGAACGGTTATTAAAGTAAATATGTTACTAAACTATACCAAAATATATCTCATTTAACTGCAGAATAGAGAAGAATACAAGAATAAATACGTAAAATATGAAGCTATTAACAGTGAAGCAAACAAATATATACAAATATAATAATTATAAGTGAAGTTTTTTAAGTTATAAACTATTATGTGTATATATACAAGAATAGCTTGTAAACAAGATACAAAATAAACAATAAAGGACAGAGTTAATCTTGTGAATGTAACATCAGAATGTTTTCTGTAGGGGAGGAGCTCTCTGCTACTATTGTCACATAAAAATTTGTTTCATCGAAAAGTTCATGTTTAGAAAACATCTGATCAAAAAACAGCATTGTGTGTGCTTGGGTATACCTCCAAAACAAACAAAAAATTGGCTAAATACCAAACTTGTAATTTTAGCTGAAATCGCCCACCTCTGTAGCGTAGATAACTGTCCCGAGTTTGAATCTTGATCAGGATGAGTTATCGAATAAGGTTTCTTCCAGGGGTTTCCTTATCGCGAAGGATAAATGTCAGGTAACTCTAAGCTCTATGGACCCTGGTCTCATTTGAGCATCATTTCACCCATTTCATCGTCCGATATTACTTAATGTTGGAGGACCTTATTTGAGAAAAGAAGATTATCAAGAAAATATCCATAGACCAAACTACAAATTATTATTTGCTTGGGAACGTTTTGTTTGTTTTCTCAAAAATGGCCTAATGACTTTGATATGATCATGCAGTTAAATACAATAGGGCAATAAATGGAAAAGTGGTTTATTAAAAATGTTCAATATATTATGATAACAAATGAAACGTACATATATCTTGACATTTAGGTTGTTGCAAAATCCCTTAAATTCTGAATTACCTTTTATAAATTATTGGTAACCGAAAACTTTACAGAAACAATTAGATATCCTCAAAACACCCAATTATGTTAAAATGTTTTGGCGTTAGACATTTGCCAGATGTTCTTTGTTGTGTTTGAATGTTCAAATACTTGAACTTATTTCTGGTGGATGATACTTTTCTTTGTGGTCATGCAACAAAGAACATAGTGACAAGATTTCCAAAGGCTTTCATGATCCTTTAACCTTCTGTATCTCTATATTTACCTAAAACGACATTCATAATTTTGTCCATCATTCAAGTTAGCATCATTTCCTCCAAAATCGATAATTACCAGAACTTTTTCTGTTACCATATTTGAAGTAGTGGATAACTGAATATGTCATGAACATTTCCTCGATTAATACAAAATGGAACAAAAGTAACATTTGAATGTAAAAAGTAGAAGAGTGAGTAGAGAAACTAATGTGAATAAAACTAATTAGATTTAGGTTTTTAGATGAAAACGCTCATGTGTGTGCACGTCGCGCGTTCCTATTTCTCTATATGTAAGTGAACATCATAATTATTATTTAACAACGAATAATGAGTTAAATATAAAACTAGTATATGGCTAGTGTGAAGAAATCATGAATTTCCATCAATTAACTTAGAGTTATATGATGAAGCCTGGGACTCAAGTACTTAGAATTGTAAGTCGACACAAACGGTGTATCTTGGATGCGAGAGCCCCTAGTGGTTTACCGCGGAAATATATGAGTTAATTGGACAATTTAATGGCAGGACGGCAAGTTGGCCACGGTAGCTCAATGGGTAAGAGCGACTGGACGGAAACCAGGAGATCCGTGTTTCAAATCCCGGCCGTAGCATTGAATTTTTCATGTCGACTCTATCAAAATTGTTATTTAACTTCACACAATACTTGCCCTACGAGTACAGAAAGTACAGATTGTACTACAAAAATCATCGAGCGGGATGGCTCAGGCGGTTTCGTCTGTGGCCCGCATTCGGGAGGCCCGGGTTCGATTCTCGTGGCTGACCTACCTGACCCATGGGTTTTATCGGGGGTTTCCCGGGTCGCTAGGCGAATGCTGGGTAGGTTTTCCCTCCTGTCCCTTCATTTCATCTTCATTATCATTTCATTTGGTGGTCTATTTCAGGGTAGAAGTGTCGGCGGTGCACGGCAGGATGATATGCTCTGAGAAAAACTACTTCCTCCTCCGGTAGGTCGCTTGCCGGTCTCCGCTCCTCTTCTGGGGCCATTTTGGGATCGCCAGCCAGGGACCTTTGGGGCTCGGATCACCAGCCTGGGACCTTTGGGGTTGGATGCTGGGCTCTTTGTCGTCCTGCTGTAGGGGAGCGAGTTCTCTGTCCTGGCCTGTCGGGGGAAGTCCCTAAGTAAACTGTAGGGACGCTGCCCTCTGTATTGTCATGGCTGCTTGGGTCAGCCGCCCTCCGATTCCTTCGCCTCATCCTTCCTCCCGGAGGTCACTTGGGGGCATAGGAACAATGGACCCAGCATGGTGGCCTACGTACGGAATCCCCTCCATAATGAAATCCCAATCCCACTAAAAAGCTCACATTAACTTTTTTCCTGCTATTGCGACCTATCGTTTCCTTGAATCGGAACACGCATTTCACTTCTTCTCCCATATAAGTGGAACATAGCAAAACTAAATGGAAATATACATTGGAGATATGAGGATAACGGTTTCTCTTTCATTACCTCTTATCTACAAAGTTTATTTTCATTTCGTTGCAATCGAATATTAAGAAAATCGCACCATATACTTCATCGGACTACTCTACAGCCACTGAACCCGTTATGAACAGTAACACTTTCGGAGGAGAAGAACGAATCCCAAGAAATATTGACGCAACTGGATAACCCCTCTGGCAGGGTGTAAACCCCGAAACACGTCTATGCTTTAGAACCTCGACCACCCGTGCCAGTGGTTTGATAAAGGAGTATAAAAAAGACAATTGTAAAATAAAGTTACGGAGAGGGCTTACCGCGAGTCCAAGTACGGGTAATCCTGCTAGCAGAGATACAACAAGGGCTCCAGCGACCATCATCTTCACTGAAAATTAAGAGCACATGTGAATCTTAATCAACGTTACATCAAAACGATTTTATAATTTATATCCTCCTATCAAATGGATATATATATGTAATATTAATGAATTCTGATACTTTAAATGATACAAAAGAGAATCATTTGTATTCTCGGGGAAAGAAATATTGAAATATGAACATGTTTACAAGTGTTATTGATTTACTGAGTGCAACGAAGGGGAGAAAATATTACATGTAACAATAACACGTTATTTTCTACCCATTGTCACTTCAAGAAATTCTGCGGACAGTGTTTAAAAAGAAGGCATTTCTTCTTCCGTTTGTTATGAGAAGAATTCTTAGGAGATAGCTCCAATGACATAATAGCACAGTCTATTTTGTTGAATCTAAGTTAAGACACAGCTCCCTGGTCATCATCATTTTATACACAACGGAGAAATAATTACGTACTGATAAAGTATATGGTGATACACCGTGGGAAAGAAACGTAATATTCAGTTTCTTAATGCATTACCCATTCACTTTTTAAATATTTAAAATCTTTACGAGGGACCAATTATTGAAAAAGGGAAGTCAATAATATCCATAATTGGTTCATAAAAAATAAAAAATTACTTATTTTACAGATGCTGCTTAAACTGTGGGAAAATAGGGAGCGGCGTTAATCATTGAGTGAATAATGCATAGTTCGGATTTACTTTGCATTACTTACATAAATGTTTTAGCAGTAAATGCGTTATTCTGTCTCTGTCACACGTTTCCCCCTAGATGCAAGCCAATGAGAATGAGGGCATTGAGTACCACGAGAGAAAAATTTAAGATTCTGTGCCTGATTGATCATGCAACTGCATCAGACCTGTGATATTTTGATCAACATATGAGACATATTTTGGTAATGCGGTTCTCTTTATAACTGTCGTAAGATATGGCCTTTATTTTGCTGCTTATGTAGATCCAGAGGATCTCGTAAAAATGCAGAATGAACCTCCTTCCGTTGAATGACTTTATATTTCTAAGAAATCTTTTATTGAAGGCTTTCAGATTTTCTTTGCGCCCGATCATAGAACGTTTTAAATGATCCCATCATCATGAGAGAAAATGTAGTTTGCAGTTCTTATCAGCAAAGAAGTGATGCTGATTTTTCAATAAGTCCTGCCGACAGTTTAGTGTAGTGTTACAAACCGACGGACTGCATGTTACTTGGAAGTAACCAGTTAGCCGCGGACGACTGTTGAAGATAAATGCGGGCAAAATAATTCTGAGCTGGAGGGTCCCTCCTAATAGTGTTTGGTGATCACTTGATCAGTAATGGTACCTAGGTACACTACAGCGTTTGAAACTTTGCTATGATTTTTACAATTCACGCAAAATAGTTGATTCTGGACGCAGACATAATTTTATAAATTGCACTGTAAGGCCTTGAACAATTTGCCAAACATCTACAGTTCTCCCCATATAAGCAACACAGCTCAGGTGAACAAAGCGAAAAGAAATTCCGAGCACTTGACCGCAGTGATTGCTCTCATTAGCTACTAACCAAACAATTGAACGTAACGAGCGAAAATTGATCCATCTTTTGTTAAAAGTATTACTTTAAAAGTGTGTTAAATGTGTGTTTAATTATATCATTGTAACAAACGGTATGTGTAATGTTACTTAATGTTATTATTTAATGTTAGAAACAGCTTCAGCTTTATTAGATATGAACAGCTGTTGCGACTGACGAGAAATAGATGTCAGTGAGCAAAATGGCAATCCCACTGAGATTAACTTTAGGTTTTGCAGTGTTAAAAATGAATGTTAACAAGAAGCACTCAAAAGATAAACTATTAATAAGTGGTGAAAAATAAATTGTTTTAAATGTGTTTCACAAGTTAATCGAGAACAATTCAGATATTTCGAAGAATGACTTTGTGAAATTAATATCTGAGTACGCTTGCGTTTCAGAAGCGAGTGTTGTTCACGTGAGGAAAGAGTTCAAAGAGACTGGTGGTGTTAGTGTGCGAGCCTTAACTTATTGGTACAACGCTAAAGGGCTATTATTACATGAAATATAATTAATTTGTGATATTTCAAATCTCGCCTAAGACCAAATGACCTTCGGAACGATACAATTCAACATCGCACCACTTCCGCATCAGTACGTATAGAATTTAACATGGCAACGTGGGTCACATTTTGTATGGGATTGTACTCAAATCGATTTCGATTCCCCACAGGAACGTAGTTTATAAAACAAACAAAATTACTGGTTATATATGTGAATGAAAATCCCACATTTAGTTAGTAAAACTCAGCCTTATGCGCATGTACCTAAAGGTCTAAACAGTACCTTGAGTTTACTACCACTGAAAAATGTACATTTCGCTCTTTTTCAGTCGAGTATAACATTAAATAAAATTTTGGGGTGAAAAATGTGGGCAAATATTTAAAATCCAGAAGCTAGTCATAAGAAAATTAAGTGAAATAAATAGTAAGAAACCCTGTAAACCCTATTTTAGGAAACATAAAATACTATCACTAGCTTGTATCTTTACAGCAGAACTTAAAAGCATAGTAAGAGATTTCAGGGAGAACAATGCTCATCTCTCACAAGAGATGCGCTCACATGCCTTTCTGTATTCTTGTCCAAACTATTGTTACAAATAAATATCTTTGCTTCAATTATGACGTATGCGGCAGCAGTTTGGGCAGAAAGGATGGATGATGTACAAATAAGAAGATTGTTGAGAAGAACGCAAAGAAAAGTATTATTACGTCTGACAGGAGCTGTAAAAACAACACCAACTATGGCATTGCTAGTAACAACGGCCATTTGGCCGATTGATTTATTAATAAGATTGAAGGGCGCAAAATTTTGGGCGAAAAAAGGAAACTTAGAAAAAGTTTATAATATAACTGGAGTCAGAACAAACAAATCTTGGGTGATTAAAAATAGTTTAAAAGATAAATGGCAAAAAGAATGGACAGACAGTCTAGAAGGTAGAAGAGTGTTTGAAATTTTTCAGAACGTCAAAGAGAGACTAAAATTGAATTTTATTCAACCAACAAAGGGATTTATACATTATATAACAGGACACGGACCTTATAAGACCTATTGGAAGAAAATCAATAAAACTGAAAATGATATATGTGAATTATGTAACAAACAAGATAATCCTGAACATGTAGTATTTGAATGTGGAAGATATGCAATTCACCAACAAGAAGAGAGGCATGCGCTAGCAGGATATATCGTATATGACATAATTCGAGATCAACAATTGGTAAATAAATTACAAGTTTTGACTAACTTTGTAAGTAAGAAAGCATGGGAGGTAAAAATATTCAAAGGAGAAAGAGTTGATAATAGGCGAAGAATAGTACAAGATCCAAGAAGGAGTTCTAGAATACAAAATAGGATAAGACGGGAAGAATTATTGAATAATCTAACAATGGAGTTGACTGCATGGGCGGCGGAGGGAGAGAGTGATGGCAGAGGCCATGGTGGACTACAGAATTAGTAGATTTAGATATAGATTTAGGAAATAAGGATTTTGTAATTTTTATAGTTGTTTTCTTTTGTTTTTTGCTTTTTTGTGTTTATTTCTGTTATTTTATTTCATTTTATTTTTGTAGAGTAGTTTTCTGAGAGATTTGTATAATTATAACATTTGTAAGGATTTTATGGAAAAATAAAGAGAAAATTTGGATATATGCCCCGGTATAGTTGTCTAGGTGCCGGGGTAGAATATTCAGATTTTATTTATTTATTTATTTATTTATTTATTTATTTATTTATTTATTTATTTATTTATTTATTTATTTATTTATTTATTTATTTATTTATTTATTTATTTATTTATTTATTTATTTATTTATTTATTTATTTATTTATTTATTTATTTATTTATTTATTTATTTATTTATTTATTTATTTATTTATTTATTTATTTATTTATTTATTTATTTATTTATTTATTTATTTATTTATTTATTTATTTATTTATTTATTTATTTATTTATTTATTTATTTATTTATTTATTTATTTATTTATTTATTTATTTATTTATTTATTTATTTATTTATTTATTTATTTATTTATTTATTTATTTATTTATTTATTTATTTATTTATTTATTTATTTATTTATTTATTTATTTATTTATTTATTTATTTATTTATTTATTTATTTATTTATTTATTTATTTATTTATTTATTTATTTATTTATTTATTTATTTATTTATTTATTTATTTATTTATTTATTTATTTATTTATTTATTTATTTATTTATTTATTTATTTATTTATTTATTTATTTATTTATTTATTTATTTATTTATTTATTTATTTATTTATTTATTTATTTATTTATTTATTTATTTATTTATTTATTTATTTATTTATTTATTTATTTATTTATTTATTTATTTATTTATTTATTTATTTATTTATTGTCCAAACTATTGTTACAAATAAATATCTTGGCTATCCGGTTTCCGGCGCATAAGCCTCAGAGAACATATCTTTACAAACGCTTACTTACTTCAGTTATATGAGATAAAAGTTGCAGCAATTATTTATTACTGTTGTACCTTTGTGGGTTCGTAGAATTAAAAGTCCAAGTTACAGAAATTCAAAATGTTCTTTATTTCCGTAGAAATACATCTTGGACAATCCTTACAGTAGAACAATTACGTCACATACACAGTTACAATCTTCCAAGGTCGTTGACCACAAACAAACGGCGTTCACAGTTACACGATACTTAGTTCTGATTACACTCTGTTTACAACAACTCTCGTTACAACTCCGTTTTCGACTACTCGCTGGCGTGTCGCGATCTCTTATATATACACCTCCATTGATAATTCTAGACTGTTCTAAAATGTTTACTATCAATCAAGATGACACTGGAAGTTTCCATTTATCTCACTTTATTTGTCTCGACAAGCCTTTCATCTTTGCGCTATCTTTATCAGTTCCTTTGTGTGCACAAGCCGCACTATCGCGATAACGGGTTCGCCACACTGCTCTCTCCTCAAGGCTCGTCGTCCCGAACAGCACCACCGTAGCGGGCCAAACGATCCAAGTATATCCCCAACATCTTCCCTCGGGGCACCTTCTGGATGCGGAAGACCACGTCGTTAATCCTCCTTACCACCCGGTACGGTCCTTGCCACGGCTGTTGAAGTTTCAGGCAGCATCTCTTGGTCCTGGTAGGGCGGTACAACCAGACCAGGTCACCTTGCTGGAAACCTTGGCTGTTGGCTTACCTGTCGTATCGGGTCTTCATGCGGTCGCTTGTCTTCTGGATGTTCTGACGAGCCATCTCGTAGCTGTCGTGGAGATGGTCCATCAGGTCCTCCACATACTCGGTTGTTGGCTGTTTCGCTTCCGGGGGCTCCCAAAGGCCAGGTCACAGGGAAGGCGTAACTCTCGGCCGAACATTAAGCTGGCTGGCGTCAACCCAGTGGTGTCGTGTGTTGCCGAGCGATAGGCCAGCAAGAACAGTGGCACCTTGACGTCCCAGTCTCGCTGATGGCTGATGGCACCTTCCTCAGGTGTTCTAAGGTCTTGATGTACCTTTCGACCATGCCGTCTGACTGGGGATGTAGAGGTATTGTGCCGGTCTTGTTAACCCCAAGTCTTTCTAGTGTCTCCTTCATTAGGTTGGACTCAAAACTGGTACCTTGGTCAATGTGCAGCTCTAACGGCACTCCAAAACGGCAGAAAACTTGCTCCACGAGCCAGTCTGTGATCGTCCTCGGCTCCAGGTTCGCGATGGCACAAACCTCCGGCCACTTGGTGAAGTAGTCCACGACCACCATTAGGTACTTATTGCCTCGGTCGGACACTGCGAATAATCCCACTACGTCGACGGTGATCCGTTCGAATGGCGCTCCGACGTTGTACTGCTGCATGCGACCCCGGCTCCTAGTCTGGGGGCCGCGATTCGCCAAGCACACGTGACATTCAAGGCACAACCTCTCAGCGTCTGCTCGGAGCCTCAGCCAGTAGTAGCGCTGTCGGAGTTTGTCGATCGTCCGGTTTGCTCCCAGGCGTCCTCCTGAAGCACCGGCGTGCACCTCCTCTAAGACCTACGGGACCTAACTCCGGGGAAGCACCAACTGTTCTCTCTGCGTCTTCCCATCAGATGATTCCCATACCCGGAGCAGCACGCCCTCTCTTGTCTTCAATGAGTCCCATTGGGCCCAGTACGACATGTATGTGGCGTTTCTTGGTGTGATCTCCTCCTAGGTTGGTCTTGTCCCTACCTCCACTTGCCTCAAGAGTGGCCCCAAGTCGACGTCCGCCAGCTGCTTCCTCTTCAGACCTGCGGTATCCCAGCCATCCGCAGGCATTGCCGTGATTACTCTGACAGCTGCGGCACGCTCCTTCTCTTCCACTCTTGAGGATTGGCCGCACTCATCTGGGCATGGTCTTCGGGACATGGCGTCTGCGTTGCCGTGGCTCTTCCCTTTACGATGTTCAGAATTGAAGTCGTACTCCTGCAGCCTCTGTATCCAGCGTGCTGTCTGACCTTCCAGGTTTCTAAAGCTCAGTAGCCAGGTTAGGGCTGAGTGGTAAGTTTTCACGTGGAATGGCAGACCGTACAGGTACTTGTGGAAGTGTTCCAAGGTCTTCACTACCGCAAGTAGCTCTCGTCCGGTGACGCAGTAGTTTTTCTCTGCCTTGGATATGGTCTTGCTGTAGTAAGCTATCACCAGCTCGTGGCCGTCCTGGACCTGCGATAGGACACCTCCAATGAAATGGTCACTGGCGTCGGTGTCCAAAATGAAGGCGCCGTCTGGTTGTGGGACTCCCAAAATAGGAGCACTGCAAAGAGCCTTCTTCAGCTACTGGAAAGCGCGTTCGGGCATCCTCCGTCCATACATAAGACCGGTGTTCCTCTGTCAGGTGGGAGAGGGGCTTGGCGATGTTGGAGAACCCCTTTATGAAACGGCGGTAATAACTGCACAGCCCTAGGAAACTGTGTAATTCTCTGTTATCATTTGGTGGCAGGCAGGCGTTATAAGTCAGTCCTTTCATTACCGAATCCATGAAGCGTGGGAAGGTAGCTGGTGCGTTGCAGAGGCCAAAGGGCATAGCTGTGAACTGCCAAAGCCCTAGGCCTGTCGAGAATGTGGTCTTGTCCTTGTCTCTTGGTTGCAGAGCTACCTGACGTAACCCGACTTCAGGTCCAGGGTCGAGAACCACTTCGTACCAGCAAGCGTGTCCAGGGTGTCGTCAATCCGGGGTAAGGGGAAGCAATCTGTCCTGGTGACATCGTTCAGCCTCCTGTATCCACACAGAAGCATAGCCCGTCGTTCTTCTTCATCACCAAGACTACAGGGGAACACTAAGCGCTGTCAGGTTCTTCGATCAGTCCTCTGGATCTCATGTCCTACTGCATGTCCCGCACCACCGCTTGTTTCGCCAGCGGAACGCATCTAGGTGGTTGTCGAATAGGCCGGGCGTCTGCGGTGTCGATGTGGTGGAGCACTCGGTCCGTGCGGCCGTAGTCGCTGTCGAGTTGGCTGAAGACGCGCTGGTATCGTCTCAACAGTTGTCGAACCTTCTCGAGCTGTTTTTCGGTAAAGTGGTCGGCCGCCCTCTCCAGTAAGCCTTCCAGCGGGAACCTCGGGTGATGCGTCGGCACCGGCTCCTGTGTCTTGTCGATTGCTGTCACGCTGACCACAGGCTCGCACGTCCCCAACTCCGTCCCAGCCTGGATGTCGTCAAAGGTGTCCGTCAGGTTGAGCGGCCTCACCGGCACCTCCTTTCGGCAGGGCGACAACGTCCTGGTTATACATAGTCCGTGCACAGGCGTCTTCCGGTCCAGCATCATGTTCTTCGCCGCATGGCCTTCCAGTCGCGCCGTCACCATCACCTCGCTTCTCGCGAGGTCCACCACGTCTTCCTTCAAGATGACCCTGCATATTCCAAGGCGCTCTTCAGGTTGCCGGAGTATCACCTCTTCTCCATTGAACCGCAGGACCTTCCTGCCGACGTCGACCGTCGCCTCGTGGCTCCTGAAAGCATCCAGTCCCAGTATCACCTCCTCAGCCGATTTCGCGACGAACACCCACTGACGCACGGCACTCCGTCCTAAGGTCAACTTCAGCAGAGCCAACTTCTACACAGGTAAGGTGTCGCCCGATGCCGTCACAAGCTGGTATGTTCGGTTCTGCTTCCTCGTCGGCAAACCCCTGGGTACGATGATGGTCACGGCTGCCCCGATGTCTACGAGTACGCGGTACGGCTTCCCTCTCACACAACCGTCCGCGATGTGGCTGTCGTCCATCCGTCGACTGACGATGCGCAGTGTCACTCGAGATGGTGCGGACGGCGCTGACGTGCTTCTCACCACGCCGGACTTTACTCGTTTTCCGGCTGCTCTTCCTGGTGTTGGCAGTCTCTCTCCAGGTTTCCCGGCTGTCCATACTCCCAACACACGTCATTTGGTCTTCACCGGCGTCCTTCGACTGGTCTTCGATCTCCCGTGTAGCAGATACTCCTGGTTGTCGACGTCGGGTTAGCCGTTACCTTGGCCGCCTCCATCCTCAATGCTGCTGTTAGCGCCTCGTGGATAGTTTTGTAATCGCCGAGCATTAGACGCTGACGAATCTCCGTGTTCCGTACCCCGTCAACAAATGTGTATGCAGCTTCCAGGGATACGAACTCTGGTGGGAGGTCGACTAAGGCTTTACTGGTCAGCTGCTCGATTGTCAGGGTGAACCCCTGTAGCATCTCCCCTGGCTGGTGCGACCTTGACTTCAGCTGGCTGCGGTACGCTGCGGCTAAGCGGTGGTTTCCGAAGCGGTTCTCCCGGGCCCTCCCAGATGTCCTTGGGCGCCGACGCTGTCTGGACCGCGTTCAGTTCTTCTGCGGCCCGTCCCTGGAGCCTGGCTATAAGCTGTGCAGCCTCTTCCTCCGGTGACTACTTGTGTCGAACTGGTGGCGGAAGACTTCGAAAGTTGTCGCGCCGCGTATTTACGAGGTTTGACGCGCGCAGATGTGTCGTATCCCGGCGCGCAGGCCTTCAAGTCATTCAATCTTCTGCCGACGATGTCATCTACCATGGCGTTCAGGAACTTGGTGTTGCTGTCGTCCTTTCCCTCCAGGTCATTAACACGGCTCCCAGGTCTTCGACGCGCTCGCCCAACTCCGTGTTGTCTTCCTTTACGTTGGCCAACTGCTCCTCAAATTTGGCGGCGGTTGCCAGGCATTCATTCGCCGTTTTCATTTCCGTCGTCAATTCGGTCATCTTCACAATTGGGTAACTCCGGACAGGCTACTGGTCGCCCGGAGGGGGTAGAGGGTTGCCTCATAAGTCCCGGGAACTAGCTTGCAGAGCTACTAGCTGGTGAGCTAGACACCGGCGGCCCTACCAAGGATTTTTGGTAGCTGGTTCATTAAGGACCTGCGCGTAAGTGGCGTATCCACTTTCGTCCCGTCTGCCGTGTGCAGCTGGGGGGGGGGGCAGTTTGTAAAATAGGTACTGTCCTACGGTAAATATACCCGAGAGGCCCGGGTTCTGCTCCTACGGGTCGAGGACTAATGGGAGTAGATCTCGCATTTAATGTCATCGCCGCGGCCAGATTGTATTTTGCAGCTTCCGTCTTCGCAGCGAGGGTGCCATTCGCCGTCTTTATTTCTTTCAACTCGGCGCTGAGGTTGTCGTTAGCCCTTTATTTCTGTTGCCAGGCTATCGTTCGCCGTTCTCATTTCTTTCAGCTCTTTTAGAATTTTTGCCAATGTAGCATCCGTTGTATGTTCCACTTCCTGACATCAATTGTGACTTTGTGGGTTCGTAGAATCAAAAGTCCAAGTTGCAGAAATTCAAAATGTTCTTTATTTCCGTAGAAGTACATTTGGACAATCCTTACAGTAGCAGAATTACGTCACATACACAATTACAAACTTCCAAGGTCGTTGACCACAACAAACAGCGTTCACAGTTGCACGATACTTAGTTCTGATTACACTTTGCTTACAACAGCAACTCTTGTTAAAACTCCGTTTTCGACTACTCGCTGGCGTGTCGCGATCTCTTATATATATGTACACCTCCATCGATAATTCTAGACTAAAATGTTTTCTATCAATCAAGATGACACTAGAAGTTCCCATTTATGTCAATTTATTTGTTTCGACAAGCCTTTTATCCGCGCGTTATCTATATCAGTTCCTTTGTGTGCACAAGCCGCGCTATCGTGATAACGGGTTCGAGACACTTTTTATCTTCTGGATACAAAGGGACATATGAGAATACATAAGACTTTAAGTGACAGTGAAATCCTTAAAGACTTGATGGCCATCTATTGATACATAGATTAAAATAAATAATATCATAGATAAAGTAAGAAATAATATTTAATGTTAAAACAGAATAAAGTTTAGTACATGTAAAAGAATATAAACCTGGACGCACAGTTTAACAAGCGTAGTAAGAACAGAATATGAGATGAATGAAACCAAAGAAAACTCACATTCCAGAGAAAGACGACGCCGGGCCAGAACTGACTAATCTGTGAGAAATCAGACACACTGGATGTCGTACCGTTTTGACACCTGGGCGGGTCGAATTGTTCCATATTGCGAGAATATTTGGAAGGACCAGTAAGACTAAATTCAAGAAAAGTTTACTTCCAATAAAAAGAAATGTACATCACGGGATAGGCGTTAAGTAGTTAAGGCATAAAAACAGGCGGAAATAGACAAGGGGGGATAAAGTGAAGCGATACAGAGGACACTTCCTACTTAGAGGTAAGGACTTCTTCATGCGACGAGATACAGTAATGTGACGCGGTACAGTAAAGACGCAGTTCTTCATGGTTAGACACAGTTTCGTTTAGAGTTGGATGTGAGTTAGCGATATGCTGGCATCGCGGTATTTAAGAGTGGCGGACGAGAGGAACAGGCGGAGTTCGCGCAGGACATAAGGCTAGGAATAGAAGTCGGGAGAAACTGTAAGACAACGAAACGCAACGAAGAGGGTGTGACGAACAAGAGAAATAAAGAGAAGAATACGACCATGTCAATGATTAGTCAATAAAAGGAGAGAAACCAAAATACCTGAGTATCATTGACTTCTACACAACGCTGGAGCCT
>CM060956.1:116282160-116646493 GCA_030765055.1 Mantis religiosa | reverse complement strand
CGACACAGATAATTGGAACATTCTGGTGACGTCTTGATTGTTGTATAGAACTTTCGATGTCTGGTTTATTCCAGAAATATCTAGTGATTGTTACAGAAATCTCTCGAATTTATCAATGAGGTATTTAAGAAGGCGACGACTCGCCAAAAGTCAGTTGTGAACAGTAGTAAACACAGTAAGGAGTAAACAGTTGTAGAGTGTTGTTGTAACGACAGCTGATGTAATCAGAGCGCTGTTTGTGTGGAATTCGACCTTGGTAGATGATGTTATGTATGTGATGTAATTCTGCTGCTACGAATTGTATTTCTACGCAAATAAAGAACATTTGGAATTTCTGCAAGTTGGACTTTTAATTCTACGAACCCACAAAGTCACAATACGAAATTTTAATTGTAAAAAATTTATGTAAATGTTGTATAAATATGGTATTGTTGGATGAAGCTCATATTATTTTATCATTATTTGTTGAACAGTTATAACACTGTATTTCAATTATAATGTAGTTGTATATCTTGACTGCTCTACGACTAAACTTTCGTAGTTAGGAAGTAATGCATTCCTTTATTATTGCATTATTGACTTATTGTATCACTGTATCCTGTTTTTTTTTCCTTTCTACTGACGTGCGTCAATGATTAGAGGATGGATTAAGTTCCAATTACAATATAGTTCCCTATTTTAACACTTTTTGTTTAGCGATTCAAAATATAACAATTATTATTAGTGCCAGATGTGATACCATTTATTTTGACCCTTTTAGAATTAGATTCAAATTTTTTCTACATCAAAACCTAAATTTTCGAGATGAAATTTTAAAAAAGTTCTGGGGAAGATACCCAAACCACCCGATGCCTTAGAGAGCTTCTGAATCTGCTATTGGTATCCACATGATATGCAGTAAGCATCACTGTATCAACGATAAGCTTTGTATTTCATCGTTAGGAAACTTAGTTTTCAATATATTCATCCGCAGATAGTTTTGCATTTGTACGTCTGTGTAACATTAACTAAAGGTTAACTAAGCATAGTTGAAATGCACTCGGGGGATTTTGACAGAGAAACTTCCTCTTCAAAAGCACCAATTTAATGCACTCACTACTCAGTTTCTTGCGTCATACACGAGGCAAGCTGCGTGTACTAGATGGCAAAGCGTACCGGAAAATATGAGAGCAACAGAAATGTTTAGTAAGCTTATCGACAAGTCGAATGTATATAACTCTACAGAGGTACAATCGTGGCTTTTGGACATCAACCTTTCATCGGCATGCGCGAGAAGTCACATATAACGGATTCAATATTGTGACAAAGAGAAAGAAGAAGGCATTAAAATCCCTTTGTGCCAAACAACAAAACGGCGGCTGCAATGCTAATTTGCATTTGCTTATATACTAATAACTGGCTAGCCTTTAATATCAGACACAGCGCTCCATAAATGTTTTTGCCATTTACCATATGCCAGGTTACTACCCGACACGGTTGAGGCGTATTAACCTTCAGAGCCAATACTTCTTTATAATGCAGAGGTAATAATTACAGCAAACAGTTCTAATATAAATCACCTAGAAGTATGCCACAATCAGGCCCTGCGACTAATAACCGGTGCAGCAAAACTAGCTCCAATCACGGCAATGCAAGCCTTAACTCGGAACTATCCAATACATCTAACTTTAGAGGAGCAGGCACTAATACAACATGACAAAATGTTGCGGTTAAAAACAACAAAATGGGAGAAAAGATTTCTACAACCAATCAAGATGAAAACACAAACAAGTTTCCTACACAAAGTTATGGAATTAAAAACAGATCTGAATCTTCCTAATTCTAAAGAAAACATTTTAATCAAAGAAAACCCACTGACTTTTGAACCAATTAATATTCAATTAGATGTAGAACAAATAGTTACAAAGTCTGAAACTTCCAAACCTGTACTAAAAGCACTAACATTAGAAACTGTGAACAATAGATACCCACCTGAAGAATGTTACATATCAACACAGATGGATCTAACTTGGACAACAACTCAGGAGCAGGAATTAAGTGTGCACTGTTCTCATTCTATCAACCAGCACGATACCACACAACAAATTTTGATGCAGAAGTAACGGCTATTCATATTTCACTCCAACACCTTCTATACGGAATAGATAAATTCAAAAAATGCTGTCATACTTTGATTCTAAAGCAGCATTATGTGCAATAAGTGCATATAAAATAAGGTCAATCCAAATTAAAGAATGTCACAAAATGATCCAACAACTTCAAAAACTACAGAAAAGAATTATATTACAGTAGATACCTGCACATTGTGGAATTGCTGGAAATGAATCAGCTGATTTTCTTGCCAAAAAGGTGCAAATTTAATGCAGAACAAAAGTAAAAACTTACCCTTTACATCCATAAAAAGATTAATCAAAAGCAAATATAAAAACAACAAAACCAATCAATATCTAACAAAGCCAAAGATAAAAAAATGGAACATTTTAATTAAAAATCCAGAAATTATTCCAGAGATCCCCCGTAAAGCTGCAGTAGCAAATTTTAGATTACTTACGGAACATGATTATTTGGCCAAACACTTACACAGAATAGGAATTTATACAAGTCCAAATTGTCCTCTGTGCAACAAAGAAGAGGAAATGACTGAAGAACATCTTTAGCCTGTGAAGTCCTACCCGCCGGACCCACTACACAGAAATATTGGAGAGCAAGAGAGCTAATGGCTTCATTGCCAAAGCCTAGCATTTGGAAACAACAACCTTCAGAGACCAGCGCAGCGATCGTCTTATCTGCTGGATTAGAACAGTGAACTATTAAGTTTTGGTAAGGGACCACACATAAATGGAACTGTTGGAAGCTGCGTGTCTGATGTGTAAGGTTAGCCAATAACACGGATGCATCATCATAAAATAGTACTATATTATGCGACGAGACTATACTGGTAGTAATTATAACGCGATGATGATGATGATTATTATTATTATTATTATTATTATTATTATTATTATTATTATTATTATTATTATTATTATTATTATTATTATTATTATTATTATTATTATTATTATTATTATTATTATTATTATTATTATTATTATTATTATTATTATTATTATTATTATTATTATTATTATTATTATTATTATTATTATTATTATTATTATTATTATTATTATTATTATTATTATTATTATTATTATTATTATTATTATTATTATTATTATTATTATTATTATTATTATTATTATTATTATTATTATTATTATTATTATTATTATTATTATTATTATTATTATTATTATTATTATTATTATTATTATTATTATTATTATTATTATTATTATTATTATTATTATTATTATTATTATTATTATTATTATTATTATTATTATTATTATTATTATTATTATTATTATTATTATTATTATTATTATTATTATTATTATTATTATTATTATTATTATTATTATTATTATTATTATTATTATTATTATTATTATTATTATTATTATTATTATTATTATTATTATTATTATTATTATTATTATTATTATTATTATTTTATCATCATCATTATCATTAACTGAGCGAGCGAAGCGAGGTTAATAATTATGATAGGAGCGTTTTAATTAGCATTATAGTCAAGTTTCATACGACTGTTTATACTGGATCATGTATCTAAATTAAAGGTTTCATTTCAAAGTATTTAACTTAAACCAGAAAGATTTAAGTGATATGTTACAGTCGTTATTGCTTTGTCTTTATCGTTATTATTTTATCTGAGCTTGTAGTACGCAAGCGCAGAAATATTGATTATTTGCCTACAAACAGCTGTTAACGTGTGACGCAGTTTAACCTAAAAACACCAGAGCAAAACATTGGTAACATTAAACAAGAAACTTAACTTCAGGTGCTTCATTTATAAATGTTTTCAAGTCATCAGGTGTAAAAGTTTTGGCTTTTTTCCCTTTATATCCTTCTGATTTGCGTTTTAGTAAGCTGTTCATTTCTGAGTATTTAGATAAGTCAATTTGTTGCCTAATGTTGAGTGTTGATTTCAAAATAGAATAGTGAGTCCACGAGGTCGACGATTTGATATTTTGAGACAGTTCTTCGAAATACACTAGGAACACATTTTCTGAGAACGAATTTATATATTTTTGATATTCTCCAATCCATGTATTGTGAATAGTATTTCTCGTACATCTCTCTTGACTTTTGGGCAACAAGTTATTGGTAACACTGAATGTTTTTGCCGTAATTTCTGGGGGTGTGAGTTCAATGTCACTGTTACTAGTGTCAGACTTTTGACTTTTTTCTAAACTGGCGCTGGTACCGTTGTCGATCGAAACGAGAATAATTAATCGATAGTTGCGCTTTCACAATGTTACGTAGCCACTTCTGATTGGTCGAGCATCAATACTCTAATGAACAGGTGTACTTTAATGAGGCACATTAAAGGCTGCTACTAGTACTAAATACTAAAATTTGGCGTGGTTGATTATAAAATAACTTTAATGAGTATAAATGCATTAAATATGAACCCACGTGGGTGTCGGGAACACACTGCCCCCTCGCGTCCGACCCAATCCGAACAACTCCCAAACGGGAGGGGCTCGACAGCTCGGCCCGAGGTTCCTCTAGTAGCGTCAGAGGTACCACGAGTGCTAAGGGTCCGCAGCGCCCGCACCACAGCAGCTGAAGGGGACGGATCCCCTCCCCTACGGGAACTATCTTAAACAAATCATCAAGCTACTTGATTCAGTATATTCCATTCCTTTTCCCAATAATTATCAATTCTTTTAGTCTTCTGGTTGAAAAACCTATGTCATTAAGGAAAAGTTCTTCGTAGTACATAATTTCTGTAATTATAGGTAGCATATAGTAATGCAACTAATTTTCTGAAGCGCGATCAGTCTGTACAAACAGACCATTAACCATACGATTTAAATACATCACAGTTTAAGCTATAAAATTGTGTGTATGTTATTTCAGACATTATTGCAACTGCCAATGAAACACAATTTCATCTTAGTTTAATGAAGATAAATCTGAATGAAAATATAAATAAAAATAACGACATATTCATAGTTTTCGTTTACATTACACTATATAAAATATATCCCCCCTCCGACATAGTTACTGAACGGTACCTACGCGTTGTGCTAAACATGCCGTGGAAATTCAAGATAAACACAGTTCTACTGACTCTGATTAATGTACCTGGAGAATTTAAGTGCTATAGGTACAACCCCAAACAATTCATCAGCAGTATCTATTGAGAAATCACAAAGGGATTTTGAATCCCCCATCTTTCTCGTTGTCACATGTATTATTTCTCGCGCCTCCTGATGTATGACACGTTGCTGTACAGAAGACAAGATTACACCTGAAGAGTGTGTACAGACACTGTACTTGCCTGTATGTGTGATAACCTCACGTCAACATTTCTGTGTTTGGGATATTTTCCGGTAGGCCCCCTTGTAGCTATAATGGTTCACTATTCTATAAACATGATAACAAACGAATGCTGCGCTGTGTCAGTGAAGGCCAATTAGTCTCAACGTTCTGTCATGTAGAGTATACACAAACGTGCACTCGCCAAATTGTCTGCCAGTACTTCAATATGTCTTCCTCTGAGAATACAAAGCTTCCTGTAGTGTACCATTTCGATCCATTAAAATGACTAATGTACATAAACTGTTATGAAAGAAGTCCACCACTTTACCATATTCCATAAGAAATAAAGATATGAAAAAAAGTTTATACAATGAATACTATTTTAAAACTGTGCTCGTCCTATTTGTATAGAAAAGTTGAGTATTATTGTGGGGATTAAACTCTAAACAAAATAAACTTGTATTTAAACCCTTCAGCTAATTGTAGTTACTCTAGTTAAACTAATATTCTGCATCTATCATAATTCATTGCAGTATTAAAACTACAGATTGCAATTACCTGAGATGGTTGAAGCAACAGTATGTGCGACAGCAGACTTCATTCTCCACGTTTCAGCAATACTCCTTACCTATAAGGACGCACAGTGTGGAACGATAAGCTTATTTGTATTTCTCTTTATGGAGAAGTATCCATTTCTGCTCACAAAACTGACGTGGACAATGACATTTCAGGAAGTTGGCTGCAACATAAAGTTCAACTTTATCAGACAGTCTGACGAAGGAATATCTTCTCTGCATTACCTCAGAACTTTCTTCAGTAATCCTTATTCAAATATAGCAAGCTGTTGCACTTACTGCTTTCTAAACCTCGTTTAATTAATTTCGTTTAAACCTCCAGTACTTTTTACTAAATTGTTGTACGATTATTTTCAAATACAATACATGGTATATCCTGCCCCTTACTGCTTGGAACAGTTACTTTGCAAACTTAAGACATTTGCAAAATGACTTACGTTTGGCATAAAATTATGTGGCATAAAATCATCTGATATTCACGGAAATGGAGGTAAATTAATAATAATAATAATAATAATAATAATAATAATAATAATAATAATAATAATAATAATAATAATAATAATAATAATAATAATAATAATAATAATAATAATAATAATAATAATAATAATAATAATAATAATAATAATAATAATAATAATAATAATAATAATAATAATAATAATAATAATAATAATAATAATAATAATAATAATAATAATAATAATAATAATAATAATAATAATAATAATAATAATAATAATAATAATAATAATAATAATAATAATAATAATAATAATAATAATAATAATAATAATAATAATAATAATAATAATAATAATAATAATAATAATAATAATAATAATAATAATAATAATAATAATAATAATAATAATAATAATAATAATAATAATAATAATAATAATAATAATAATAATAATAATAATAATAATAATAATAATAATAATAATAATAATAATAATAATAATAATAATAATAATAATAATAATAATAATAATAATAATAATAATAATAATAATAATAATAATAATAATAATAATAATAATAATAATAATAATAATAATAATAATAATAATAATTCACGGCATAGTAGCCAGAAAGAGCGCCTGAACTTGCCAATCTGACTGCCGGCCTCATGCCCACATACGCAATGCAGAGATGAGTGATCATTCAACCGATCGGTAGGAGAACTTGGCACCCGAAGCCATAAAGTTGGCATTCTTTAGCCAGGATTCGCTATCTATTGCAGCTCCTCAAATTTCTCACCATGCTGAGTGGGTACCGGCCCTAATACCCGAGTGGGATCGAACCCGGGCGAATTTCTTGGCAGGGAATCAAAGCACAGCACCTAAGCAATTGAGGTAAAATATTGGCGAATGCATTTTACGTTTCCTTAACCACTCCCCTTACCGAAAACGTTGCATATTCCGAAAAACGCTGTAAGAATCTTTGGGGAAAAGATAAGGTCTGGATAACCTAAACACTTTTAAACATGCAATTTTATACCTTGGTACCTTCTCCTTAATCCCTCAAACACATAGCATGATTATAACATTATTCCGAAAATTTCACATTAATTGAACTCAATGACATCAAAGTGGAAAGAGATAGCAGATATTAGCAGATATGAAAAATCTACCACCCTTCAGTTAAAAAACACTAGATTTGAAATATAGTTCATAAATACAACCTAGACTGGCGTTAATTACAATAAAGATTCATCAGCTGCTGAAGGTATGCTACGCCCGTCCGTAGCTGTTGGCAGGCAGTAGTCAGCCTGGATGATTTTGCTGCGTGCCTACCCTCAATACGGTTTAACCGCGGTGGGGATTTGGTGGATTTTTACATGTGATTTGCTTGGGTTTACGTAGAAAATGGGGGAGAAAATTTCCCCTCGATTATATTGTAGTAGGACGCAAGTACCCTACACCTTGGTGTAAATAATGCATTCCTTTTGTAAGGTTTAGAGGCCAGTACACTCTTAAATGGGCTTATGTGGAGCTCCGATTTTGCTGCTGTTAAGAATGGTACGCTGAACACAGTTCTCTCTCTAGGTGCATTACAAGTGTCTCTCATAGTCTGAACCAGCCCGTTCAAGACATCTGACTGCGTCTACGCAATGCATTCCAACAAACGTCGAACTACGTTCGACTCCATTATAATCGTACATAATAAGACACGTGCCCATTTTGACTGACAACCTGTGTCGGACCAAAGCATATGTATTGGACAATCATGGAGGGTACTTCAATGATGATGATTGTGATGATGATGATGATGATTTATAAATAAGGGCGCTAAACTCCATGGATATCAGCGCCCTTTCAAAAAATGCATTTTATTTTACTATAACTTTCCTTTGACTTTACCTTAACTTTATTTTAACTTTGCTTTGGCTTTGCTCTGGCTCTGCTTTGGCTTTGCTCTGGCTCCGCTTTGGTTTTGCTCTGGCTTTGCTCTGGCTCCGCCTTAGCTCTGCTTTTGCTTTGCTTTAACTTTGCGTTGGCTTTGCATTGGCTTTGCCTTGGCTTTGCTCTGGCTCTGCTTTGGGTTTGCTCTGGCTCTGCTTTGGGTTTGCTCTGGCTCTGCTTTGGGTTTGCTCTGGCTCCGCTTTGGGTTTGCTCTGGCTCTGCTTTGGGTTTGCTCTGGCTCCGCTTTGGTTTTGCTCTGGCTTTGCTCTGGCTCTGCTCTGGCTAGGCTCCGGTCACCACTCCAGTCCCGCTCTGGCTTCGCTCTGGCCTCACTCTAACTTCATTCTTTAACTCTGGCTTGGCTCTGGCTTCGCTCTGGCTTGGCTGTGGCTTCGCTCTGGCTCTGCTCTGGCTAAGCTCCGGTCACCACTCCAGTCCCGCTCTGGCTTCGCTCTGGCCTCACTCTAACTTCATTCTTTAACTCTGGCTTGGCTCTGGCTTCGCTCTGGCTTGGCTCTGGCTAGGTTCCGCTACCGCTCCGGTCCCGCTCTGGCGTCACACTAACTGCATTCTGTAACTTAATTCTGGCTTGGCTCCGGTCCCGCTCTGGCTTCGCTCTGGCTAAGCTCCGGTCACCACTCCAGTCCCGCTCTGGCTTCGCTCTGGCTAAGCTCCGGTCACCACTCCAGTCCCGCTCTGGCTTCGCTCTGGCTAAGCTCCGGTCACCACTCCGGTCCCGCTCTGGCGTCCCGCCTTGGCTCTGGCTAGGTTCCGCTACCGCTCCGGTCCCGCTCTGGCGTCACACTAACTGCATTCTGTAACTTAATTCTGGCTTGGCTCCGGTCCCGCTCTGGCTTCGCTCTGGCTTGGCTCTGGCTTCACTCTGGCTAGGCTCCGGTCACCACTCCAGTCCCGCTCTGACTTGGCTCTGGCTTTGCTTTGGCTTTAATTTAATTTACTTTACTTAGATTAGAGTCAAACACGGATGTGGACCTTGTTTGGACGTTTGGCGCAAGCTCTCTCACCATTCAGAGGCACCCCATCGAGAGATTGGGCAGGGACCCCGGGATCGCCAATCCCGTACCTACCGCAGTAGGCCCCTTGGGAGGAGGATACTTAAACTGATCAGGAAATCTTATATATTTAATATGCATTCTTAATGGCCATGTTTACAACATTCACAGGAAATGCGAATAAAAGAACTTATAAAGGAGTTTTGACGTCCAAAAATTAATTACATATATTTGTAGACATATAAAATATTATACATTTAGCATTTCTCCAAACCTGTGCTATTATATTGTGTCATCTACGTCTAGCGCTTGAAATTAAAAACATTTTTTACGTGCGTCCTAAATGAAGTAATGACAAGTCAGTCATAATAAATATTTGTATTCCGTGTCCAACTGATCATATATTCATATCTTATCACCTCATCTCCTTGGAAAACCCTTCTATGCCATGCAAGAAATAATTGGAAAAGGTTAAAACCAAATGAATTTCAGCCATTGCCCTCCAGTTAACCTTCCACCACATGACTGCCTAGATATTTGCATATAATGGCACTGGTGTAAGAAGGAAAGAAAATGAACTTTCCCAGTCAGGCTTGGACGATTATTTAACTATGTCTATTTTACACGTAAAATATGTTTATTAATGTTCTGTAATACAAAACTTCTGTTAGCCATGCTTCCCAAAATCATACACAATCATTTAAAATTTGGAACATTATCAGCTTAAATGGATTTTATACTATTCTAGATATAATATCAGTATCCCTACAGGCTTTTCTTCTAATACGAAAGAATATTACACTTTTCACAGGTTTATGTGAGAATTTGGTCCTTGTTGGTTTTCAAAAGATTTTTATGTAAATATCACCTGAGCTCTAGTATTATGTGGTTGTAAATTAAGGAAATGCAATAAATAAATGAAGTACAAATATACAGAACACTATCCATTCATCTTAGTTGGGATGTTAAGTAATTTATTAGTAAAATTTCCTCCGTAAACTTTAAGAATTCGTCTGCCATCTCGTTTCACAAGTAGAGATTTTGTAAATACAGAAAGAAATATATCAATATTTGTTAAGAACTGCTAAGTCACTGAGTCTAACAGTAAAGACAATTTATATCTAAATTGCTCAATTAATCGTTTGGATTCTGTTTCCTGCTTCTGAAGAGGAAGAAGGGCTTAGATCAGCACACCAACAGTGCAGTAGGATTACTTATTGAGTCAATTTCTCTTTACAGCATGATGCATTAAACTTCCTAACACTATACGCATTACATAAAACTCTTAGCTGATAAATATTTTAAAATTGCCACCATATATAAGAGGTAGGTATCTGAAATTCTACATCAATACAGTCCAGTTCTTGAATGCAAGATACTAACTGAACACAAAGATTGAGATTTTACTTATGAACGCTCTGCACCCAACGCTATTTTGGACGTTAAAGACCGCTTAATTTTGCTCAGTGGTCTTCTTTTAGCGAAAAAACTCCATCGTCCTCTACCCCATTTAACCTGTAACCTCGGAAACTAGAGACTAGTATGTAACAGCTAGACAACGAGTACATAAAGGCCCAATGCTGCTATTAGCATATACTGTCAGACATAGAGATAAGTGTGCTTAAGAGTCTCCTTTTTCTGAACTTCAAATTCTACGAAAGGCAAATATCAACGATATAGTCCATTTTATGACTGCTGAATTTGATTGAAAGTCGAGTTTAAGAAACAAAACGAGTTGAAAGAGTCCGCTCTTTATTATTCCAATTTGTTCAATTGTTTACCTAAAAGAAAGGGTTTTAAATAATCCAAATGTGACTATTGTAGATTTACGTAGGTATTAAGAAATTAAAATGTTGAGCTTTCATGATAATTTACCATTTTTTCTTGTTCTGCATTTTAATGGAGACACAAATTTCGCAGCTAGGACCTAATGACCAGAAACAGGAACCAAGAATTCCATGATGTAATACTATTCATTCATTTTTTACCTTTAGGAAAAACCCTTATGGCCATCGAAGATTGTTGTGTTAATTAAGTGGATCATTAAGGAAACGTTAGTACAAAAAAATATATGTAAAACTTCAGTGCTTTGAGGTTGCTGTGGTCTCATAGCGATTAAACATAAGTTCGTTAATATAATTAACTAGAATTATAATTAATGACTCGTTATTTGTTCGTGAATTATAATATAATTTCTATAAGATTGTTTAAATGCTTTAAATATTGCTTATATTGTATTTATTTTAAACAATTACTTATTTTACCTTAATATAACTAAAGCTCAGTTTGTGCCTACACAGTTGACTAAGGAAGTGGGTACCATGAAAATGACTAAATGCATTACATGAAAATGGCTGAGTGTAATTGCAAAAATGATAAGAACTGTCAAAAATGTTATCTTACACACGCGCGCGCGCCTACAAAGCTCAGCTCATGTTGATGCAAACAGATTTACACACAAAATCACACAGGTACACAGGAAGAAAGAAGGCGTAGCTATTTGTTATGCATTAAGAATAGCTAATAAGGCGAAATACTCAAGAAACACAAGAAACGCGCATAAAACCAACGTAATAGCACACAAAATTTCAGGCTCGCAAAACCTACCACATGGAAAACTAAGAAAGATGAAATAAAATTTCATCAAAGGCACAGTTGCATATAACTTTTAAACCTTATAGGTTTATAAAGTTAATTTGTTTGAATTTAATTTAGAAAATATAAGAAGCATCAAAATGCGAAAATAATCACAGTACAGCTGCCTCTCTGTGGTGTGGGAATAGGTGTTTGCTTCATATTCAAGCGGTCCTCATTTCCAATCCCGATTAGGACGAGTTATAAGGAGTTTTCCCTTATCCCAAAGGATGAATATCGTGTAACTCTAAGGTCTATGGACCATGTAGGTACTCTTTCGAGCACCATTTCACGCGTTTCACTCATCGCCGGATACAACCTAACCTGTTAAATGGTGTTAAAACCTTAAAAATACATAAAATTCATATTTAACATAGACAAAAAGGCTATAATAATAAAATAATTTGAAGGACATACCTATGAGTTGTAGAATCCAAAACGGAAAGCCTTGGTATCATTATGAGACCAAACTGAAAAATTTAAAGAAATAATAAATCTAAATATGACATAATAGAATACTTAAAAATTTGCTGATACGTATCCTTGGCAACAAAGACAGCTGCATAACTCATTTTTTCCTATACAAAGCTGATAATAGGCATTTTATTATAGGAATATCAGAAGCATAATAAAAAAGTGGAAGTATATAATAACAACTCCTGATGTAAGTATAAAATGGATGAATAAAAATAATATAAATATAATGGCTTTTAGATTATTCAAATTAATACTTACGACGCTTTATATACAATATACGAACATAACAGCAGATGCTGCGCTCTGGCGGCAATGCTTTGCAGCTACTGACTTGTAAGACATTCTCTGTACGTAAGAGTGAAGGGTTCACATGGAGTAAGCGTAGGTAGAAGCCTGGTGTGGCTGATACACACCTCAGAAATGCATCGCTCTGCAGAGGGATGTTCCACATGTACTATGGAGCATCAGTCAAGGATTCTGTTTTGTTGAACCTGCGCTATTTTCACTCAGACCAGATTCTTTTTGCTTAGATCTCTAAGCAAAATCAAGCGGTCTTTCACGCACAATATACAGGATTATTCTCAACGAATGTCGGGGTTACAACAAATTCATAACTTACAGTGTAATTGAAGTAGGAATATGAATCTTGTTTTATTGTGTACTGTAACTTATAAGCTTTCTACATTCATTACAAATGCTCCATATGTGCGTATTTCGTCATTCTACACACATTTGCTCGATGGTCCATTTCTTCCCACACACGAGTCAAAATGCCATCAGTGACTCGGATGCGCTGCTTCAGTTCCTGAATATCCACCGGTAGAGGAGGAACAAAACCCTAATTTTTAATATATCCCCACAGGAAGGAATCGCATGTTGTAAGATCTGGTGAAAGTGGTGGAAAGGGTAAGAGCACCAGATCATCTTCCATTTCACATCCCATCCACAATAGTGGAAGTTCTTGGTTTAAAACTGTTCTGACCTACATGTAGAAATGAGGTGGTACAGCATCCTGTTGCAGCACGTAATCGTCCCTGTCGTCACTCAACTGTGGGAATGTCCAGATAAGTTAGTCCTGTCACTGTCTGTTTATTGAAGAAGAATGGGCTGTAGAACTTCGTGTTTGAAACGGCACAGAACACATTCACCTTAGGGTAGTCTCGCACATGTTCCACATAACAATGGGGGTTTACTTGTACCCCAAATGCGAGCGCTTTTTTTCCCCCACCTTACATTCACATGAAAAGAAGCTTCGTCACTGAAAGCTAATCTGGCAAGAAAACCATCTTCTTGAAAACGTTCCTGAAGCGCCATATAAAAGCTGAACCGTAGGACTTTGTCATTAGCTGTTAGAGCTTGATGTAATTGTGGGTGATATGGCTTTACCTTTACGCGCCTTCGTAATACACGCCATATTGTAGTTTGAGGAACTTGCCTTTCTCTGCTACATCTATTTCCAAGACTACGGAGGTAAACGCCCCTGGTACGATTCACATCTGTTTCTGACAAGCGGGAAGCCCACTGCTGTTTTCTTTGCATAAAGAACCTGTGTCCACAAATTCTGCGTACCCTCTGCCAATAAAGTTTTCGGGGGAAGGCTCCTTCCCGTATTTTGTAAGAAAATGGCGCTAGATACATATATTGTCTGCCCAGCACGAGAAGCCAAGGCAGAGGAACTTGTAACCTAATCACTTTTGCTGTATTCCTGCTCGCCTTCTGGATTTGATATGGATACTAGGTTCATGTAAAATACACATTGTTGTCACATAACTCACCCATGCATAATACCTATCATTGCAGTTGGTGGAACGAGCATTAGACCTAGCAGCATGAGTACTCATATGCACTCTCATACACTCATTTCATAGTGAACATATCCACTACCAGAGCAGAGATGTTCAAGCTCCTCACTCCTTCATTCCCCATTTGCTTTATTGCGGTAGGTAAACAGTAAAGAGTAACAGATCGGTGTTGTTAATTTTCAGGACAGATGTATTTTTTAGACGCGGCGTATGACTTAATGTTGCACAGTAGTTTATTGTCGAGTCCACTTGTTTATTTGGAATAAAAAGGGGTGTCAGGTTGGTCATCTGTTATCTAACCAACTAGCTTTATCAGCAATCTGCCGGTGAAAGCATAGATCTTACCCCTACCATTGATTCGCATGACGTCACTCGCGCACATCCGAGGAAGGTCATGCGCCACGTCTAAAAATACATCTGTACAACAGCTTTCTCGACGACGAGCAAAATTGTCGTTGGAAGGTGATCCCACCAAAGGTGGTGGGGCCTTCCGACAGATACCATACCAGGACTAGGTCCTTTACTGGTTGGAAGATATAGTTGAAAAATAGACTGTGGTAGACGGTGGAATTGTGGTAGGGAGGTTATGTTTAATTAGTTTGAGGAGTATGTGGTAGTATTGAAGAAATTAGAAAGATGATGAATAGTTGAATGAGGATATATTTTGTTTTTTCAATGGATGATGATATTAGGGTCGATGTAGAAGGAGCCTAGGATGCTTGTAACGCTCCCCGGGGTCAATATCGTACTCCCCGAGGCCGCGGATGAAGGCATTGAAATTAAGTGAAAGAGAGTCGAAGAATTTTTGTGAAAGGGAGAGCATGTAGTCAGTGAGAAGTGGAAAGGAAAGGTCACGATGGATGTTGATGTTGGGAATGTACCAGTCGGCATCGACAGCGGTACGAAGAAAGCGGTTTTGAAGAGTTTGAAGGTGATACAGATGGGTTTTTGCGGCAGTGGCCCAGACTGGACAGGCATATGTGAGGACAGGACGAAGAACTTGTTTAAAGAGAAGAAGTTTGTTGGAGAGTGACATGGCAGAGTTTCAGTGGCATAAGGGGTAGAGAAGTGCCATCTTGCGAGCAACCTTGTTGTATATGGTGTCGATGTGGGCCTTCCAAGAGAGCTTCTGATCCAGTGTGACGCCAAGATAGTTGACCGTGGTGAACCAGTGGACAGACCCGCCAGCAATTTGAAGGTCAGGAACATCCGCCTCCAAGCGCCTTGTGAAGGTGATAGCCTGTGATTTGATGGGGTTCACAGTAAGGCGCCAAGTATTGAACCATGTTGTGAGGTTATCTGCGTATCGTTGTAGTCTATCTGCAGCTACCTGATGACGTGTGGAGGCGGTGGTTATGGCAGTATCGTCAGCAAACTGGTACAGCGTACAGCCTTGATGGGAGGGCAAGGTGTTGATGTAAATGAGGAAAAGCAGAGGGCCAAGGACACTCCCTTGGGGGACCCCTGCGTGAATGGGGTGTGAGGTGGAAGAGATGTCTTCCTTGGTGACGCTGAAGGTGCGTTGTTGAAGGTAGGAATGAATGAGATGAATAATATACGGAGGGAAATTGTAGTAGATAAGGCGGTGGAGGAGACCTTCGTGCCATACGGAGTCGAAGGCACGGGTGAGGTCTAGGAATAGGGCAACAACAAAGTGGCGGTTGTTAAACCCTTTGATGATTTCATCCACCAGACGAAGGAGTTGATGTACCGTGGAATGTTGCTGACGAAAACCAAATTGCTCCTGTCGAAGTATTGGCTGCGCAGAGAGGATTTGCTGAAGCCTGGCTTGGATGACCTTCTCAAACAGCTTACTCATGGTGGGCAGCAAGCTGATGGGACGATGTCCTTCCGGCGTGGAGGTGTCTTTACCAGTATTAGGGAGGGTGATAATTTTGGCGTGCCTCCAGGCTCTGGGAAAGTATGCCAAACAGAGTAGTCCATTGAAGAGGTGGACGAGGAGCTCCAGCCATTTGTGTGGAAGGGCTTTAAGTGCAGCATACGGAATGTTGTCACAGCCCATGGCTTTGTATGGTGGCACAGAGGAGAGAAGTGATGTGACTTCCACTAAAGATGTCTGTGGAATGTCAGTAGGGTCTAGTGGTCTGCACAGGAAGTTAGTGACCTCAGTTGTAACCAGCTGCACATGATCTTGGTTGCAGGTGGCAGCAGGGTGGAAGGTGCTTTCTAGATATGTACCCATTAATTCTACTTTCTCTCGGACTGATTGTGCGAGGATGGGTCCTTGGCGTAGGGGCTTATCCTGATTGGGAAGGCGCAGCAGGGCCTTGGATAGTCGCCAGAGGGATTGGTCCTCTGTGTTGAGGGAGGCAAGGCGGGTTTCCCAATCCTCGTTGAGATGTTCTGCCAGTTCAAGTTTGAGGCGGTGACAGAGTTGATTGTAGGTCCGTTTGTCATTGGGGGAACCAGAATGTTGAGCTCTGCGTCTGGCCGTGTTCTTTGCTGCGATGAGTTCCCTTAGATGTCTTGGGAGCTTGCGAGCCGTTTGGGTGTGTCCACGGTCACAGGGTGTTGAATGTTTGATTGCCGTAGTGATAGTTGTTATATGGCAGATGAGTGCGTCAGCGTCTGCAGTAGTTGAACATGGTGCCAAGACTATGGGTTGGGCAGCCATGTGCTGTGTATATGCCTGCCAGTTGGTGCGGCGAGGGTTGGGAATAAGGCGCTTGGCCTTGAGAGTAGGTCGTGATTGGAAGAGTAGTAGAAGAGGATAGTGGTCTGATGATAATTCTGGTAGGGAATAAAGATAGGGGTGATGTCGGATGTGCTTGACAATGGCTATGTCTAGCCAATCAGGCGGGTGACGGTCGCCATGGCAGATGGTAGGTGAGGAAGAAGAGAGGACAGACAAGTTTTTGCTATGGATATAGCGCTCGAGAAGGGCACCACGGTGATTGAGTGTCGTTGAGTTCCAAGCCGGGCTCTTGGCGTTAAAGTCTCCCATGGCAATGGTGGCCTGTTGGGATGAGAACAGACAGTCCAGTGTGTTGGCTTGCAGCGGGCGTCCAGGGGGAATGTAGACAGAAAAGAGCCGTAGGGGCCCCCTGTTGGTCTCAATCTGAATACCGGTGGCTTCCAGTGGTGGAGCAGTAGTGACGAGCAAAGAGTGATGCCGTAGGCTCCGACTCACGTAGATGGCGGTGCCACCGTGGCCATCGGCCCGGTCAGTACGATAGCACACCATGCCTGGTATCGTTGCTTGAATGGAAGGGGTCAGATGTGTTTCCTGTACTAGGAGGATGTGTACGCCCTTAACAGCAACGAAGTTAGAAAGCTCCGCCAGCTTTCGGCGCAATCCATTGGCATTCCAGCTGCAAATTTTGAGGGAGTTGAACAGCTTTCTCCTTACCGCTCACCGTCATTTTGTTAAACACTGCTGTTACTGCCATCTGGTGGTAACTGATGTCACTACTGCTGATGCAAAATAAAACTTTGACTGAAACAATAAAAACGGTATGTTTTCCACGTTTTCTAAAACAAAGTCACGATCCCTCGACAATCATTTTAGAATACCCTTTAAATGTGACGTTGAAAAAACAAAAATTAAAGAGCGTACCTGAATAAAAATTCAATCAGGTTTCGTAAGGTGTATGCATATACCTTACGTAAATTGAGTTCAAGTTGGTGATTGTGGCTCAAAAGAGTAGCTCTGACTCTGAGTGAAATTTTACAAACATAGAAAACCTGTCTTCTTGGAACAAAATGTTTCTCGTTTCCAAATGAAAAACTAGGTGCAAAGAGATGAAAATACGAATAAAAGAGCTATTTATTTTAAATAATGGCCTTTACATATATGTTTCCAAAGTGTGCGTTCTAAGTGTAGAGTATATAGATAAAAATTACATAACACATTTGCGGGCCAATTTTTATGATAAAATTTTCCGATGTGTCTTTTAGTATTTAAAGTTCCCTTACGATAAAACGTGTTTGTTACGTTATGAAAGTAAAACTTCAGAACTAGTTTTCCCAAAAATACCTGGTAATTAAAATCTTCTCTGTCACCTTGCTGCAAACCTTGGTTGTTGGCTTGCCTGTTGTACCGGTCTTCATGCGGTCGCTCGCCTTCTGGATGTTCTGACGAACCATCTCATGCATGTCGTGGAGATGGTCCACCAGGTTCTCCACATACTCGGTTGTTGGCTGCTTCGCTTCCGGGGGCTCCCAAAGGCCAGGTCACAAGGGAGGCGTAGCTCTCGGCCGAACATTAAGCTTGCTGGCGTCATCCCAGTGGTGTTGTGTGCTGATGAGCGGTAGGCCATGCAAGAACAGTGGCACCTTGACGTCTCCGTCTCGCTGATGGCTGACCACGACCTCTTCTTCTTCTTCTTCTTCTTCTTCTTCTTCTTCTTCTTCTCGCGTCCAGATGTATCTCTCAACTATGTCGTCCGACTGTGGATGTAGAGGTGTTGTGCGAGTCTTGTTCACGCCAAGCCTTTCCAGTGCCTCCTTCATCAGGTGGGACTCAAAGTTGGTGCCTGGTCGCTGTGGAGCTCTAACGGCACCCCAAAGCGGCAGAATAGTTGCTCCACGAGGCAGTCGGTAATCGTCTTCGCCTCCTGGTTCGGGATGGTATACACCTCTGGTCTCTTGGTGAGGTAGTCCACGGCCACCATCAGGTACTTGTTGCCTAGGTCGGACACTGCGAATGGTCCAGCTATATCGACAGCGATGCGTACGAAAGTCGCTCTAACTTTCTACTGCTGCATGCGAACCCGGCTCCTATTCTGGGGACCACGACTCGCCGCGCACGCGTGACACTGACGGCACCATCTCTCAGCGTCTCTCAGCAGTTGTCGAACTTTCTCTAGCTGTTCTGCGGTCAGGTAGTCGGCCGCCGTCTCCAGTAAGCCTTCCAGCCGGGGCCCCAGGTGTTATGTCGGTACCGGCTCCTGGGTCTTGTCGATTGGCGATACGTTGACAACGGGCTCGCATGTCCCCAACTACGTCCCGGCCTGGATGTCATGATCGGTGTCTGAAGGGTTGAGCAGTCTCATTGGCACATTCTCTCGGCACGGCAACAATGTCCTGCCTACACAGAGTCCGTGCACAGGCGTCTTCCGATCTAGCATCAGGTTCTTCGTCCGCTGGTCTTCCAGTTGTGCCGTCACCGCCACCTCGCTTCTCGCGGGGACAACCACGTCTTCTCTCAGGACGACCCTGCAGATTCCAAAGCATTCTTCGGGGTCCCGGAGCATTACCTCTTCTCCATTGAGCCGCAGAACCTTCCTGCCGACGGCGGCCATCGCCTCGTGGCTCCTGAGGGCATCCAGACCCAGTATCACCTCCTCAGCCACCTTCGTGACGAACATCCACAGACGCAAGGCACTCCGCTCCAAGGTTAACTGCAGCAGCGCCTCTCTCTCCGCGAGCAAGTTGTCTCCGATGCCGTTACTGGCTGGCATGGTCGGCTCGGTTTTCTCGACGGCAAACCCCTGGCTACGTCAGGTCTGTTGACAGTCACGGCTGCCCCGGTGTCCACAAGCATGCGGCATGGCCTTCCTTTCACCCAACCATCCGCGATGAGGCTGGCATTGTACGTCGGCTGACGGCGCACAGTGTCACTCGAGAGGATTGTGGCGACGGTGCCGACGCGCCTCTCGCCACGACCCTTTCTCGTTTTTTCGGCTGCTCTGCATCCTGGACGACTTGGTGTCGGCGTCCCAGAACTGGTCTTCGGTCTCCATCGTAGCGGATACTCCTTGTCTTCGAGGTCGGGGTAGCCGTCACTTTGGCGGCTTCCATCCTCAATATGGCCGTAAGCGCCTCGTGGATGGTCTTATAGTGTCGAACATTAGGTGCCGACGTATCTCGGCATATCGTACCCCATCGACGAAGGAGTAGGCGGCTTCTAGGCATACGAATCCGGGTGGAAGGTCGACCAGGCTTTGCTGGCCAGCTGTCCGACTGCTAGAGCGAACTCCTGCAGCGTCTCCCCTGGCTGCTTCGTCCTAGATTTCAGTTGGCTGCGGTAGAGTGCGGCCAAGCGGTGGTTTCCGAACTGGTTTTCCAAGGCCTCCCAGATTTCCTTGGGCGGCGCCGCTCTCTGTATCACGTTCAGCCCCTCTGCGACCCGTCCCTGGAGGCTCGCTATTAGCTGTGCGGCCTCCTCCTCTGGCGACCACTTGTGCTTGGCCATTGCGTCGAATTGACGACGGAAGACTTCAAAAGCTGACGTGCCGTCGTACTTCGGTGGTTACGCGCGCAGGTGTGTTGCGTCCCGGCGCGTCGGCCTTCAGATCTTTCAGTCTTCTGCCGACGGTGTCCTCCACCATGGCGTTCAGGGACTTGGTGTTGGTGTCGGCCTTTCCCTATAACGAGAGAGATAATCGCGGCTTGTGTACACAAAGACCCTGCAGATAAAGACAACAGTCGGATAGTGTATCACTCAGATAAAAGGCATGCCAAAACAGACGTTAGAACATTCTGGTAACTTCTTGATTGATGGAAAGCGTTCGGTTTCTTGGTTGTTCTGGAACAGTCTGGAATTATCAGTGGAGGTATTTAAAGAAGGGACGACTTGCCAAGAGCAGTCGTGAATAGATGTTGTAACGAGAGCTGATGTTGTAAACAGATGTAATCAGAACACTGTTGTTATGGTCTTCGAACATGGTAGGTTGTGTATGTGATGTAATACTGCTACTGTGAGTGTATTTCTACGCAAATAAAGAACGATTTGAATTTTTGTTAATTGGACTTTTAATTCTACGAACCCACAAAGTCACAATATCAGAGCCTTGCTGATTTGAATAGAATGATAAGATGCTTATCTATAACTATAGCACTGTTGGGGGAATGTTGGGTAACAACTGATTAATAACCCAATTTTTCAATGTTTCACTATCCATTTCTTTCCGATATGACTTAATGTTGGAGGACGTAAATTACAACAAAAATCCATTTCTTCTTGTTAGTCTTGGTCTGATTTTGATTTAAAATTTGGAAGTGCATTTGCAATGAAACCCATAACATTATAAAAGCTGGCTTTTGCCTATTGGAATGTGTAGTGAAAATTCAAAGTCGTCCTCTTCACTTTTCCAATTTGCTTTTGTATAGTTTATATTGATCCACGTTTCATGTAAGTAAATAATAGAGGCACTGAAAGCCCTTGTCTCTTTCATTTTTCTTATAAACGCGAATCTTTTTACATAACATCTGGCTGTTCCATCATAAATTTTCCTACGTGTGAGTTCTTTGTAAATCCAAATTTCATTATGCTCAACAGACCTAGTTGTAATCATAGTTATCATACACAAATGAAAATAAAATAAATCCATACTAAAATTATTGGTCTTCAAAGTTTCTATAGGAGAGACAAGTTTAACTTTGTTTTTATCAAAACCACTAAAATGTGTTACCAACTTTTAGTAGTAAGCTGACAATCCTTCACAGCTGCTTCAATTGATGCACAGCAAATGATATCTATTGTCTGCAAATGAACTGCAAAATGCTTTGTATAAATTAACAGACCTCATTCTCCACATGAAACAATTTCATCCATAAGTAGTAAATATCTGCAGTGAGAATAATTCACTATAAATGACAAAGGAGTTAATTTTTTATACTGAACAATAAGCTGACCTTTCCAATTCATATTCAATTTGTGTTGATATTTGCAAGGCTAGTTATTTTAAGTATGGAGCCAATACAGTTGGCCATGAGCCATGATAACAAATTATGTAAATTAATCATTCTTCTACACTAGCCGTGTGTAGACAAAGATTTGGATAGGTAGAGTCAGACTGAATAATTCAATGCCATAGCCCTATTTTAACTATGGATCTCCCGATTTCCATCAGGTTAATCATGGTTCAAATCCCGGCTATGGCATTGAATTGCTCAGTCTGACTCTTACCTATCCAAATAAATGTGTTCATGCATGGTTGGAGGAATTTAATAACAGCAAGATCAAAATTAATCGTAAAAACTATTTGTACCCGGTTTATTGACACTTCGTCAGTTAAGTTTTTATATTATCATAATAATATACTAATTTAAACATTAGAATTATCGATAATATAAAAATTTAAGTGACAAAGTCTCAATAAGCCAAATACAAATAGTTTTTCCGATTAAAACTGTTCATAATTAACTTAAATAGGTGTCAAGATGGAACACGATTGGAAAATAAATAATCTGACTGTTACATTCACATGCACAACCTTTCTTAATCAAGATTAATGTTTATTTAAATACTTTTATTTTATATTTCTATATAGGTACTAGAGGAATGGAGAAGGCTGCTTCACTCTCTTATGGTTCTTAATTATATTGTGACTGTGGATTCGTGAAATCAAAAGTCCAGGTTACAATCACAAAAAATTGCACTTTATTTCCGTAGAAATACGGTTCGTACACATACACAATACAACATACAAGGTCAACAAACAGTTGTTTACCCGCACGCGTTTACCGACTAACTCTCTTTGGCGGGCGGGCTGCCTTTTTATAGTTTACTAACATTCCAGAAATTTCTCAAACAATCGAGACCCGGCTAGAACAAAGACGAACTCTAGAGAAATCCGTCTCCTTGCCACCCCCCCCCCCCCCCCCCGCCGGTTTGGCGAGCTTTTATCTACACACGGCACTGCGCATCCCTTTGAATGCCTTGCCGGCTCGATCAACAATGGCCTGGCGACAATATGTTGGTCTGGGTGTCTCTTGATTAGCCACTGACCTACTGATTTCAAGGTCGGGGTTCAAACTTGGCTTGCGCCAATGATTTTTAAATGTGGTTAAAAGTGGCACAGGCCATCTTGGTACATTTACTGGCATGTTCAAAAATGGAGAGAAACAAAGAAAAAGAAAATACCTAATCTCGTATTATACTTGCAATTGATTGCTTCACTAAGAAAGAAAATATTTTAAATTTATAAATCATAAAAATAAAATAATCCGGTGAAAAGATGATTAGATATCATCTAATAAATTGTCTGCTTTAGGATTTAGATGTTCTGTATAGTAAGGTTTTGGCCATCTTTATGATTTACCAATTACATAAATGTCATTCAAAATGAAAAGGACTCCGCACATTACTCACGGAAAACTGAAGATCTATACATACATTTTGTCATGAAAATGTCTTAAACATAAAACACATTTTTAATAAAATAATAACATAACTTTTTCTATGTAAGCAGAAGTTGGCTTAGAGGATTGAAAATCTTTGTGTACCAGCCTTAAAAGATACTGAGCTCAAATACCTAGTTTGATATTTAATCCATTTTTGTTTTTGAGCTATGCTCAAACAGAGACACAAACACACACAGATACATTGCACAACTGTTTCTAAAACCATTTATTTTGGGGTGGAGTGAGATTCAGAGAACCCAAAAACATTAATTTCTGGAGAAAAATCAATACAACTCTTGGAATGGAAATATATGTAGATATAAGATTAAATCAATGCTGCATTTGGTTGTCTGCAGACTTACTGCATTGAAATAGTTTAAATATCACACAAATATTAAAACATACCATAAATTGTGTCAAAACCTCAATACACTCAAAACAATAAGAGAATCTGGAGCAACTGAAGGACTGGAAATAACCTGTATCTACAGATAAATATTAAATCTTTTTGAGTATTCTGTAAATCATCAAAAATGAGAACTAATATGTATAACAATAACACAGTGAAACCTTTTAGTAACAGCAAATAAAACTCAGTTTGAACCCATTTCATCAGTTACCAACAGAAAGAAAGCAGAGCTGAAATTGACATTATTCACAGCATTCACTCATCTCTGATGACTATTGATCACTTATCACAGTTATGCACAGATGGTTTTACATTTAGAGAATGCAAAACTGCTGACATATGTTGCCTCAGATCCTAGTGTATTGAATTGATAGTTAACGTACTCAGTCCTCATTTCTTCAGCCCTCATCAAAGCCATTCATAAAAAAACATTTATGTCTTCTTCTTCTTCTTCCTCTTCTTCTTCCTCTTCTTCTTCTTCTTCTTCTTCTTCTTCTTCTTCTTCTTATTATTATTATTATTATTATTATTATTATTATTATTATTATTATTATTATTATTATTGATGAATCAAAGGCTTTTCAGTAACAAAATTGCTAGCCATAACTGTCTGCTATTTTAGTGAAAACTTATTTGCATTATGATTAGATCATCAGAAACTTCAAGGGTTAGAAAGAGAAAATGGCAGTATAATGAGCACTATCAAAAATAGGGGTGCATTAAAAAAATTCAGAATGCCTCTATTGTTATATTTTAAATCTCCCATGCAGCAGGGGAAAGTTTGCATAAGTGAATCTTACACTCAACATTGCATCACTTTGACTTACAGAAATCTATAACATAATATACTGTTACTAACCAAACCTTTGAAAATCCCTATGTGCGAACAAGATGCAATAAACAGATTTTAGAACAGTATTCTGAATAAAAATTACATTTTGATATTGCACAACATACTGATTACTGCTGTACTGCAGATTTACTGCAACGTAGTGATCCCACTATAAAATCTTGGGTCCTTTAAGTTGTAGATTTTAAATCTGACAATAATTAATGCCTAAAAATGTAGTATTGACAATCATATAGACCCTTCTTCATATATGGGTTATTTGGTTGACAGTTAAATTAGAATCTTCATTTTGTCAAGAAAGCTAAGAGAATTTCTAGGAAAGGAAAAATATAGAAATCCTATAAAAATGTCATTACTAAGTGCAAATGAAGTTTTGAACACAATGTCAGAGATTGTGTTAGCTTTGTGATTTGAATAATGTATTGATAAAACAGAAAATCATATTAATACAAATATGACATGAGAAAATTCTGATGCAGAATACCTTTTTTCCAACTTACCTTTAGTCCATTCAAATCTTGAAGTAAAGTTTCCAGCCAAATTAAAATTGTTAAAAAGAAACTGAGGAACAGATTTAGAACAAAATTCTTATCAGCTATTTAACACTGTTTAGATTATGCCACGTGCAAAGGTGTTGTTATGAAGGTTTTCATCTCTTGGAAACAACTGCAACATATACACCATCAGAGAATAATCTTGCTATTTCTTAAAGGTGTTGGATATGTTTAATGCCTGTTTTTACTATGTGTGGCACCACAGGCGGTATGCTGCTGCTGCTGATGATAATGATGATGATGCAGATTTCTATAAGTTTTAATATTAATAACTGAATATTTTTCTAATTCCTTCCCTTTGAACTTATTATTACAATATAACACTATAAATTTTGTGATTTTCCTGGACATTCTTAAGCCAAACCAATATATTCATAAATTGTACAGAAAATTTGTGTTTGTTCCACACACCCTTAAGCCAAACCAACATATTCATAAATTGTATAGAAAATACAATAACTTTGAACAGTTGGTATCCAACTAAGGTTGGGACAAATTCTCTGGAAACTAGTTTTAGGAAATACAAAAGTGAAGATGTAATTATTGGAATGTGTCTACTCGTTATCTATACTCAAGAAACTGAAGGACTGAGAGAAAATGTAAAATAAAAAGCTCAGTAAAACAATTTGATCCAAACAGGAATTTTAATCTGGGTCTTCGCATTTCAAAATTATATTTTAAACATTAACTTTCAAAACGTAAGAAGACATCTGGTCTACAAAGAAGCTTTCAGTCCTCTAAAATGAAAGAATTTTTTTTATAGATGGTGAATGGTGTAAACTTAATAACTTAAATAACTTGTCAAACTTAATAAGAAAATTATTATTTGCACTTCCAGATATAATATGATTTGAAAAATGCTGAAATTAAAAGTTTTGTTATAAGCTGTACATGGCTTCATCATAGTCTAAATTTAGTGTACCAGACTTCCAAATTGGTGAACAGCATGACACCCGAGTTCATCACCAGGCAACAGATGGAATTGAGCAATGGTTACCAAAGGTAGCAGCAGGTGCTACATATGAGGTGTCACACAAGTGACCTGCTTGTGGAAGGCGAATTTAAAATTGAGACAGGGGCTTCTGACAAGTTGGCAATTACAATACCGCACAGGAAGAAATGAAGGAACACTCCCAATTATTTAGGAGATTGTCTAAATTCTGCCACATCTTTACATAAGCAACCATTCAAAATTCAATTCTTTTGAGGCAGAATTTATTCAGTGTGCTGGAAATAATGGCAATATGGATGTCAAAATAGCATAGAAAAGGCAACTCCATTTCCAATTAAGTACTGTAATTTAGATGCAATGATTTATTGTAACATTTTAAATATGTTAGTGATCCAAGCAAGAAGAAATACAGTCATAATAACAGGAAGATAACTTGTATTTGTAAAAGTTTCAAATGATAAAAATTTTTAAGTGTGTTGTTTTGAAAAATACAGCTGCAAGTCCTAGTTAAATTTAACATTTTTATTTTTTTGTGAATCTTGGATTTGTTTCCTTGTTATCCTCTTGGATTTGTTTCCTTGTTATCCTTTTAGAATTTCAGTTCCAAATAAAACATTTCCACAACCACCTCTGGTATGTACTTCATTTTAATTGGTGAAATAGGCTTCCGTACTATTAAATAAATCCTTTCATGGAAGTGTTGAAAACAGTGTTGTTGTATAAATTAAATTAATTGGGAGTCAATTAATGACGCTAAACAGCACTTACTTTTAAATTTTCCCGAAACTAGTTTCAGAGGCCTTCCCTCTATCTTCAGCCGGACATCGACTGGTTCTCATTGGTGTAGCTGGCAATATTTTGTCATCGGTCTCCTCTGGTGGCGGTTCGAGGAACTTGCTGAACAAGTGTGGACATGGGAACATGGGACATGGGAACAAATCTTTATTTCAAAAAATAGGAACAAAGTATTCAATTTCGACATCCCCCAGAAAGATTTGTTCAGCAAGTTCCTCGAACCGCCACCAGAGGAGACCGATGACAAAATATTGCCAGCTATACCAATGAGAACCAGTCGATGTCCGGCTGAAGATAGAGGGAAGGCCTCTGAAACTAGTTCCGGGAAAATTTAAAAGTAAGTGTTGTGTAGTGTCATTAATCGACTCCCAATTAATTTAATTCAGTACTATTAACAAATTAAAATACACATCATCCGATATGACCTAAAAATTTAAAGGACGTAAATTACAAAAACAAAATATATTATATATTACACGGTACAGTTATTGAATGAGCAATAACTTTCATTTCTTCCTACACTTTAATTGCTGTAACATTTAACTTTTTTTTTGGGGGGGGGGGAGGAGCTGCTGTTAACAGGAATAAGACAGAGTTTAGAACACACTATAAAAACTTGATCACAGCCTCTTTAATAACATGCTCTTTTCCAAAAATATTTTATTTTACAACATTTATTCATTTCTAGCACTGAAAACTTGCTGTAAACTAACAAGGTTTAACATCTGTAATATTGTCTTCATCAAACGTCATCTCTTGCTTAATGTCATGATCTATCCTATTCTTGTTCAGTTCCTCTTGATGAGAGTTTAACATGTGACGGACAAGGTGTGATTTGTAATGGTATTTAATATAACAATGTGCACATTCAAACACCTTTCTCTCGCTATGTACCTTGTCCTTATGTCCCTTCAATATCCATTTGGTTTTGAAGTTAAGTCCACATTCTGTACAGCGCCATGACCTGTTGTTAGCATGTACAGAGTTATGCTGGCTGAGAGATCTCTCTGAGAAGAATTCTTTTCCACATGTCTCACATGTGAATTTACTTGATGGATTATGACTTTGCAAATGCAAGCGTAAATTCTGCATGGACTGCAACCATTTACCACAAATGAGACACTGCTCTTTTCTGTTCACTCCATGACAAACCAAATGCTTTTTCAGATACTGGTCAGCTGCAAATCTGCAAAAGATAATATGCCTTTTTAGAATGATAAAAACTCCAGAACAATGAAAACTACATCCTCACTCTTTGCTAAACAAACAATAAATTCATGAGACCTTCATCATGCAATGGTCAGCATTCATCACTCAGAGGAACCCAATTTGATTCCCTGCGAGAGTGGAAGAATTTGCTTTCATTAGAACCACTCCTACCCTCTGCAGATTTTGAAAATATATATTGTCCAATATGACAACCGGTTAAAGAATATAAATATAAAAACAAAACAAAATTCGAAGTTCACCTCAAACATCTTTATTTGTCATTAAAATCATTAGCACAATGCTAATTTGGAATCATCTACTCTTTTACAGAAATATACAGCTTCAAACTTGTGGTGCTGGTAATCTGTCTGAAGTACACACAAGGTTATCTCTTACATGGAGTACCATACTGAACACAACTTTGAACACAACAACTCTGATACTTGCTTATGAACTACCTCACTTCACAGTTTACACTGCCCACCAACTCCTCACCACGGAGCTTGGACTCATTGTATTCTTGCAGACTGATGCACTTCTCTGCACCACTGTCAGCTTGCATAACTCAAATGGCCTACTCACTGACTCATAAACTGCTTCTCTGCACAGACTCCTCACCACAGAGCAGCACTCATCCAATGACACTCGAAACTTGAAATACTTCAAAACTAAAACTCTATAACACTACTTACTAGGTTTTGCATTGGCTCTTCTATCTTCTGCTGGTTGTGGGAGATCTTTCAGTAGTTGAATGTTCTCAAATTATGTATTGGAGCAATCTCGAATGGTATTTGCACAGTAATAATGACTTGACTCATGACACCTTCGAGACATCAACTAGTGCCCTCCATGCCACTCCCACTAGTAAATAACAATGGTGACATAACTGCCCAGCTCTACATTGTAGCCTTCGTGATCGCCAATATGACACTGCTCCCTCTTCAGGGCTGGTCTTTGCTTGGGGTAACCTCTATATGTAGAAGTCTTTCCCTTTGATCTACCACTCCACGTAATGGAGTCTTTGCATTGATGGTTGGAGCCTAGATAACCGCTCTTTAATCTAGGTATGGCGATGCATCCTTTCCGACTGAAATCTCCATTGTAGGTTTGTGGTCCTATTGGATCTTCCTCTGAAAACTGGCTACCTGATGACGTTTCTCAGGTTCCATGAATGCTGGTCCTCTTGGTGCACTTCCACGTCCATTTCGCTCCTGGTGAGCTCAGTTGTAGCCTGTGACCTTGCAAACCTCAGGACGTTCGTTGGGGCTTCTGAGTATTAACTCATCTTGTTCAACTCACAGGATCCTTGTGACAACGTCAGCAGTGGCCTTGTGGCTTCCGAGATCATTGAGACCGTGTCACATCCTCAGCCTCCTGCACGAAGTACCCCTACAGATTCACTACACTCCACTCCAAGGTCAACTACAGCCAGGCTTCCTTCTCCATAATCATAGTGTTGCCCGATGCCATCATTGTGTTTGATAAGGCCAATCCAGTTTCCCAGACGGCGACCCCTTCGCACATCAAGTCTGATCCCAGTCACTGTTCACCATTATCCAGACTACTTTTCTTGTATCCTCAATGAAGCTGTCCTCCAATCTCATGTCCAAAGCATACAGCATCAATAAAGGATATCACGGGCGGGTGCACACGCACACACCCACTAACCACACTCATGCCGTGCGTTACACCAACTCTTATTCAAACTCAATCAAACTTAGTTTACATCTTATGGTTTAACACTTATGCAAAAGTCATTGACAATGAAAACAACTTCTGGGAACATTCCACACATTGTTTGACGTTCAGGGATAGGTGGTACTCACTGGGTGTTAGATCCGGTGAATAGGGAGGATATTCAAGTAACTATTACAATGACTGAACGAAGGGCTGGAGCATTATCGTGAAGAAACAAGATCTTTTTCTTTGCCAAATGAAGTCTTTTTCTTTTCACTTTATCATTCAAAGGTTGTAGTAAGCTTGCATAGTAGTCATCAGTGATACTTTTATCCTTTTCCAAGTAATCAATAAAAATAATTCCCTGTGCATCCCAGAAAACACTCAACATAATCTTCTTAGCTGACAAAACTGACTTTGCCATTTTTGGAGTTGGTTCACCTGGCACAATCTACTGTTTTGATTGTGATTTACTTTCTGGAGTGTAGTGATGTGTCCAAGTTTCATCCATGGTAGCTTATTACATCACTATGTCTCAAACATTCACTCGTATTTTTATGGTAGAGCTCAAATTTCTTAACAGAAACAGTTTTTCTTTGCAACTTTTGATCAGGTCTCAACAAATGTGGCACCCATCTTGCATAGATCTTGTGAAAGCCCAAAATATTACTTAAAATATTACCTCATGTTCTTTTGATATGTTTACAGACTCTGCTATCTCTAACAGCTTTAATCTGATGTCTTCCAGTACTAAACTATGAATTTTTTCAATGATCTCTGGAGTTGTGCATCCAGAGCGAGGCACATCAGCAGTGCTCGTATGTCCCATTTTAAACTCTGCATCCCACCTTTCAATATTGTATATGAAGGGGAAGACTCTCTCAATATGTTGTCCATTTCCTCCTTGATTTCTTTAACTGTTAAGTCTTTCAAATGGAAGTATTTAATCACTGCTCATTTTTCCAAATCCTCCATTTTTGTGAAACCTCTACACTTGTCTTGTTTAAAATTCTTCCATTCAAAAACTAAACAAGCTTGTAACTTGTAACTATGGATAAAAGTTAGTCTAGAGTTAAACTATATGATGTTATCTGTCAAACTGGCCCTGTGGCACCATCTCTATGTGACGCCTGGGACTTATCAGCCGATCCTCGTATGGTACTTTTAACCAAATTCATTAGAGCCACTTTTGAGAAAATAACATTTTTCAAAAGTGTTTCTTGTAAAGGGAAATCCAAAGTAAAAGATTTCCTGTAAAAACTTTGTTACTTCTTGGAAGATGGTGAACTTAAATATAAATGTGGTATTTAATTGGCTTTTCATTTTTGAGTTAGCTGTTCACATACACACATCCACTCACACATACACCGGGAATGATGATATCTGGATAGTACGAGGGACACTATATTTTGAGGCTAATAATTAAAACAAAGAAATAACTGATTAAAACCCGCCTTGTTTTTCAAAATACTCTTCTTTATGATTAATACACTTTTGCATCCGTTTGAATAATTTATCAAAGCATTTATTCCAGTCTTCTTGAGACATCTCCAAAACATGATTTTTAAGGCATCAATGGCTTCGTCTGCCGAAGAAAATCGTTGTCCATGCAATTTATTCTTGATGTTTGGGGTCAAACAGAAGTCACTGAGTGCCAAATCAAGACTGTATGGCGGATGACCCATCAATTCAATTTTATGAGCCTTCAAATTCTCTGTTTTTAGACAAGATATGTGTGCGCTCACATTGTCTTGATGCAGAGCGATCCTATGGTTCTTGTTGGTTTTCCTTACTTTACTGAAGAATTCTGGCAAACAAATGGTTGTGTACCATTCAGCACTGACCATTTTATGTTTCTCTGTTGCCACATGGTCAGTTTTGCTGAAAAAGCAGGCAACCATTTGCTTCGAATGCATACAACTTTTGTTGGAATTGCTTCATCTTGAAACATCAATACAGTCGACTGCTGTTTATGTTCTGGCTCATCGCATAGATCCATAATTTGTCACTTGTTACAATCTTATATACGTCTTTTGAGGCACCGCCACTGTATTTCTTGAGCATTTTTGTACACCAATTGACATAAGCATCTTTCTGAAATTGCATCAAATTTTGTGGGACCCAACGAGAGAAAACCTTTTTCACGGTTAAATAATCATGCAATATTTAATATATGATGATGGAACTAATGCCTAGGGTTGCCTCAATCTCGCACGACGATCTTGCATTATTAGCTTATGCTGAGCATCAATGTTTCCTGGCACAACAACTGATTTTGGAGGACCTTCACAAACTTCATTGAGCAAAGGGTGGCCATGATTAAATTCGTTATACTAATGTTTCACAGTTACAAAGGATGGAGCTTTGTCACCATATGTGGAAGTTAGTTGATCAATGCAATCTTGATAATCCATGTCAAAAGTCATAATAAATCATTGCATGAACATTTTCATGAGTTAATTCGATGTTTTTATTGAGACACAATTTTCAAGTTAATGTAAATAGAACAAATGATGCTCTATTGACAAAATGTCTTAAGTAGATTATGTCAACAATGTCAAACTTTCCATTGGTAACGTCAGATGGCTTAAAATATAAACAGTGCCCCTCATATTGGGACAGAAGAAAAGCCCTAAATTACCAAATTTACACAGATGGCAGTAAAGGTGAATAAAAGGCAGGATCAGAAATAGTAATATACATAAACAACTATCCAACCCATCAACTCAGATATAAATTGCACCCCAAATGTTCCAATCACAAAGCAACCTGAAAGCAAGGGAAAAAGTTAAGATAGAACAACAAACTGGACCAGACAAAACAATGTCTAGCTTATCCTTACAGGTTCTCAATCCTACCATAGCTGCCTTCCCCTTAGCAATTATTTTCCTACCATGTGCTCTCCACTCGCCATTGCTACTCAGCCTTACTCCCAAATAATCAAATTCCTTCACTACCTCAAGCTCTTTCCCCCTCAAGAACCATTTCTCATCCCTTTTTAATTTTGCCCCTTTTTTTTTTACAAACCATAATCTTAGATTTATTAATATTTATTCTTATTCCCCACTCCGCGCAAAATCTTTGTACTTCATCAATTACCTTTTGCAGTCCTATTATAGTAATGGATCCTATCACAAGGTCATCTGCATATAATAAGCCTGGAAGCACCTTATTACCTATTACCGGGTTATGTGTATTACTCTTTGCCACTTTCTCCAGGATATCATCGATAAACAAATAATATGGGACTCAATTTACAGCCCTGCCTTAAACCTATTTTTTGCTCTTTCTCAAAGTCAGCATAAAACATATATACCCTTCCTTTTTTCCCTCCCAAATATTTGTCAATGATTGTTTTTATTATGAACACATTATCTATTGTTCTTTTATTCTTCCTAAATCCTGATTGAAACTCTGTTAATTTCCCTTCCTCTTCTGCCCAACGTTCCAGTCTTTCTGCTAATATCCCTGTACATATCTTGCCCAGTATGGACAACAGACTTATTCCTCTATAATTTTCAGGTTTGTTTTTTGCTCCCTTACCTTTATATATTGGCGCAATCAAACTTGTTTTCTAACTTTCCGGTATGCCATGACTGTTTTTTACACTGTTCAATACTGGTGTAATTACGTTCAAATCTTTCTGCATATCCCCATACATTTTCCAAAATTCCCCTGGAATTCCATCCCTGCCTACTCCTTTTGCTCTTTTCAACCTTTTAAGCTGCCTGTGAACCTCCATTGTTGAAAATTCTCCATCTAACATCTCATTGTCCAATACACCTGGCCCTACCTCCATCCAGAACTACTTTAGAAATAGGTTCAGGGGAACATTAGCTGCCAAATGTATTGAAAGTACTGCAAAAAATTTATACAATCATTTACCTCACTCTATCAAGGCAATAAATGAAGAAGTGAAGAAAATTTCCGCAATAAAGACTTACCTAGTGAAAAACGCTTTCTACTCTATTGAGGAATACAAAAATGGAAGAGTGACTTAGTTTATTAAATTTTGTTATCAATCTATTGTGTATATCTAGAACTGCTAATAATCTGTAAATAGATTTATTTGTTTTATTATTGAACTGTAAAAATGTAATTGTAGTGTTATTTTTGACGATGCTTTGTTAAACATGTTGCAAATAGAATAAATCTGAATCTTTCTATACACCCCTCCCCTGAAATACATCTGCCATTCACTTGGCATATCATTTTTTATCCCTCCTTTCCTATTAGTTTTCCTGACCAAAACCCAAAATGTCTTGTTATCTTTATTTATTATTGCTTCCCTAACTGATTTTGCCATCATTCTTTCCTCTCCTCCCTTTTTACTTCAAGCAGACACTTATACCCCCATTTGCTTGCCAAAAAGGTTTCTTTTTCTTGTTCATTTTCAGATGCCCTCCACCTCCCCAACGCTTTGAAAACTTCTTTCTTTGCCTGTTTACATTCTGCATCATACCAGCCTGCACTACCTCTCTCCTTTCCCTTCCTGCTCTCCATCCCTATCCCTGCTCTTTTCACTAAAAGCTCCAGAAGCTTTACAGCATTACTGCTATCGTTATTCCCTACTGCCTGTGCTATTCTATGCTCAATTATTTGAGTTGCCCCTGTTCCTATCTCCTTCTTAAAATTTTTCTCTATCTCTCCCTTCCATCTATATATTTTAAAATGTTTTAACATAACGCATGTATCTACTCTCTTTATTTGGTCTTTCATACTTGTTTCTAACTCTAGTGGGAAGTGCCTACTACTCACTACTTGGTTTACAGCCCTAAACTTTGTAATTCTTTCTTCCAAACCCTTGCTGTACAATAAATAGTTATGACACTTTCTCTAGAACTACTAACATATGTGAATTCACCCTCTTTATCTTCGCCAATCGAAGCATTTCCTATTAATAAGTTATTCTCTTCACAAAATGTGATTAGTTTCCCCCCTTCACTATTTAACACCTTGTCCCTACTATTTCTAGGAATCATCATCACCTCTGTTTCACATCCTCCTGCTATATCTTTTCTGTCATACCTACTACTCTGCTCTCCCGTCCTGGCGTTAAAATCTCCCATTATAATAAATTCTATATCTGCCATTCTTCTCTTCATCTCTACTTATATTTTATAGAACCCACTATCATGGAAGTGAGACGCCTCTGGCGGATTATAAACAATCCCCACAGCAATTTTTAAGAGATCACAACCCCTCGCCTTAATCACTACCCATAATACATAATTGGACTTGCTGTCCACTGATACTATTTCTAGCTTATCTTCTAAATCGTCTCTTACAAACAAACCCACACCTCCCGATGCCCTTAACTTTTTGAAAATCTTTCTGGCTGCTTTCTCTACAAATTTAAAACCTTTCACACACCCAGTTACTCTCCTGTAACCATGTTTCTACCGCTCCAAATAGGTGCAGAGCACCGAGCAACTGCTGCATTTCTTCATCTATTATCTTGGACTTCAGTCCCTCCAAATTCCAAAAAGCCAGCTGTAAGCAGCATCCCTATTTCTCTCTATATTTAAATTTGTCTAACATATCTCTATGTCTCGTGACCCTAGGAGAGACAACACTTTTTTCACACTCTTCGCCTTTCTTACGTACTTGAAACAGGCTGCAACCTTGCGTAGACACTATTTCCAGTTTCTTTTCTTTTGCATACATTTCTGCTTCCATTAGATCCATCAGGCTCACCCACCTCTCCTCACTCGACTTTTCCTTCCCCTCCTTCCCCACACCCCCCTCACACTCGACACCACTCGTCTGTTTCACTTTTTCGATCACTGCCACCTGCTCCACCAACTGTTCCTCCCTTTCCTTCTCCACTTCCCCTCATTCCCTTTCCGGCCGCTCAGTGTTCAGCACCGCTGGTCGTGACGACATTCCTCCACTATGTTCGCTGCGTATCTCTCTGGTGAATAAACATTCCTGTGAGAGTTTACCTCCGTCATCTGCTATGTGATCACGTTGCAACGTCCTTGTATTTCTCTACACACTAAGATTAAAATTCCCACCTTCCACGTATAACTTGAGTCCCTTTATAAATGTCCTTTTTCCTTCTTCCCTTGCTTCCTTCATCTTCCTAATTAATTCAGTTTTTATAACCCATTCTTCCTTGTTGTAGTCTTCCTCAATGTAAATATTCGTCCCTTTGAGCTTCCTAGCGTTTCTCAACACTTCTCTCTTTATGCTCATTGTGGTCCATTTAATAAATTTCTGGATTGATAGAGATTGTTCGGGTTCTGGTTTATTTTAGAACAATCTACAATTACGAATTAATCTCTGTTTCATATAACCTTGCCCCGCTGAAATGTATCACTCTGCGTTCAACTACTTTTCCCCTCACCCTAATTGGCTAAAGCTTTCACGCCATAGGCCATTAGCGGTGCCTTCCCATCACATTTAAACCTGCAGTAAACGTCATAATAATTGCCGGAAGATAAATAAAATCATACAAATAAGGATATGAAGGCATGCAAAAATACAAGTTTATAATGAACTGAGCAAGTTGAAACTGAATGACTGAGCAATGAAACTGAAAGAGTTTATAATGAAAGGCCTTTGGCCTTTTCCACTGGGATTTTTTAAACCAGCACACATACCTTTCAAAAATGCTTGTCTTTCAGTCTTAAAAGTCGTGTCATGCCATAGCTTACTTTTCGTGTGTTCTTCGTGTATATTTTGCGATTTGTATCTCGGTACAGTCTGGTTGTCCTTCTCCACACAGCAATATCGCCTCTGTCTTTTAGCACATTTTTCTTGCCTCTTTTTTCATTCACAAACCCCAGCTGTATAAGCAATCTGCTGAAATTTGGTAAATCTGCATCCTCATTTACAGCAGACGAAATGTTACTTATGTTAGGGAGTTCGTTTCTAAATAAAAAACTATGCACATGACGACGCACAACACTTTTCACATATTTTCTCCAAGCACGCACTTTAGTTTATTCCTGCTTTTGCCTGCAGTGGTAAGTTTTCCTGTTTTCTCAATTTCACATCGCGACGTTCCTATGGATCTAACACTCACACCTGTAACTTCAGAGCACAGCTGTTCGACTTCTCTCACTGACAAAGATGGATTATTCTCTGTGAGTGCATTAAACACACGCACCACAATTCTTTTTTTGCCTGTTTGTAAAGAATTATCCTTGCGATACTTCAGCGAAAAACTGGCAGTAGACTCTGCCATTATACATATAATAAGTACATGCACAATAAACGATCAATAAAATAATTTATGTTTCGCACTGGGCACAACACATCATCGAATGGCGATATATGACTAATCCAGTTCAAAACAAGGTCAGTGATAAAAGTCATATAAACAAATGTCACCACTACCGCTAAATTACGTGCTATCATGCCATGTGCTTGAGAGCAAAGGACCTCCTCTTTACTTCATTTAAGAATCAACATGCATTTCAGATAAATCAACTCTGTTGCGTAATATATTTAATTCAAATAGTTACGAAAAAATAACGAACTAATTTTTACCGTACGACAGTCATTACCACAACAGCAGCCAATGAGAGGTGATTAGGTCATGTGACTGTTAAGAGATACGGGGCAAGCTTATGTGAAACAAGGATTATGTATTTAAGGACGTGACAGCTCGCAAAGTGTATAGTTGTAAATAGAGTGAGTTGCAAGTTGTGTGAAACTGTGTTGTGAAACGAGTGACAGCTGGAAATGTTATTGTAAAGAGAGCTGAACTGGACGCTGTTATTGTCATCGACCTTGGAAGATTGTGTTGTTATGTGATGTAATGTTGTTATGTGAGAATTGAACGGTGTATCTCTACGTAAATAAAGAACATTTAGAATTTCGGCAAATTGGACTTTTAATTCTACGAACCCACAAAGTCACAGTATGGAAGACTTCATGAGAAGATACAACTTAATAATTTTTGGGGTAGAAGAGTGAAAAGGAATTACAACAATTAAGGAGAAACAGGAATTATTAATGAAGAGATTAGGGATGAATATGAGAGGCTTCAAACTATGAGACGCATTTAGAACTATACGGAAGACAAAAGAAATATATTGTGAAATTTAGAAATAGGGAATTGGTAACAGAAGTATTAAAACAAGCAAAAAAGCTCAGAGGAACACCTATCTATATCAATAGGATTTATCTTATGAATAAAGAGAACAAAGGCGGAGACTAATTGAAAAAAGAAGTAAGGCGAGGAAACAAAGATTTAATGCAAACATATGAAACGGAAAACTGTGGATTTGTTGAGGGAGTGGTTAAGCAGAGAAGATGCATAAGCAGCATCCAAGACACAGAGCATATGAGTGTTGATGTAGCAGAGTGAAACAAGCTGGCTTTGATATCTAGTGTGAATTTCCAGGAAAAAAATGTGGAGTAAATGCAGTGTGCAAAGACAGGGGAAGTGATGAACAGTGCAAATGAAAGAGAAGAGGGGAAAGTCTCAGAAATAGCGGTTAGCAGAGCGAAGAAGAAAATAAAAAAATTGCATTACAGCATGTAGAGTAAAACAAGTACGGGAATCGAGGTGATTACAAGAAAACAGAGTGAAACAAGTGTGGGGATACAAGGGATCAGGGAAAAGCAGGTTGAAACAAGTGTGGGGATACAAGGGATTAGGCAAAAGCAATATGAAATAAGTGTGGGAATTCAAGAGATGACAAACAGAATGAAAATTCAGCAGAGGATATCGAGATGTAGGGGCATATCAGCAATGCAAAAATATGACTATTATGGGTAAATTTCAGAAGGTAACAAATAGAATGGATGCATGAGAGGTAGAGTAAAAGATATGAGCAAATGTGATATGGCTGCACAAATTGCAGAAAGAGTAGAGAGATTAGAATGAGGTTGTGAGAAACTGAGGAGAGGATCTGTGTAAATGTGATGAAGTGATAGGTTAACTGAAAGGTCTGAAAACAGCTGCTAGTGAAATTAAATAATTTGTAATAAGAGAAAGGAGATGCAAGAAATGGAATGATGTGCAAGTGAGAAATGCTGAAAAGTGAGAAGTGAATACAGACACAGTGAAACAATAGTAATATGAAGTTGAAACAAGTGGTAATAATTTATAGGGATAAAGAAAAATTTGGCAAATAGGAAAAGCTAGTGCAAGTTAGAAAATTAAATGGAAAGCAATGACTATTAAAAAGGGCAAACATGTATGAAGTATGTAATCGTATTGAAGGCTGCCCTGTTTGCAAAGAGGCCGAGGTCTAGCTCAGGTATCCCAAGATGTATTTGTTTTAGCACTTAATAAATCATATTACCATTATCATTTCAATTTATCCACTGGTCACTATTGCGCATATTTCATTAAATGAACATAGCTTGTAATGATATCAATGTTTGACATTATTTCCAAACTAATAAAAACTTCTACACTTTAAACATATACACAGATTTAATTTTTCAGGCCATTCATATTACAAGAATATTTCCAAACTGTTCCCAAAATCTGGGCATAGTACACATTTTGATGAGAAAACTATATACCTCATTTTCATAGAGAAGAGAACAATATTGCACAAACTCGATACTTTGAAACTAATTTGATAATAAGACTTAACTTACCCTTTATTGCATATGTGACATACATGTGGACGTAAGTTACTATGTGATGCAATGTGTCGTGCCAGATCCTTGCGTGAAAGAGCTGTACGCCCACAGATGCTGCATGCAAATGGCTCTCCACCAACATTATGTGCTTGCCGTAAGTGACTCATTAAAGTTGAACGATGAGAATATTGCTTATTACAGTACTGACAGGCATGATCACGTGATCGAGTATGCACTACTTGATGAATCTTCAAAGTGTAGAATGCAGCAAATTTTTTCCCACAAACAAAACATTCAAATGGTCTCTCTCCTGTATGCATGCGTAGATGCCGCTTTATATCTGCACCCCTACGGAACTTGGCACTGCAGTATTCACATTTGAACTTCCTAGGACCTGGTTTTCTTATCTACAATGACAAAGCAAATATTTCAGTAAACCTGTACAATTTGTTATAACAGCATTGTCTGAGAAAGTGAAAAACAAAGGTCAAAAATGGTTTGTAAAAAGAAACAAGCAATAGTCAGAAGAATATGTTCTAGAAGTGGAACATATTAGCAAATATACCTTATAAAAAGTTTACATTATATTCAATATATATATATTTTACTTATACAGCATGTTTCTAAAAGATGGACACACTTTCAAATTGCTATATTTCCTGCACTTAAATTACATGTGGTTATACATACATAGAAGTTTACAAATGTTCAATATGCCCTTCTCTGGCCGCACGGATAACATCTAGATGGCCGTCCAATTCATCCCACACTAGATAACAAATGTGTTGCATCACCAAGCTCACTGCTGCTGTTATACAGTTTTGTAAATCATTCAAATCTGTGGGAATAGGTACGTAAACAGCCTCTTTCACACACCCCCAAAAGAAAAAAATCGCAGGATGTGAGATCAGGGGACCTCGGTGGCCAGAACTTAAGTGCCAGTTGTCATTCCCCATGTGACCCATCCATCGTTGCACTCTAGCGGTAGTATTCAAAACTTTACAACATCCTCTTTCAAATATACCTGATGGAATTCAAGTATAATATGTGGTGCAGGAAGTATACCAATTTGAAAGTCTGTCCATCTTTTTCGGTCACCCTGTGCATACACATATTTTTTACAAAAACACATACATTTTACATTTTATAATGTATTAATATGTATGGTTATAATAAATCCATAATGTTTACTTTTAGGAAAATAATGAACATTTTTATGCATTACCTACCAGCTAGTTCACCCACTATCTTTTTACACAGTGAATGACTATTTCATTCATTCCATTTACCACCTTTCAAAAAATTGAATAAATTATTCTAATATTTACATTGGTATGACTTATTAAATCACAAGTACTACTGTTAATCAAATTATCAGAAAGGTACCTACAGTCACTCAAAAAGTATTCGTCCGACTAGTATTTTTAATTTTAAAAGCAAATAAAGGTTACAAAATTAGAGAATAAAGCTCATCTTCAGTACTAGTTTATTTACTATGACCTTAAGGTGATATTCTGGCAACCTGATGAGTGCCTTGGAATCTGCAGGGTCATCCTGAGGGAGGATGTGGTTGTTCCCGCAAGAAGCGAGTTGGTGGTGACGGCGCGACCGGAAGGCCAGCGGACCAAGAACATGATGCTGGACCAGAAGACATCCGTGCACGCGCTCTATGTAGCCAGGACATTGTCTCGGAGGTGCCGGTAAGGCTGCTCAACCTGATAGACACCGATCACGATGTCCAGGCCGGGACGGAGCTGGGTTCGTGCGAGCCTGTGGTCAGCGTAATACCAATCGACTAGACCCATGAACCGGTGCCGACGCAACATCTGGGGCCCCGGCTGGAAGGCTTACTGGAGAGGGCGGCCGACCACCTGACCACAGAAAAGCTAGAGAAGGTGTGACAACTGCTCAGACGATACCAGCGCGTCTTCAGCCAAGGTAACAGCGACTATGGCCGCGCGGACCGGGAGCTCCACCGCATCGACACCGGAGACGCCGGGCCTATTCGGCAATTACCCAGATGCGTTCCTTTGGCAAAACAAACAGTGGTATGAGACATGCTGGAGGACATGAGATCCAGGGAAGTGATTGAAGAGTCTGACAGCCGTTGGTGTTCCCCTGTAGTCTTGGTGATGAAGAATGGCGAGCTACGCTTCTGCGTGAACTACAGGAAGCTCAACGTTGTCACCAGGAAGGACTGTTTCCCCTTATTCCGGATTGACGACACACTGGAGATGCTTGATGGTGCGCAATGGTTCTCGACCCTGGAAGTCGGGTTACTGGCAGGTGGCTCTAGACCCGAGAGAGAAGGAGAAGACCGCATTTTCGACAGGCCAAGGGCTTTGGCAGTTCACAGTTATGCCCTTTGGTCTCTGCAACGCACCAGCTACGTTCCTACGCCTCATGGAGTCAGTGATGAGAGGATTGGCTTATGACGCCTGCCTACTATACCCGGACATCATCGCCGGCAAGACTTTCGAAGACCATCTCGACAACCTGAGCAAGGCGTTACAGAGATCGCAGGCGACCAATCTAAAGCTGAACACGAAGAAGTGCCAGCTCTTCCGCAAGGAAGTCAACTACTTGGGCCACATGGTCTCACCAACCGGCGTGGCCACAGAACCCAGAGACAGACCATGAGAGCTTGGCCTCGGCCAAAGGGTAAAAGAGAATTGCGCAGTTTCCTGGGGCTTTGCAGTTACTACCGTCGCTTCATAAAGGGCTTCTCCAACATCGCCAAGGCCCACACACGCCTCACAGAAGTACACCGGTTTATGTGTGGACACAGAACGCCGAAGATGCATTCCACCACCTGAAGAACACACTTTGCAGTGCTATTTTGGGATTCCCACAACCAGGAGGCTTCTTAATTCTGGACACCGAGTCCAGCGACCACTGCACTAGGGGTGTCCTATCTCAAATCCAGCACGGCCGCGAGCGAGTGATAGCCTACTACAGCAAGACGCTATCCAAGGCAGAGAAGAACTGCTGTGTCACCCGGCGAGAGTTACTCTGGGTAGTAGAGACTTTGGAGCACTTCCACAAGTACCTGTACGGTCAGCCATTCCACCTGAAGATGGACTATTCCGCCCTATCCTGGCTACTTAGCTTTAGGAACCTGGAAGGCCAGACAGCCCGTTTTGGTCCAGGTCAAGTATGACTTCACCTCTGATCATAGAGGGAAGAACCACGGTAAACCATACACCATGTCCTGAAGACCCTACCCGGAAGAGTGCGGGCACAAGTGTGGAAGAGAAGGAGCGTGCCGCAGCTTTCAGAGTGGTCACGGCAGTGCATGCAAATGGCTGGGATAGCGCAGACCTGAGGAGGGAGCAGTTGGCGGACGCCGACTTGGGAGAAATGGAAGCACGGACAAGACCAACCTGGGAGGACATCGCACCAAGAAGCACAACATACAAGGTCGTATGGGCCCAATGGGATTCACTGACGATCAAAGAGAGCGTGATCTTCCGGGTATGGAAATCATCCGATGGGAAGACGCAGAGGGAGCAGTTGGTACTTCCCCAAAGTAAGGTCCTGGAAATCTTGGAGGAACTGCTCGCCGGTACTTCAGGATACCTGGGAGCAAACCGAATGATTGACAAACTGCGAAAGCGTTACTACTGGCTGAGGCTCAGAGCAGACACTGAGAGATGGTGCTGCCAATATCACGTGTGCGTGGTGAGTCAGGGGCCACAAACCAGGAGCCATAGTCCCATGCAGCAGTACAACGTCGGAGCGCCATTCGACCGCATCGCTGTTGACATAGCTGGATCATTACCAGGGTCTGACCGAGGCAATAAGTGGACTACTTCACCAAGTGGCCGGAGGTGTATGCTATGCCGAACCTTTGCCCCCTCGGTAGCGTAGATGGTAGCATGTCTACCTCACGTTCAAGAGGTACCGAGTTCGAATCTCGGTCTGGGTGAGTTACCTGGATAAGGTTTTTCCCGGGGTTTTCCCTTATTCTGAAAGATGAATGTCGGTTAACTTTAAGCTCCATGAACCCTGGGCTCATTTGAGCATCATTTCACCCATTCTATTCATCGTCCGATGTAACTTAATGTTGGAGGACATAAATTAAAAAACAAGTCCCGAACCAGCATGCGAAAACAATCGTAGACTGCCTCGTGGAGCAACTGTTCTGCCGCTTTGGGGTGCTCTTTGAGCTCCACAGTGATCAAGGCACCAATTTTGAATCTAACCTGATGAAGGAGGCACTGGAAAGACTTGGGGTGAAAAAGACATGCACAACACCCCTACCTGCGCAGTGGGACGGCATGTTGGAGAGGTACATCACTACCTTAGAAGAACACCTGAGGAAGGTCATGACCAGCCATCAGCGAGACTGGGATGTCAAGGTGCCACTGTTCCTGCTAGCCTACCACTCGTCAGCACACGACACCGCTGGGCTGACGCCAGCCAGCTTAATGTTCCGCCGAGAGTTACGCCTTCCTTATGACCTTGCTCTTGGGAGCCCCCCGGAAATAAAATAGCCAGGAATGGAATATGTGGAGAGCCTCGTGGACCATCTCCATGACATGCATGAGATGGCTCGACAGAATATCCAGATGGCAAGCGACCGCATGAAGACCCGGTACGACAAGCAAGCCAACATCCAAGGATTCCAGCACACCTTGCTGCTGGTTGCACCGCCCTACCCGGTGTAGCGGACACTCCTCGCTCTCCACGTCGGGGTAGCCGTCATCTTGGCCACCTCTATCCTCAATTCTGCCGTTAGCGCCTCATAAATGGTTTTGTAGTCGCCGAGCATTAGTCGCTGACCTATCTCGGTGTCTGGTATCCCGCTTTGCTGGTGAGCTGCTCAGTTGCCAGGGGGAACTCCCTCAGCGTCTCCCCTGGCTACTGCAACCTTGACTTTAATTGGCTGCGGTAGGCTGCAGCTAAGCGGTGGTTTCCAAAGCTGTTTTCCAGGGCTTCCAAGATGTCCTTGGGCGCAGCCGCTGTCTGGACCGCGTTCAGAACCTCTGCGGCCTCTTCCTCTGGTGACCACTTGTTGTGCTTGGCCAGCGTGTCGAATTGACGGCGGAAGACTTCGAAGGTTGACGTGCCGTCATACCTTGGTGGATAGACGCGTATATACGCTGTGTTGCGTCCCAGCATGTCAGCCCTCAAGTCCTTCAACCTCCTGCCGACGATATCCTTTACCATGACGTTCCGGGACTTGGTGTTGCCATCGGCCTTTCCCTCTAAGTTGTTAACGCGGCTCGCCAGGTCTTTGATGTCTGCCACCATAGTGTTCAGGGATCTGGTGTTACTGTCGGCCTTTCCCTCTAAATCGTTAAGGCGCTCATCCGCTTGCCCGGCTCTGCGACGTCATCCCTCATGCCGGTCAACTGTTCTTCAAATTTTGTGGCGAGGGCCTCGTTCGCCACCTTCACTTCGGTTGCCAGGTTCACTGCTTTCATTTCCGTGGTTAATTTGGTCAACGTCGCAGCCAAGTTGTTGTTCGCTGTCTTCATTTCTTTCAGCTCTTTTACAACTTTTGCCAATACAGCGTCCATTGTCGTATGTTCCACATCCTGACACCAATTGTGATTTTGTTGGTTCATAAAATTAAAAGTCCAAGTTGCAGAAATACAAAATGCTCTTTATTTCCGTAAAAACACACTGTACACCCTTGGCGGCAAGATGACATAACATAAACCAACACAATCTCTCGTCACTTCTGTACACGGAAATAAACAAAAGAGTTCACTTTCAAATCAGAGTCCTCATTTTCAAATCGAGTCCAATTACGACTGTCCAATAAACTAGCCACGGCATATTTTATATACCTCTCTCATCGTTCCAGAAACCAGTGGAATAATATGTAACAGTCAAGATGGCACCACATGAAACACGAACCTTCCAGTCATCTAACTTTATCTGTTTCGACATGCCTTTCATCTCCGCATTGCACTATCTGTCCCTTTGTGCGCGCTGGCCGCACTATCGCAATAATGGGTTCGTGACAGTATCATACAGGTGTTCCGTGACTAGAGGGTATGAAAACTACATTGGTCATGTTCGAAGATGTACAGTGTTGTGGTCACCATTTTAACCTGTTACTCACTTCGAAGATTTCCTGGGCTGTATTAACCCAATATGACAAAAGATTGACTAAGTATCACAAAGCAAGTAGCAATAATCTTACATCTGAGCTATTAACCACACCACGTTAATTACTTTGCAAGAAAACAAAACAACATTTTAATTATCTTTTAACAAAACCAATATCTATAATACGTATAAGGCACGGCCTGTCAAGTGCTTTTTTAGCTCAGGGCCAAAACGCAGGTTATAACAAGGAGCATGAGGGTTCATGGTTCAAACCTTCACATCTTCATACACTTTTATCTCTAAAGTTTTTACTTTATTAGCTGCTGTAATGAAATAATTTACAACTGTGCTCTTACAGCTAGACTGTCTCTTCATGGCATTCCAGAATATGAATGGAAATGGAAAACATGTGGAGTGATTATTTTAATAGAACCATCTACATCTGTATATAAGTGAAGTCCAAATGAAGGCTCGTAGCTCATTAGTAAAACGCACGCAGCATCAACAGGGCGGAGCGTTCGAGGTTTAAACCACAGTCTGTTAGTCAAAGTTTTTATTCTTAATTTTTATGCATTTGATAGAGACAATAACAGCCAATTTACAAATGTTATCGTATGGCTAAGTTATTACTATATGGCATTAGAAGATATCCACAAACAGGAAAAACATGTGGAACGATGGTTTTCATAGAACCATTATGTTATGTATAATCTCTGCTCAGCGGTAAAATGCACACTGTGTGAAGGGCACAGAGGTTTCAAAGTTTGAAGTTCGCACAAGATCATGCTTTTTATTCCAGCATTTTTGTGATACATGGTAACGAATCAAATTACAATTTTGCTCCCAGTGCTAAGTCATTACTATATCATTTCAAAAGGAATATCTGTAGATAGAGTCAACATGAAAAATTCAATACCATGGCCGGGATTTGAACCATGGATCTCCTGGTTACCGTCCAGTCACTCTAACCTATCAAAAACCTTAACCTATATATGGCTATTGTGAAGAAATGATTAATTTCCATCAATTAGCTAAAATAATACGAGTTAAATGATGAAGCCTGGGACTCAAGTACTAATAATAGTAAGTCACCACAAATGGTGAATCTCGGATGCGAGACCCCTAGTGGTCTACCTGGGAAATATACAAGTCGAATGGAGAATTTAATGTCATGACACCAAGTTGGCCATGGTAGCCCAATGGGTTAGAGCGACTGGACGGAAACCAGGAGATCCGTGGTTCAAATCCCGGCCATGGCATTGAATTTTTCATGCTGACTCTATCAAAAACCCTAGCCTGTATACAGCTAGTGTGAAGAAATTATTAATTTCCATCAACGAACTAAAATAATAAGAGTTAAATGATGAAGCCTGGGACTCAAGTACTTACGATAGTAAGTCGCCACAAACTGTATTTTGGATCCGAGAGCCCCTAGTGGTCTACCGCGGAAATATATGAGTCCAATGGAGAATTTAATGTCATGACGGCAAGTTGGCCATGGTAGCTCAATGGGTTAGAGCGACTGGATGGAAACCAGGAGATCCATGGTTCAAATCTTGACCATGGCATTGAATTTTTCATGTTGACTATCTATCAAAAACCTTGGCCTATATACGGCTAGTGTGAAGAAATGATTAATTTCCATCAATTAACTAAAGGAATACCTGTAGGTTTGTAATACGCGGCAATGAATCAAATTACAGTTTTCCTCCTACTGCTATATCATTACTATATTATTTCAAAGAGAATGTCTAGAATGTTAGATAATTTTAATGGACCCAACCGCTAAATTCTGTATACAATCCATCTGATCATAACAATAAACTTGCATATAAGGTAACAAGAAACTGAACAGTTCTCCTCCAGAGAAGAACAAACTTACAGCTGCAATATAATTCTGTATAATCCAATGGAAGTTAAGAGTATAAAACTGAAAGGGTGTATTACATGTCACTTCTATTACAAAACAGTCCCTCCAGTCGTTAGAAATTACAAAAATAAGACAATACCCAAAAATAATGGTGATTAGAAAGCCAGTTAAACTGTTATTTAATTATGAAGGCACATTATATAAGTATTAAGAAAAGAATTAAATTGTGGAGCATTTAAGAGTTACAGAAAACTTATTTCTGCTACAATATATAATTTTTTGAAACATAGAATGGAAAGGAAAATAGAAATCTTGTGTTTTAGAATATAGTGTAATCGCCCGCACTATCATTGCATCATTTATTCTTTCATGCATTTTTGCAACAAGAGCAGAACTCAGGTTTCGGTTCTGCTGATTGTGTTCCCATAACTCCATCATAAACAACCAGATTTGCTCACATACTGCCTGGTCGATGTACATCACATTCTTTTACCATGTTTTTCCTGCTCTTCCATATCTGTTAATGCCATGTAGTAATTACTTAGCTGCAAGAGAATATTTGTAAATTGGTTGTTACTGCGTCTAACAAACTAAGAATTTTGTCTCTAAACTAGGATTTGAACCTCGATCTCTTGGTCCCATTTATGCAACGTGCATTTTACCACTGAGCTACGACCCCCAGGGGCCTACTGCAGTAGGTACAGGATGGCGATCCCCGGGTCCTGAGCCAAATCTCTCAATTGGGTGCCTATGAGTGGTAAAGTGCTAATGCCAAATGCCCATAAACTTTGGTCCACATCCATGTTTGACCCTAACCTCCCTGAACACTAGTCTGACAGATACCTAGCACGGCAAGCAGAGGGGTGACTATACCTTGTTTCACGTAAGCTTGCCCGGTAATCTCTTAACGGTCACGTGACCTCATCTCCTCCCATTGGCTGCTGTTTGGTAGAGACTGTTTTGCGGTAAAAATTAGTTTGTTATTTAACATGGTGATATATCTTTATATGTTGAAAGAGAATTGCCAAATATTTACTTTCATAACTGTTTCAATTAAATATATTACGCAACAGAGTTAATTTATCTGAAATGCATGTTAATTCTTAAACAAAGTAAAGAGGAGGTTCCTTTGCATCTAGGCCTGCCTTTCTGATTACACAAGAGCACGTGCTTTAGCGGTAGTGAATTACATATATTTGTTTATATTTGTTTATATGAGTTTTATCACTGACCTTGTTCTGAACTGGATTAGTCATGTATTGTCATTAGAAGGTGTACTGTGCGCGTTCGAGAGATACGTTATTTTATCCATCGTTTATTGCGCATGTACTTATTATATGTATAATGGCAGAGTCTACCGCCAGTTTTTCGCTGAAGCATCGTAAGGGTAAGCCATTACAAAGCGGTGAAAAAAGAATTGTGTTGCATGTGTTTAATGCACTCACAGAGAAGAATCCGTCTTTGTTAGTGAGGGAAGTCGAACAGTTGTGCTCCGAACTTACAGGTGTGAGTGTTAGGTCCATAGGAACATCGCGACGTGAAGTTGAGAAAACAGGAAAACTTACCACTCCAGGCAAACGCAAAAATAAAGAAAAGCGCGTGCTCGGAGAATGCGATGAGTTCGTTAAAACTGCTGTACGTCGTCATGTGCATAGTTTTTTCTTTAGAAACGAACTCCCTAACATAAATAAAATTTTGTCTGCTGTAAATGAGGATGCAGATTTACCAAATTTCATCAGATCTAGTCTGTATAGATTGCTTATACAGCTGGGGTTTGTGAATGAAAAAAGGGGCAAGAAAAATGTACTGAGAGACAGAGGCGATATTGCTGTGTGGCGAAGACGTTATTTAAGGACAATCAGACAATACCGGGATACAAATCGCAAAATATACTACCTAGACGAGACTTGGGTGAATGAAGGGCTTACGACAAGTAAACTATGGCGTGACTCGACTATTAAGACTGAAAGACAAGCATTTTTGCAAGGTATGTCTTCTGGTTTAAAAAATCCCAGTGGAAAAGGCCGAAGACTGATTGTCACTCATATAGGAAGTGATAGTGGTTTTGTGGAAGATGGTCTACTACTGTTTGAGTCAAAGAAAACCGGTGATTACCATGAAGATATGAATGGACATGTGTTTCAGCAGTGGTTTGCGAGTGTGTTAGCAAAACTGGAACCAAGCAGCATAATTGTGATGGACAATGCTCCTTACCACAGCGTTCGTGTCGAAAAGAAACCAAATACATCCTGGAAGAAACAAGACATTATTGAGTGGCTGCGTGCAAAAAATGAAGTTGTAAATGAATCCCTTATTAAGGCAGAACTACTGGAACTTGTAGTAAAGCATGCCAGCGATTGTGATAAATACGTAATCGATGAAATGGCAAGGTCAGCTGGTCATGAGGTACTCAGGCTTCCACCATATCACTGGATTTTAAATCCAATTGAGCTTATTTGGAGCCAAATTAAAGGATTCGTAGCGAGAAACAATAGAACATTTAAGTTGAATGATATCAGGCCATTGCTTACCACAGCATTTTCGGAGATCAGCGACGAAACATGGAAAAAGGCTATTCATCATGTGCTCAAAGAAGAAAACAAAATGTGGGAGCTGGATGGCATCGTCGACAACGTAATAGAGAGCATAATTATAAACCCTACGGAGAGTTCCGACAGCGAAACTGTTACTGCAGAATCAGAATCCGAATCTGAGATGGAGGGGATTACTCCATTACCAGATTCTCCATAACGCGTGAGTTCAGTTTCATTATAAACTTGTATTTTTGCATGCCTTCATATACTTATTTGCATGATTTTAGCTATCTCCTGGCATTTGACGTTTACTGCAGTTTTAAATGTGATGGGAAGGCACCGCCTATGGCCTATGGCGCGAAAGCATTAGCCAATTAGGGCGAGGGGGAGGGTTGTTGAACGCGGAGTGATACATTCCAGCCGGGCAAGGTTATATGAAACAGAGAATAGGTAATGCCTAAGTCCCAGCTCCTGGTTGTCATTTAGGACTGTGTTCGTATCCACTGATAAAGGTCAGTCCTAGGGAGGGGCCATTGCTTGAGCTGATGCACTCCTGCAGGCGATTGGGTCCCCCTGTCTTTACATTGGGAGGTGAGACCCTGAGGTGAGAAAGGTCCAGGCCAGGACTCTCAGAACACATAGACCCGAGCTTGAATTGTTGCTTAATAAACACGAGTTCCACCCAGTCAGAGGTCAGGAATAGGGTACGAGTGGGGACCAATTCCCCCCGCTCTCTGTTGTACACGGTATACTGTTGCAACACCTTGGTTCTCTAAGATTCTGAATATCCTCGTTGAACATGTCGTCCAATGCACGACTGTTTACAACACCGCAGAAGGTGTTCAGGGTTCCATGTAATTTCACCTGAATAGGGTAACTGTCCAACGTACAAGTTCTCTGTATCTTAACTGCCTGGGATGCTGAAATTGCTTCCACCAGGAGTGTGCCATTTCCTGATTTTGTACAGCACTTTACTGCATCAGCTATATTGTCGAGACCCTTTTGTATGTGAAACGGTTTAACAATTGAAAACTTCCTATCTACACTGTTCTTAACTGTTTTGTTTGCATTTTTATTGTACTCATAGTGACATCCTCCACCATTGCAAACATCTCCGATAGCATGTTCACATCCTGGGCGCTATAACTACCGGACCTAGGGACCGAAGGCTGGCGAGTACGCAAGAGTTTCTGGGCTTCCGAGAAGGACACCTTCTTACCCGGATCTCTTGGATCACACGCTCCTTTATAAAATGGGGACATTCTCGTGAACTTAATGGATGTTTATCGCTGCAATTAATGCATGATAGAGGTGTTGTACGTGCATCTTCATGGAAGATGCCTCCGCAGCTGACATAGGTAGATATTCCGTTACAAAAGTCACCTGTGTGAACAAAGCGCTGGCACTTATAGCATCTCAAGGGTTAGGCTTTATCCTTTGTGGGAGGTCAACCCGATCAAAGGTTAATAACAGGGTACGAGCAGCACCAATTCCCCACTCGTCGTTGCACACGGTGCACTGCCATGACACCTTGGTCTTCAAGGTTCTCCTGAATCTCTTCGTTGGTCATACCGTCCAATGCACGGGTGTTTATCACGCTGCGCGAAAAGTTCAGGGACTTATGCAACATAATGCTAATCCGATAGCTGCCTAACTTTGTAGCTTTCAATATCGCCGCTGCCTGGGAAACGGATTGTGCTTCGACCAGGAGGGTACCATTTCTAGACTTTATACAGGACTTAACTGCACCAGATATTTTATCGAGACTGTTTTGAATAATAAAAGGGTTCACCGATGAAAAGTTACTTTGCTCTGTTCGTTTTACTACTAAGTAGCGAGGACCAAATAACTCGACTACTTCTTTTACACAGTTCTTCAGAAGTTTGTGTTTGTTTTAATGACTGCTATAGCAACAATGTCCTCCACCATTGCAAATGTGCTCACATTCTGGGCACCACCCCGGCTTAGGTGAGAGTCCTGGCCTAGACCTTGCTCCCCTTGCTCCTCTCACCTCCCAGTATAAAGACAGAGGGACCAAATCGCCTTTAGGAGTGTATCAGCTCATGCAATGGCACCTTCCCGAGACTGACCCTAATCAGCGGATACCAACAGTCCTCCATGATATCCAGGGGCTGGGACTTACGCGTTACCCAGTCACCCACTGCGCCTACTGCACAACGGTATCCGTCAGTCATGTGTTGAGGGAATAAAGAATTTACGGGTCAAACATAGTAGTGGACCTAAGTGGTTTGGGTGTTTTGCATAAGCTCTCTCACCATTCAGAGGCACCCAATAGAGATTTGGCTCAGCACCCCGGGATCGCCAATCCTGTACCTAATGTAGTAGGCTCCTGGGGGTTGACGAATGACTGCCGGAATGCTATTCGTGCTCGTATGCGTGCGCTAAGGGTATTCCAACGACACTCTACACTACATAACCTAATTGAGTACAAGAAAGCACGTGCAAAATCTAGGCAAATAATTAAGGATAGCAAAAAGGCCTCATGGAACAATTTTGTATCATCTTTCAACAGACATGCACCTTCCTCTGTTGTATGGGATAAGCTAAGGCGTGTGGCCAGAAAATCAACCAACAAGCCAATAGCTGGTCTGTAAACTTCTGCAGGAGTTATTGTTGAACCGTTTGATGTGGCTAACACTTTCCGCAGTGCTTTTGCTCAAGTGTCTAGCTCAAATAATTATACTCCTGAGTTCATCTCAATTAAGAATTAGAATCCCAAGGTTTCATATTTCATTCCAGAAACCTTGAAGATTATAACTGCCTTTTCACCTTGGCAGATTTAGAACAGGCTCTTTCATCTTTGCGACTGTCAGCACCAGGACCGGATGGAATCCATGTTCAAATGTTACAACATCTCTAACCTGAAGGTAAGGCATTCCTGCTTGAGGTATTCAACCGTGTTTGGGTTGATGGCATTTTTCCTGATAAGTGGCGAGAAGCCACCATTATACCTATTTTGAAAGCTGGAATGGACCGTCATCTCCCCTCTAGCTACCGTCCTATTTCCCTCACCAGCTGCATATGCAAGGTGATGGTACGCATAATTAATGGGCGGTTAGTAGGGTGGCTGGAAACACACAACCTACTGACCAAAATCCAATGCAGTTTTCGACGATGCCGTTCAACAGTGGATCATCTTGTGTCCATGTCGACACAGATTATGAATGGATTCCTAAAGAACTGTCAAACCGTAGGAATATGTTTTGACCTTGAGAAGGCTTATTATACATGTTGGTGGGCAGGTTTGCTACGCACTCTGCACACCTGGAATATACGTGGATGCCTACAACTGCTCCTTCAGGATTTCATGAAAGACTGCATTTTCTGAGTAAGGTTTGGCTCGGTTTTTTCGAATCTTTTTGTTCAGGAGAACGGTGTACCACAGGGATCGGTACTGTTACACTTTTTTGCGATTGCGATTAATTCTATCTCGAAATGTGTTCCTCCAGGGGTTTCATCATGTCTATTTGTAGATGACTTTGCCATCTACTGTACTTCTCAGCGCACACCGTTTCTAGAGCACTGTCTGCAGACCACCTTAGACAACCATAAGGATTGGAGTTTGAAAAACCGTTTCCGATTTTCAGCTGAGAAAACAATCTGTGTTAACTTCTGGCGTTTAGGTCCAGATCTACTGCATTTTGCAGATGAGACGAAGTTCCTTGAATTGATATTTGATAAAATACTTAGTTGGTCATTGCATATAGCACAACTAAAAGCACGATGTGGCCATTATTTAAGTATCTTGCGGGTACTAAGTGGAATATCGTGGGGAAGTGGATCGTATAGTGTTATTGCAAATCTCTCGCAATACTGATCCCGTTCCAAGTTAGATTAGGCTAGTATCGTTTTTGGCTCAGCACGTCCATCCGTGCTGAAGAAATCAGACATTCCATAATTGTGGCATACATATAGCAGTTGGCGCTTTTCCTACAAGTCCTGTTGTAAGCCTCTATGCCAAATCTGCAGAACCTCCTCTGCAGTACCAGCGTGACCTGTTATTAGTAAATTATGGCTGTAGACATTGCATGCCTACACATCCAATGTTTACGCTGTTCAACACCTTAATGGATGCACATTATAGGAACACCTCTCTTAAGCCAAAGCCACCTGGTTTTCGATTCCGGGAAGTTCTTAGAAAGTTTAACACTGATATGTCTAAGATGTATCCTAAGGGAGAGAGAGTATAACCACCTTGGTTGCGTGGAACGTCCCACCATGTCTATGTCTGGTATCCACACATGCCTTTTAGAATTTTATGGTCGTGAAAGCCTACGTTTGTTAATGAATTTTTATAATGTTATAAAGACCATTTTATAATTTATACTGATGGCTCAAAGAGCTCAAATGGTGTTGGCGGTGCTTATATCTGTGGAACTGAACCATACACATTCGGATACCATACTAGCAATTCCATTTATAGTGCAGAGGTTAATGCAATATACCACGCCATTTTACATGTACGTCGATGAAAGATGGGAGACTGCTTAATCCTAAGTGATTGCTTTATTGCACTTCAAAGTCTTTGGCAGCTGTACAACTAATGTGCAACGTATCCAGGATGCTCTCCACGGTTTACACACTTCCGGCGTAAGTGTGGTGTGTGCATGGATTCTTGGTCACGTTGGCTTCCCGGGGAATGAAATGGCAGATTCAGCAGCAAAGATGGCCACCACGCAGCCCAGGGTTAAGATATCCTTCATCACACCGGAAGATTTTATGTTGTATTGCGGAGAGCTGCACAGCCTGCTGGCGGTAAGAATTGTCCGCTCTCTGCAGCAATTAACTTAGATCTTTGAAATAATTTCCAATTCCCTGGGTTACCTCCTGTCATTCATCTTGTGAGTTTGAGGTGAGTTTGACTTGGTTGCAGATTGGGCACTGCTGTTTTACATATGGTTATTTGTTAAGAGACCCTGCTCCAGTTTGTCCATTTTGCAATGAAGCTTTATTCGTCCATCATGTGTTAATAGTGTTTTTACCTAGCACACCTTAAAAACTCTCTGCAGCTGCCGGCCAGCTTTGCAGAGATGCTGGCAGATGACCACAAAGCAGTGGAGAAAGTTTTTAAATATTTTTCTAAGTTGGATTTTAAAATTTAGTGGAGAGAATGGTTTTTTATGCCTTATGGCTTTTACATTTCTATTTATTTTCTTTGTGTTTTGGCTTAATTATGAACACATGTTTTATTTGTGATCTTACTTACAGTTTTATCAATTTTTAGTACTGTTTATATCTGGCTTTTCCCATGAATAGTTTTTTAAAAGGCGCTGATAACCACTGTAGTTGGGCACCTTTATATACACATCTATCTATCTACTGAGCTACGAGAGCCATTGTTTGAGCAGTGCTTATATACAAAGGTAGACATTGGTTCTATTAAAATCATCATTCCACATGTTTTCCATTTTCTTTGATATTCTGCAATACTAGTAGAGACAGCTTAGCTGCAAGAATACAGTTGTAAATTAGTTTGCTACAGCATCTAACAATGTAAAAACTTTGGAGATAAGTATAGAGCTGTTAGAGCTCAAACCATGAACACTTGTGCCGCTTGTCACAGCCTGCGATTTGGTACTGAGCTACGAGAGTACTTGATAATATCTGCCTTATATACAAGTTTATAAACGAAATTGATAAAATTAATAGTGGGGTGAAATTCAGAATAAGATGTGGGCTGAATGTATTATCAGAAGAAGCCGAACAAAAGTTAGGCTTAAGACAGGGGTGCAAATTGAGTCCTATACTATTCAATTTATTTATAGACGACATAATAGAAAGGGTTAAGGAAAGCAATGCCCATTGCCCAATAATAATGAATACCGAGATCCCTGGTTTATTTGTATGCGGATGATTTAACAGTAGGAGCAATTTCCGTAATAGGTCTACAAAAATCAATTGAGGCAATTCATACATTTTGCGCTAACTGGAGACTACGAATAAACAGCAAAAGATAATGGTATTTAAAAGAGGATCGATACTTAGGAAAAAAGAAGAATGGTTCATAGGAGACCAAAAGGTAGAAGGGTAAACAAGTATGAAAGTATGACTATTTAGGTGTAAGGATGTGTAGCAGTGGAGGATGGGCTCCACCAGCCAGAAAAGTGATAGCTAATGGCAGGGCAGCAATGTCAAGGGTAAGAATATGTAAACACAAACTGGAGATGTCAGTTAAATGGTTAAAAAGAATGTATGAAGCAATCGTTGAAGCCAGAACAATGTATGCAGTGGAGGTAAGGGGCACATCAGAGATAGGTACAAAATTAGACCAAATGTACGGATTGTTTTGCAAAGAACTACTAGGGCTACCAAAATCGGCACCAAGAGAGGTGGCTTTACTAGAGCTAGGGGAATAACAGAGAGAATATTGAAATTCAGGTATAAGTGTATTAAAGGGCAGAAAGGGGAATTATTGAATCTGTGCATGAAGCATTAAAAATACAAATAGTTGGTGGTCGGAATTGGAAAGAATGATATTGAAGATAGGCATGGGAGATCTATGGAGAGCAGAGGAGACAAATTATAGCGGTTTTTGGTAGGAAGTGAGAACTAGAATACAAGACATAGATAGGCAAGAGATATGGGAAAGTATAGAAGAAAAGAAATCTTTGAAATTTTTTTATAAGCCTTATATACATCATAGATATTGGTTCTGTTAAAATCATAATTCAAAGAGTTTTCCGTTTTCCTACATAGTCCCCAATGCCATGTAGTTAATAGTTCAACAGCAAGAGAAGTGCTACTTGCTTTGTGATATTTGGTCAATCTTACGTCATATTGGGTTAATATAGCCTTAGAAATCCTCGAAGAGAGTAACTGGTTAAAATGTCAACCACAATATCTATGAACATGGCCCATTTAGTTTTCATACCCACTAGTCACAGAACGCCTGAAAGATACTAACCCACGGAAAGTGTACATTTACTTTCTTGAAAGACAGTACCATGAGCAGCCCTGGCTGTTTGTAATGCTGACCCTTTAAATTCTTTATTTAGACAATGACCATTGATCTACTGGTATCATCTGAACCGTAAAGTTCTCTAGAAGTGACCATGGAACAAAGGTAAAGTTGACTCTGTGTATTTCAGTTATTTCTATTTCAACTGTCCCCGACTCCATGCACTATCTTCATGTGCTCTTGGAGATCTCTAGTGCAAAATTGCTATTATAGTATGAAAAATTTAGAAAAATTAACTTCTTCATAAGGTTTGGATGAGTAGCCAGATGAGTAGCTACTCATCAAACCTTAGCCTACACACGGCTAGTGTGGAAGAAATGATTATTTCCAACAATTTATCTAAAATAAAAACATAGTGGTTTAACTATGAAGCCTGGGACTTAAGCACTTACAGCATAGTAAGTTGCCACTAAAGGTGCATGATGTCTCATAGCATATGAGAACCCCTAGTGGTCTACCGGGAAACATACAAGTCAGTTGGAGAAATTAATGTCATATCGGCACGTTGGTCACAGTAGCTCAGAGGTTTAGAGCAACCGCAAGGAGAGCGGGAGATCCGTGGTTGGTACAAATCCTGGCTATAGCATTGAATTTTTCAGTCTGACTCTACTCATCCAAACCTTAGCCTACACACAGCTACTCTCTGTTTCATATAACCTTGCCCAGCTGAAATGTATCACTTCGCATTCAACAACCCTCCCCCTCGCCCTAATTGGCTAATGCTTTCGCGTCATAGGCCATAGGCGGTGCCTTCCCATCACATTTCGTAATAATTGCCGGGAAGATAAATAAAATCAACAAAAATCATACAAATAAAGATATGAAGGCATGCAAAAATACAAGTTTATAATGAACTGAGCAAATTGAAACAGAATGACTGAGCAATGAAACTGAAAGAGTTTATAATGAAAGGCCTTTGGCCTTTTCCACTGGGATTTTTTAAACCAGCACACATACCTTTCAAAAATGCTTGTCTTTCAGTCTTAAAAGTCGTGTCACACCATACTTTACTTTTCGTGTGTTCTTCGTGTATATTTAGCGATTTGTATCTCGGTGCAGTGTGGTTGTCCTTAAATAGAGTCTTCGCCACACAGCAATATCGCCTCTGTCTTTTAGCACATTTTTCTTGCCTCTTTTTTCATTCACAAATCCCAGCTGTATAAGCAATCTGCTGAAATTTGGTAAATCTGCATCCTCATTTACAGCAGAGGAAATGTTACTTATGTTAGGGAGTTCGTTTCTAAAGAAAAACTACACACATGACGACGCACAACACTTTTCACGTATTTTTTTCCGAGCACGCACTTTTGTTTATTCCTGCTTTTGCCTGGAGTGGTAAGTTTTCCTGTTTCCTCAATTTCATGTCGCAATGTTCCTACAGATCTAACACTCACACCTGTAACTTCAGAGCTCAGCTGTTCAACTTCTCTCACTGACAAAGACGGATTCTTCTCTAAGTGCATTAAACACATGCAACACAATTCTTTTTTCGCCTGTTTGTAAATAATTATCCTTGCGATACTTCAGCGAAAAACTTGCGGTAGACTCTGCCATTATACATATAATAAGTACATGCGCAATAAACGATCAATAAAATAATTTAGCTCCCGCACTCTCGAATGCGATGCATGACTAATCCAGTTCAAAACAAGGTCAGTGATAAAAGTCACATAAACAAATATGTCATCACTACCGCTAAATCACATGCTATCGTGCCATGTGCTTGAGAGCAAAGGGACCTCCTCTTTAATTTGTTTAAGAATTAATATGCATTTCAGATAAATCAACTCTGTTGCGTAATATATTTAATTAAAACAGTTACGAAAATATAAATTTGACAATTCTCTTCCAACATATAATGATATATCACCATGTTAAATAACGAACTAATTTTTATCGCACGACAGTCATCACCACAACAGCAACCAATGAGAGGTGATTAGGTCACGTGACCGTTAAGAGATACTGGGCAAGCTTACGTGAAACAAGGTATAGTGTGGAAGAAATTATTATTTGCAACAATTTACCTAAAATGGTTATTTGGGTTACTCTTGATGTGTTGGAAAATAAAGATTTGTGTAATTAATAAAATCTGTTCAATTTTAAGTTTTTCTTATACAGAACAAAACATAAGCAGTGAACAATAAAAAAGAAAGAAGATAGAGAAAAATAAAATAAAAGTTCAGGATAGCCAACATAACTTCAATCTTCAAAGACTTAATAGCCACATAAAAATAAGATCCTGAAACATTAAAACTGTCAAGACATACAAGAAAAGCACCAAAAATAAAATGTTGATTCACACAACTTCCACTAGGTTGTGGTTATTCCATTTTAGATTCAGATAAAAAAAAAATTAAAATTTCTCACCCTCTTTTTTTTAGCTGCAGACTTCTTTGGTGATGTTTCTTTGAACTGGTGAGATGGGCTGCCTTTCTGTGCATTGGATGGTATCTGTTGTTGACTGGATGTTTTTGACTGGATGTGATATTCTTCCTCCTGGCTAGGCAGGATGCTGAGCTGCTCTTCTTTAGTGCCAACCTGAAATGCCCAATGCCCATATTATCAGTTAATAAACAATAACTGAAGTGTAACCGTAAAAACTATTTGTAGTTTGTAGTTTTTACAATTAATTTTGATGTCAGTTACTAAATTCCTCCAAACACACATAAATGGAGTGTATTTCAGTTCAGTTGACAGTAATATCATTGTATTATATATAAATTAATATTACTTGGACATAAAACAGAATGTAATGTAAATAATGTGAACAGAAGTAGTAAACTATGGCTACAGTACTAGAGGATGTGATAACTTTCATATACCTACAACAAGAACAAAATCAGATGGAAAAGATCCATTATTGAAGGGCAATTATATTTTATAACAAATTGCCAAATTATTTAAAAACATTACCTGGAAATAGCTTCAAAAAGAAATTAAAACTGTATTTAATAGAAAGAAGTATATATAGAACTGATGAATTATAATGAAATGTAAGAAAAACCTGTTTCATGAATTGTATACTTTTATATAAATTATATTTTGTGAATAATGAAAGTTATTAGAAATTAGACTGTGACGATGCTTGAAACATATGTACGTCTATAGGCAAATTTGATGATGATGATTATTATTATTATTATTATTATTATTATTATTATTATTATTATTATTATTATTATTATTATTATTATTATTATTATTATTATTATTATTATTATTATTATTATTATTATTATTATTATTATTATTATTATTATTATTATGGTTGTCGTCGTCCTTGTTCTCGTTCTCGCTGTCGCTATTGCTATTGTTATCGTTATCATTATCACTATTATTATTATTATTATTATTATTATTATTATTATTATTATTATTATTATTATTATTATTATTATTATTATTATTATTATTATTATTATTATTATTATTATTATTATTCCTAATTCAACTGTCCCTGACCCCATGCACTCTGCTTGTGCTCTTGGAAATCTCTAGTGTGAAACTGCTATTGTAGTATAAGAAATATAGAAAACTACCCCTACAGTTTCACAAAGGACTCCATTAAATTACTTAACTTACAAAACCTCTCAATAAAATTCACAATGGAAGTGGAAGAAGGCATATTACCCTTCTTAGATTTAAAAATAATCAGAGAACAAGAAAATATAACCTTTGGTATATACAGAAACTTTCACATTCAGATAATTACCTAAAGCACAACATTTTCAATCCCTTAACACCAAACATGCAAACTAAACAGCTTAACACAGACTGGTATACACTTTCCTTAACAAACAAGAATATCATCCAGAATACAAACATATAGCAAATATAGTCAAAGACAACGATTTCAACAGAATAACAACCGACAAGAAAATTACAAAATTTGAATGACAGAAACTTATCAAAGATACCACAAATCTCACCCAAAAAAATTCAAGAAATTCACATATTATCCAAAAGCATTTTAAAAATTTAAGAAGATTTTCATGAAACAAAACATTAATCTAGCTCCACAGAAAAATTTAGCATCGAGAAATTACTTTGTAATAGATTAAAGGACCCTAAACACAAGTCAAAGAAGCTGGAATTTACAAAATCAATTGCTCTGATTGTATTAAAGTACATATAGGAAAAACAAGAAGAAATCTGGAAACCAGGCTAAAGGAACATATGAGATGCTCAAAATAAAAAAAAATAAAAAAAATAAAAAAAAAAAAAAAAAAAAGGATAAATCTGCAGTTTCTGGACGACCAACCATAACATCAAACCAAACATTACACTAATCAAACCGACCAGTCATGCAGCAGAAATGGGCACATGGGAAACGATCTTCATTTTGAAACACAAACAACAATTAATGAATTTTGATTTACCATCACCAAGTACTCTCTGGAAGCACATTACACTGCCACATGCCACCATTATAGACAACCATCACAACAGAAACAACACAGGTCAGTCGGACATGTTCTGAAGATGGGAACACTTGTTCCTGAAACATGTTAACAGTGATTAAAAAAGTGAGGTCACTGTTACCAGTACCGACTCATCTTAAGTAAATACAGGAAAACTTTGCTTTTTTTAAAATATTAAAAGTGTCAAGACATACAAGACAAGTATCAAAAATAAAATGTTGGTTCACACAATTTCCACTAGGTTGTGGATATTAAATTTTAGACCCACATTTTTTTCCTCACCTTCTTTTCAACTCCAGACTTCTTTGGTGATGTTTCTTTGAGCTGATGAGATGAGCTGTCTTTCTCTGTATTGGATGATATATGCTGTTGACTGGATGTTTTAAAAGTGTGAAATTCTTGAGATTCTTCTTCATGGTGAGGCAGAATGCTGGGCTCCTCTTCTTTAGTGCCAACCTTAAATGCCCAATGTCCATATTATCAATTATTATAAACATTCTTTCTTTTTTGGTTATTCTTACAAATATTGCAAAATTGTGAATTAAAGTTATGCAAAATACTATTATAACCACGGTTAAGATTTTTAGATATGCACCTTTTTTCTTAGGATAAATTTAAGCTCTTCGGAAAGATACCATAGTGTGAAGTTTGGTTTCCAGTTGCCAAAAGAGACATTTATTTCATGCATGTTTTTATGTACCTTTATCCCCTTTCCCCCTTTTTCCTTTTAAGTTTCCTTTCATTTTGCTCTATACGATTTTAATCAATATAAAATACTTAACTTTTAATTAACATCTCCTCAGCTTAATGTGAACATGTGAAGATTAACCTAACTCTTTCAGTAAATGCTGCTTGGGAGTTGAAAGCACACTTACAACAATGGACAATAATTGTGTACCACAAATCCTCTTTTTCTTGCTTTACCGCTACAAAGCAGCCCGCAATAATGCCATTGAAAATGACTCATTGTATATCATTCTATCCTTTTAATTTCACCAGAAACGTAGCCTACTGTTTGTGAATGTGAATTTATTACTGTGTTTGTTTGTTGCAGACATCATCTGTTCGTGCAGATTCTATGGTCACACTAAGTAACCATAACCGTACACGGGTACATCCAACAATTGACTCTGGATTCTGCTCGAAGCCACTGGAAATCGATGAGACTGCACTTCCAGCATGAATGAGAACATTCTAGTAATTGTTGCGGTGTTAGAGTGCACAGTAAGTGAAAGAGTTGTGTAACAGTCACCTGAGTTAGCAAGTGATTGGATGTTACTCCTTTGTTACATTACTAAACAGGTGTATTACTAGAGTTTACCATGCCAAAAGTGTCCAGTGCTCAATTTATCTTCTAGCTCAGGAATTCACACAAGATTTCATACACACAGATGGAACTGTGATTCAATGTAGTACTATTTGTGATTCAGTCATTTCATTAGATGAAAAACAGCAGCTAAATTGCATCAAACAGCACATTTCCAGCGCTAAGCATCAATTGAAAGACTCTTCAGGCAAATAAATTGCGGCAGCCTCTATTATGAAATGCGTTTTAACAGAGTTCTTCAAAAAGCCCAAATTTTAAGGAAATCACCATTGAATTGTGTGCAGCTCTTACACGAGCAGGAATTCCTCTTAATAAGGTGAACCATCCAGACTTCAAGGGATTTCTTGAAAAATACACAAAGATGTCAATGTTGAAAGAGAGTTCTATATGGAACTTATATGTGTTTGGAGGAATTTAGTAACAGTGACATCAAAATTAATCTCAGAAACTATTTATAGTTGAGATTTAACTGTATTGGAACACCACAGTGAAGCGAAAAATTATTAATTTTTAGATGAGTCGTATTTATTACACATCTGCTTCACTTTCAAACCTATTTTGAGGACATGTTTCGCAAATCATCGTTTGCATCTACGGCTCTTATGCGACTAAAGCTTGATCCAGCGGTGTGGGTAATTCTGGGGTTGCTGCTGCCATCTGTTGATTTAGTGATGAACTTAAATGTGGGATTCTCTTCTGACGGGATTTCAAAGTTCATAAGTTGGTTTTTATGTTTTTCTAGGTATATCCTCTCCCATAGTGAACTCGTCATATGGGAGAGGATATACATAGAAAAACATAAAAACCAACTTATGAACTTTGAAATCCCGCCAGAAGAGAATCCCACATTTAAGTTCATCACTAAATCAACAGATGGCAGCAGCAACCCCAGAATTACCCACACCGCTGGATCAAGCTTTAGTCGCATAAGAGCCGTAGATGCAAACGATGATTTGCGAAACATGTCCTCAAAATAGGTACGAAAGTGAAGCAGATGTGTAATAAATACAACTCATCTAAAAATTAATAATATTTATAGTCGGTTTATTAATACTCAATGACTACTCAAATCTTATCTACTACTGGTGAAATCCCACCAGTAGATATGCCTTTGAAACTAGTCTCTCAATAATGTAAACAAGTAAGTGACGAGTATTAATAAACCAACTATAAATAGTTTCTGAGATTATATGGAACTTGTTTACCAAGAAACCATGGATTCAATGGAATGATATGTTTTGAACATTTTAGGTTTTCTCTTAGCAGGGAAGAAAGTTAAGCCCATGTTGTTAAAAATGTATGAGCTGCATAAAGCCAATGCCAGTACAGTAATGCAATCAATTATGGACTTTTGTCAAAAATTCTGGCCTGCTGGTATCGAGTCTGAAAAACTTCTTCTTGTGATTACAGACAAGGCTTCATACATGATTTCAGCTGTTAACCAATTGAAGCCTTTATTTCCTAAGTTAAAGCATGTGACATGCTTGGTTCATGCCCTTCACAGGGTTTGTAAATTCATAAAGAATGGATACGACATTGTAAATCAGTTCATCTCTGCCCTAAAGAACATTCTGCTGAAAGCTCTGAATTATATTGTGGTCTGCTAGAAACCACTGGCCTGCCCCTTCCAAATTTCCCAGTCATTACTCGCTGGGGATCTTGGATCAAGTATGCTGCTATGTTTGTGAGAATTCTGACAAAATTAAAGAGTTTGTGCTTTCTTTGGCTCCAGCTGACGCAGGTGCAATTTCCAAAGCACAGCAACTTCTGTTACCAAAGAAAATAAATAATTTGTAGTTAGAACTATATTGTGTCCATAGTTACAAGTACCCGAGTGTTGCTATTAAATTATTAGAAGAACAAGGTTTAGAAAAGGAGAAACAGTGGGACTGTTTTTACTTCCATGAGGGTGCAGTTGGATGGCTTTGTTAAAGTCAAACTTGAGTTTAGTCTTCAGAAGCATCCGGACATAGAGGTTTTCACCACATATGTAGTATTGCCATTCCGAATAAATACAAGATTTGCCCCACTGGTTTCTGTGGATATCGAAAGCTTTAGCATCTACAGACATTCTATCTCCTAACAGAAACACACTTTTAAAAATGTAGAGATGCTTAATGTCTGAAGTATAACAGCTTCATGTGTTTTCCTTCTTCTGATAAGTGATGATTTGATGTACTTATCTGCATTTCAATAAATTAGAATAGAGGAAAAAGAAACTGTTGAATTAGTTGAATAAAACTGCACCTATATACAAATATAATAACTTGTAACTTAAAGAACTTCACTTATCTTATAAGAAATGAGGACCACTTTCTTACAAATTGACTAGGATTGCGATTTCATGAATATCTCATTCACATCATCAGCTTGAACCATCAACAATCTTGTTATTAATGTTACAACCGCTAGATGTCACTATGTTTAATTTAGTACTTACCAACATCTGAAAATGAAAGAAATTTAAAAACAGAATCAACTGCCATTAATTCAAAATTCATTACGTGATGTTTATCTTTTCCCAAACCGTCAAATCTATCGGACCATTTAATTGTCTTAATAATTTAACTTTCGGATTTATTTCATGGTTAAATGACCAAAACTGATCTGCTACGGCAGATTTATCAGTTTGTTTATACTTAATGTTACAAAAATGCTCTTTCGTTCTGGTTTTCAAATTATGTTTTGTCTTAAATTGTTTTCCATGTGCAATCCATGGTAATTCTATGACAGATGATGGAGACAGCAGAGTGATGTAGATATTCAATGATGATTCTGAACAGAAATTCTAAGACCATGTGTTTATGCTTCCGTGTTAGTTGTATGTTGTTCCATGTACTTGGCTATGTTTAATGCTGTATCTAATTTGTGAGTAATTATGTTTTGTGTGCATAAGTAAGTGTTCTCTGGTTCAAGGTTTTATAGTTCAGTTTATGCTTACCATATGATGCTCATTGTATATGCTATGTCACATAAAAGCTACAAACCTTTCTGTGAGCATCTGTATTGTGACTTTGTGGTTTGTAAAGTTAAAAGTCTAGTTGCAGAAATTCAAAATGCTCTATATGTCCATAGAAAGACAGTTTGTACATCCCTTACAGTCTCTAAAAATGACGTAACACACACAATGCAATCTTCCAGGCCATCTGCACACTGCACAGTTAACTGTTCTCGACTGCTCACTAGCAACTAACTCACGACTTGCTGTCTCTCGTCTTTTATAACCGGACCATCGTTTCTCCAAAGTTGCCACAGATTAATACCAGATTATCAACTCCATGGTAGGGATTGAAGCCGCATAGGGCGCTCCTCCAGAACCTTTCCCCCGGCACCTGTTCGAACTAAGGTGAACTAAGGTCGGTAATGTAGTGCGCTTCTATTGCGACCGAGCTATAGTGCACGCGCTTCCGCCCACCCTTCGCCCGTGTTCAGCGACTGATAAAACCAACTTCTTTCGAAGTCACATCTCGCCACACATGATCAGTTTACGGCACATTTCAACTATCAGATATTAGTATAATAAACGTCAAATACGCTGAGGATATGTGCGGTAAACTATTCATCAGTGTGCGAGATGTGACTTTGAAAGAAGTTGTGCAATGAATTTGTAAAAAAAAAATATCAAGAATCCACTTGAACTTTTCCTGTTAAACATGAATAATTATGACTTCCACAAAGCATTATATCTTTAATACTCCTGTTGCAAATTAATAAGTTTGTCTTTAAAAAACAATTATAACTTTAATAAACAAGAGAGTGAGATCACTCAATATGCTGTTGAGGTTATAAAACACGTCTGTATTCCCTTTCCCTCAAGCTTCTTAGTGTAATAATTATAAGAAAGGTAACATAACACTAAAGTAATGATTCTGTAGGTACAGGAAAACAGGAAAGGATACGATAAGTTATGTGTAATGCAATTTCTTTGTACACAGAATGTTGTAAAATTCCCTGGAATAAAAGTGTAAAAAAACAACAACACTAAAGAAATGTATATACACATTTTAAATGAGGACACCAACAACTATGTACCAAAAAAATAGCGCTATCATTTTAAAATGAGAACAAAGCAGATCTGTTAATGCTTATATTTAATAAGAACTTGAAAAGCTTTGTAGTACATACATTATTTTCAGCACAAGTATACAAAAGTATATTCAGAGAAAAACCTGAAATACGTGATTGATTTATATAAGATTAATAATGTCAAATTAGAACATGAGTCAGTGTCAGCAACTGGTGACATAAATTTCATAAATGGAACTATTTTATATACTTCTGATCACTTTGGTTGAATTATCATTCACAAGTACAAAATAAATTATGAAAAATAATAATCACATTAAAGCTGTATCATTCATTTAAAATTTTCCTAAGCCTAACTTTATCTTTGCAACACAAGAATATTACAGCACTGAATTTGTAAATGCTTCAATGACATGTATAAGCACAGTAATGAATGCTGAAGAAAAAGAAAATGTTCAGTTTTAAAAATGAAATTTAATGCACAGTGTATCTTCCAATAAGAAAATATTTCATGTAGTTATCTGACTGTGAAGTATAATTTGCTTGATGTGCACAACAATTGTTTGGTTAAATGGCTTACTTTAACTTGGTAAGACTTTTAAGCAATGTACTTTCTGACTAAGATGGCAAATGGAGCCCTCTGCATAGTGTAAACCTCTCAGGCCATGACATACAACTGAATGTGTGTCAAATAACTCAATGAAAACAATGAATACATAAAATATGAAGCTATTAACAGTGAAGCAAACAAATATATACAAATATAACAATTTGTAACTTAAAACTTCACTTATCTTATAAGAAATTATAATACTGTTCTTATAAATTGTCCGGGATCGCGATTTCATGTAAAACTTTCACACATGCTCAGCCGGAAACAACAAAGCTGTCGTCATCGTTACAAATGCTAGATGTTAATATGTTCTTGTTAGTACTATTAAAATCTGAAAATAAAACAAATTTAAAAACAGAATCGACTGCCGGTATTTCAAAATTCATTATGTGATTTTTTTTTAAAATAAATATCTTTTCTCAAACCATTAAATCTATTGGACCATTTAATTGTTTTAATAATTTAACTTCTGGATTTATTTCATGGTTAAATGACAAAAAATATCTGCTAGGCCGATTTATCAGTCTGTTTATACCTAATGTTACAAAAATGTTCTTTTGTTCTGGTTTCTAAACTACGTTTTATCTTTCCAATATAAACTTAAATCACAATCAAAACAATTTAACTGATAAATACCAGATTTTTTATTATTAGGAATTTTATCTTTCTTAGAGATATGCAATACATTTTTAATACTATATTTATATAAATAATTATTTATAACAGTGTATCTCAAATGCAAGAGGCCCTACTGGTCTACCGGGGAAATATATGAGTCAGTTGGAGAATTTAATATAATGACGGCAAGTTGGCCATGGTAGTTCAATGGGTTAGAGCGACTGAATGGAAACCAGGAGATCCATGGTTCAAATCCCGGCCGTGGTATTGAACTTTTCATGCTGACTCTATCTAATACGATAACTGTTTTTAAATTTTCTACATACACACTGAAACAAAAATGTTCCAAGTATTGACAAGTTGCACTGTCACTCCTACTTGACTTTATGCATGACTAGTTTGCATCCTCGGCTGGCTTGCAACTGACATCAAAGCTTTAGATTCCCTTCTAGCAGGATCATTTATTTGTCTCATAATGCAGACTTGTTTCTCTCTTGGTGTATGTATTTGATTTTAAAAGTTTTGTTGTTTGTTATAGTTCCCGATTTTAGCACACAAATGAACTGCAACTGTTTATTTATAAAAATACTTAAACCATAAATGTCTGAAATGTTCTTTTCCTAATGGCAATATTCCTTTTTGTTTTTCTTATATAAGCTTCTTCACAATATTTGTATTTTGTGCAGTATCTAGTTGATTTGTTTTCAGGCATATCTTGTCCATTAATAATATATATTAATATTTTATCTGCTAACGATACTGTCAATTGCCAGGATCATATCAATGTCACTGGTATCCAGAATTTCGTCCTGCAAGAGTTCTTTCAAATGCCAGTAAATCTACTGAACATGAAACTATCAGTCTGGATTGGGTTTGAACCAATGGCCTTGGGATCATAGGCCAGCACCTAACCGACTGAGCAACTCAGACCAACTTCTTGTATATTGTGTTGCTGTTTAATACCTATCTGCTTGATGCTGTATATCTCTGTGTGCAAAAACTAATGTTAATAGTATATTGTGATACTAATGTGGTAAGCACTTTATAAGGAATAAGGAAAAGTTTGAAAAAACGAAGTGCTTGCACCGAGTTTTTTGAATTTCCAAGATTCCGTTATGTGCTTGCCATATGTGTATTGCATACTATTTTTGTTGCACTATGCATGTTTATATAATTGTACAAATTGTAATATCACAATCAATATTTCAAAATAAATGTTTTTACTTACCACACTAGAGCTTTTTGCATCGCCTATATGTGTTGCTATGGAGAAATTACTTACTGCACTAGTGCGGGAATGTCAACTTACGATGCACAGCAAAAATAAGTGTAAATATGGAATATTAGTTACATAGTGCAAAAAATCTTACAAGTCTTTCGTAGTTATGGGTGGTATGTAAATTTAAATTTTCCTGCATTCATATTTTCTCCACCATTTAATGAAGCTGATTTGTCTTCTGCTCCTTTACATGTTTTTCTTATTCATATATTGCATTTTTGTTTTATCCATTTTAATGGCTGTTTGATTGTTTATGTGGGATAAATGAGGGTCATTTCAGAAGTCATGGCAACCATTTTTATCAGTCAATAAAGCTGCAAGAAACAAAAATCAAGATATATGATTGAAAGTCACTGAAATGTTCTTGCAATGCTGGTACAAAATTGGGATCCGGGTATAATGGACTATGGGTAAGGGACACTGAAAGATATGCAAATAGAGATCATTGTTTTATTTGTATTACATATGCACAAAACAGTACACATATGTGTGTGTGATACACTTATAAGTTAACAACCTCAAAATGATTCTCCAAGGCTTCCAAACATATTCGCCAATAATGAGGAAGGCACTAAATACCATCAGCTGTGTGATGTGTCTATGTGTGCCACCTCTTATCGATGCTGTTATAATGTCCTCCCTATTCCCAAACAGCTTCCCATGCAGCAGCATCTTCATTTTTTAAATGAGATCTAAGCCGCATGGACTTTGATCAGAGGAGTACAGAGGGAGTTCCAAGATCTCCCACCCCAACCACCCCACAAGGTTCTGGACACAAGTTGCAGTGTGGCAGATTTTTGGAGGATTATTGCTTTGCTTAGAAGCCCTGGATGTATGAGGCAGAGTGTGCAGCAAGAATAATATGTAGTACACAGCAGTGACAGTTCAGCCCTCACAAACAAAATGACACACTAGAATACCTTGGCTGTCATAAGCAAAAATGAGCACGGCCTTCAGGGGTGATCGATTCTGTCAAAACTTGTGTCTTTGTAGTGAATCATGACAATGCCATTCATTTCTTTGCCTCGTTAGTTTTAGCTCATATGTTCATGCCCATGTTTCATCATTTTTAATGATTTGATTCAACATCTCATTTTGTTCATGTTGGAATCACTCCAGATTGATAAGGTATTTGTTATATCGAGCCCATTTTTGTACCTCATATAAAGAATGTATCACCTACTTTATACAAATCATGTGCATCTTCAAGACCTTCCGTAAAATGTGAAACACTAGCGATGCTGATTTTGCCACAGTCCAGCGCCTATCATCTGTTAAACAGTGTTTGATAACAGCCTCTGTGTGATAGACCCTGTATGTCCACTGTGCGGCAGGTCAACATTGCTACACATCCGAGTCTGAAGGCCTCCATCCAATTGCAACAGTTTGTTAAGGCAATGTCCTATCACCCAATGCTTCTTGTACCATACCCTGGTATGACACTTATCAGCATTTCTGCCTGGCATATGCTCGCTGTTCAACTTTAGTGACATCCATTTTGGAACTCAGCCTCTAGGATACTAAAGTTTACAGTCTTGTCTACTAACCACAATGCACTTAGACATCATTTGGTGGTGGCATCCTGTACTGTGCACACCATGTTTACAAATGCATATGGTACTATAACTGCATATCTGATTATTCGGAATATATAAAATAGTTGCTATGATTTCTGAAATGATTGTCGTAACTTATTATTTAGAGGTAAGTTACAAAGATATGCAGTGGCAATAATTAGTGCAATTTGACAAAACTTTAATAAGATTATCATAGCAAACAATATACTACATAAGAGCTTAAAGGTTAAAGAAGTAACAAGATGATGTATTACCAGCACATGCAGCAGAGATAACTGCAATAAAATCCTGTAAATTAAATGTGAAAGAGGGATTGCAAAGACCAAGGCTCCAATGGTTTATAACCATGGCAAATGCTCATAAAAAATGCTTTACAAGCGCTTTTAGACCTCTCTAATAAAATAAGCATCCTGTGCCTTGTAATAGGGGGCTGGAGCATTGTGCTTTGGTTTCCTGTCACAGAATGTGCCTGGGATCGATCCCACCCCTGCGGGGTACAGATTTTAAGTCCCAGGTACAGGACAGGTGTCCACTCAGCAAGTAAGAAAATTGAGAATCTATGATAGGTAGCAAACCGACAACTTCTCCTCGTATTGGTTGGATGATTGCCTATTCTGCCGGCAGTAGGGCTCACTTATGGGCTGTTATGCCATGGGTTAAAATACTATGGGCCGTATTCATAGTTATCAGCTTGGTGTAGACTATCTTCCAACTAACTTGGTGCGGAACAAAGGCAGTCCGTTTTGGTATTCATAGACGGTAAAAAGCCTTGAACCACGTAAAGTCGTGGACCAGCACAGAGCAAATGTTACACAATGTAGAAAGGTTCTTCTGCATATGCGCGAGTCCCATAGAGTGTTAAACAAACCACAGTGTACCTACAACTTTATAAATCTCTGTGGTAGTTTTACAGCTGTTTCTTAATCATTCTTACAATTGCTGTCGCAGTTTGAGGTTCGTTTGGTGTGCTGGGAATATGGATAAGTAGGGTGGCATCAATTGGACAGAGGAAGAGAAGTTCTTGTTTTCTCTAGTCCAAAAGAGAATTAACATCATTGAAAATAAATCCGCGTTGACGAACACGAATATGAGAAAGGAGGCGGCATGTAGGGAAATTCATAATGAGTTTTCTGCCGTATTCGGAGAAAAGGATAGAAATGTTCTCCATTTGAAGGAGCAGTGAAAGAGGCAGAAGGCACGTGCGAAGGCGAATGCTCAAAGTAAGTGTAGTCTTTATTTTATATTTATCTTTATTACCTCCACTTCTGGCAGTTGATATTAGGTTAGGTTAATATGGAATTTTATTTTAACTACAAAAACTAATTAACTTCACTGCTGCTTAATGAGTAAAAGTAAATGCGCTACGGTTATCTAATAGTTATTTATCTATTCAAAGAGCTTCAGTAGATAAACCAAATGCATTAATCGAGACTGCCATAGTGGCATACATAATAACGGGTGTTAAATAAAATTATCTTGGAGCAGGTATATAATAATTGCTAAGTGAATTTTAATAGCCATGTAGGTTAACTCTGTAAGCGTATGTGACAATAAAGCATCTTATCTTATCTTATCTCTGCCTGATGGGAAGAAATCAGGTACCAATTATATCATGTAATCTAATAAGGGCATGGTTTTTTTTTATTTACAGCTAAAAAAAACTTAAGAGCACTGGGGGAGGACCTACTCCTGAAGGGAATGCAGAGGAAGATCCCTGACAGATATGGAATGGGATATTGTGGCATCTCTTCCACATGAATTTTCAAAAGATGAGGCAGAATTTGATTCTGAGGAGGTTAGTTTTATTTATATTCCTGTTGTATATTAAATGTGTTTGAAATAGGTATCCTACACTGTATTCAACAGATAAATTACTCACATTTCCACTCTCACAAGCCTGCAATAGCCTTGGTCAAATTAAACATACATAGCTCTATAACTAATAAAGAGTTTTAACATCTTTTCTCCCTTCGACTGTGTAATGACAGTGACTGTGTTATGCCATCATATCTTCCACCGCTATCCATGTGTTGGAGGAAAGGGGGAAGGTGATTAGCATATGAAAGGAATACATGTTAATATGCATCATTTATGTGGGAAATTTTGTTGTTACTAGAATTCTCTAATTTTATTGCATGAACTAAACTATGTAGAAATATAATATTACATGACTTTTCCGCTATTTTACATTGAATTGCTTCTGTTTCAAGTGTTAAATTGTTGGTATATATCCAAAGCATTAATTTAATAGCAATGCCAGTTCAATTGCTTTATTTTTGCGTTATGTATTAGGTATTTTTAGATATCAATGTAAAACCACATTTAAACATATTTGTCACGTTTGACTGCCTCTGTTTGAAGGTGCACTAAGATCATTTTAAAAAAAGTTACTATCACAGAAAGCATAGGTACTTTCTATTCCCTGAATAAAATCAAATATGTCCACAAAAATAGATTTATTGCTTCTACATTACATCACAAATTAATACTCTGAAGTTTACGCAGAGCTATAGCTTTCCGGTTCTTTTTTAAATCGCTAGACCCATTGAATGATATTCTACTAGCAAAGTGTATTAATTTGTCCATTATTAGAAATTCTTTATAAAGACAAAATATTAACATATGCAAAATACTGAAGAGGCGCCATATGTTTGTTAGACATTTACCACTGCTCTGCATGCTCCAAACGAATACATACTAAGTGCCACATTAAAATTGATTGTTTAAATATGTATAATTAATTATTGTAAAAATGATTTTATTACTTTCTATAATTATGCTACTTATAATATTGAAATCAATCATAATCTTTGTTTCAGTTTTTGGTCATACCCACAATCACTCCCTTGGAAAAAGAATGTGTAACAGAGGTTAGCATTCTGTTATATGCATATTGTGGTATTAGCTTCTACTTATATTGCAAAGTAACTTCATCTAATTTTTCTTTTCAGGATGTTATTGAAATACAGACATCTTCTCTGGCTACCCCAGTTTGCCCGCCTCAGTAGCGTAGATGGTAGCCTGTCTGCCTCACGTTCAAGAGGTCCCGAGTCCGAATCTCGGTCAAGGTGAGTTACCTGGATAAGGTTTTTTCCGGGGTTTTCCCTTATGCTTACAGACAAATGTCAGGTAGCTCTAAGCTCCATGGACCCTGGACACATTTGAGCATCATTTCACCCATTTCATTCACCGCCCGATATGACAACATTGGAGGACATAAAATTACAAAAAAAAAAAAAAAAAAAAAAAAAGTTTGTTAACATCTGTAACTCCTAAGAGGTTAGATTGCGACTATCATTTATTATTTATTAATTATTATTATTATTATTATTATTATTATTATTATTATTATTATTATTATTATTATTATTATTTATTGGAGTGATTACCAATCATGATAAATGGTATTATTTTATATTTCAGCCAAAAAATGGAAGCTAAGTTGGGGAAGAAAAGAACACTCAGTACAAAGCTTTGTAAACATTCTATAATGTCAATTGGAGTTTTTGAACATTGCTATTATTTCTATGATTTTATTACCAAATAAGAAATTGCAATTACAGTCCTTATTTATTTACAATTGTTCATCTTTGTAGGAATCATGCTTGTTCATGACACAGTACAAGAAGGAAGTGTTTCAGCTACAAAGGGTAAAATATCATTCTGAGGCTCAAAGAGCTGAAGAGTTGCATAAGTTACATTTAGAAAATCTAAAAAAACAAAATGAGAGCTGAAGAGTCACATAATTTACATTTAAAAAAACTTGAATCTACAAAATGAGGAATTGTTATTTAAAATAAAATTAATGAAGGCCAAGGTAGAGGAAAATATTTATGAATAAAAGTGAACAGTTAGAAATGTATGAATTGTTTTCTGAACAAATGACCTCGTTCCTCATTTGCATGAACCTGTCTTGCATTATCCTCTTCCTGTTCATCTTCTGAATGAATGTCGTCTACTTCCTCCTTCCACATGGATGCCAAGTTATGTAATACAACACAAACCACAATAATATGCTTGGCTGTTTTCAGGTTTGTTCCAATGCTTTGAGTAAGGCATCGAACTCTTCCTTTCCAGATCCCAAATCAACATTCTATTACATTGTGTGTTTTCTTATGGCTTGCATTGTATGCTGCTTCTTGGCACGTTGCTGGATTCCTGAGAAGAGTTAGTAAATAAATATGTACCGCATATCCAGCATTCACCCAATAAAATATAGTGTCCAAATTCACAATCTTCAAATCTCTCTTTCACTATGCTTTGTTGATTCTGGAATCGTGGGCACTTCTTCTCCATCGTGCTACAATATCCATAATGTGAAAACCTGCATCACATATTACTTGAACATTTAGGGAGTAATAGCCCTTTCTATTTATGTAAATTTGGGCATGTTATCCTCCAGGATTTACTATTGGGATGTGTGTGCCATCTGTAGCGCCAATAACCTATAAGACAAATACATACACATGGTATAGAAAGTGATATGAGAATATATAAATGAAAGAACTAGAATAATTGCTTGAGGAAAGGGGAAAATTCCAAGATTAGTGCTGAGGTATTTATACACTAATGGGTATATATCTAATGCAGGAGTTTTATATATATATATATATATATATATATATATATATATATATATGTATTTCCTCCCCATATATAATGCATGAATTGATTTTAATTTCAATTCTTAGGACACATGTTATTTACACTTATTCCTTATTCTGTTACAGGAATGCATATAAGAAGGTGCTTACATTATGGAGATAGGCAGCACATTATTATAAATAATGTCAACATCATTGTAGCATATGTGAATATTGGAGGGTATCTTGTGACTCTTGTACCTTGACTTAAATGCTAAAACAAGGGTAAGCATCTACTTATGTTATGAAAACTTGGTTGTGATTTGATTACTTCCAGGAAAATGAGTCAGGAACTTGATAAAGTTAACACTGAAGAGATAAATTAACTCACTGGTACAAACTTTTAAAATTGAGAGGGAGTGCTTTAACCCTTGAGCAACAGCATTGCTATGTTTAGCCTTTAACTAGATAGAGTTTAAATTGACAACTTATTAGTGTAATAAGTTAAATTAATTACATCTGATGTGACATATTACAGGATATTAATTAAACAAATTACATTAATTCATTTTCTTCATGTAAAAATTAGTAAGGATACAGATCTATTATCTCCAATGATTTGTGCTTATGCTTTTGTGCTAGTTCCTAATCCACTAGGATTGAAAGTTGTGAGTTTTATTAAGTTATATAAAAATATTTACTTGGAAGTAAACTATGATGCACTTCAGAATAAAACCTAACTGTACGAAAACAATCCACTTCTAATTATGGCAAAGTGCATATATTTGCCTCCCTCATAAATTTGCACAGATTACATGCAGCCACAAGCCAAAATCGATATTATTTGACTATTAGAAAAGACAGAAAAGCATGAAAAAGAAAGTATATACAGTTTATCAAGAATGAAAATGAGATAATACTTGTAAGTAATTTTTAAGATCTCTTATGAAATAAATTATGAGAGAAACTTTTTTATCCATAAGCTACTTGATAGTTTGTTGGAGATTCATTACACAATTTGTATCCCCATATCCTAACGCTTATTGCATAGAATCTATAATATATTTTAAAAGCATATGAGAAAGACAAACTGTAAATAAATTGTTTCATACAAATAGCAATAAGCTAGAATAATTTTTGTCAATATCCAAAATACATGTAAATAGTAGTTAATGTAAATAATTTCCAGCTGAAGTTCAGGTGCATGATTCTAATATATTGATACCCTCCTCCCTTTTTGGAAACATTGCTAACCACTCGTTACACAATTTCATAGTTTGTCACCCGAACGTCGGAACTCCCTATAGTACCGGCAGCAGCAGCAGCAGGAGACGGTCAGTGTTTGCCACGCCCCCTCATTTGTTTTATAGCGGTAACGAGGGGTGGCTGGGAAAAAAAACATCACTGCGCCATCTTTTTCTGTTCCACCTGAGTTCTCGAACTTACGGAATATTTCATCTAATCTAGAACCTTCCAGATTGGCCAGCTGACCCTATATAAGCAACACGTCGGGCTGGAGGTGTGTGAGTCAGTGCTTGACGAGCTAGCGAACGAACGAGAAGACTGTGTACGTGCATCGGAACGGTAACGGACGAACTGGTGAATTGTAATTGTGTGCATTACGTAATTCTGTGTAACTGGCAGGTGTTTCACTGTAAGTCGAAGGAAATAAAGAACATTTTTGAGTGGTGCAATTGGACTTTTCATTTCACAAACCCACAAAGTCACAATATTTTAAAAGCATATGAGAAAGACAAACTGTAAATAAATTGTTTCATACAAATAGCAATAAGCTAGAATAATTTTTGTCAATATCCAAAATACATGTAAATAGTAGTTAATGTAAATAATTTCCAGCTGAAGTTCAGGTGCATGATTCTAATATATTGATACTCCCCTCCCTTTTTGGAAACATTGCTAACCACTTGTTACACAATTTCATAGTTTGTCACCCGAACGTCGGAACTCCCTATAGTACCGGCAGCAGCAGGAGACGGTCGGTGTTTGCCACACCCCCTCGTTTGTTTTATAGCGGTAACGAGGGGTGGCTGGAAAAAAAAACATCACTGCGCCGTCTCTTTCTGTTCCACCTGAGTTCTCGAACTTACGGAATATTTCATCTAATCTAGAACCTTCCAGATTGGCCAGCTGACCCTATATAAGCAACACGTCGGGCTGGAGGTGTGTGAGTCAGTGCTTGACGAGCTAGCGAACGAACGAGAAGACTGTGTACGTGCATCGGAACGGTAACGGACGAACTGGTGAATTGTAATTGTGTGCATTACGTAATTCTGTATAATTGGCACTGTAAGTCGGTGGAAATAAAGAACATTTTTGAGTGGTGCAATTGGACTTTTCATTTCACAAACCCACAAAGTCACAATATTTTAAAAGCATATGAGAAAGACAAACTGTAAATAAATTGTTTCATACAAATAGCAATAAGCTAGAATAATTTTTGTCAATATCCAAAATACATGTAAATAGTAGTTAATGTAAATAATTTCCAGCTGAAGTTCAGGTGCATGATTCTAATATATTGATACTCCCCTCCCTTTTTGGAAACATTGCTAACCACTCGTTACACAATTTCATAGTTTGTCAATAATTTCAATAATAATTTCACTTGCTGGAATATTTATATTTAGCCTTAATGCATGTCATCCTGGATCTTAAGCAAATTAAGCATTCTATTATATTAAATTTATAAGAAAATAATTACCTGAGGAAATCCTGATATACCATAAAACTTCCGTGCAGTTGCACTTCTCTCCTCGCTGGGAAAACGTATATAATGAGGTGCATGTTTAGCAATTGCACCTGAGACACTGTTGATAATGCAGCTTACTGATGCAGGTCAGCAGTGTTGTCTTGATATCCTCCACTTGCATAATACTGAAGTGCTGTTAGGATCTGAGTATCAATTGAGATACTCAGGCCTCGGTTATTGTCTCTATCATATAGGTTAGGACGAATCATTTCTATCAGCTTTCTGGAGTTCGCTTTACTAAACCTGTATCTGCCTTTGAAGTTTAGGTTGTCGTACTTCGCAATAATTTCTATTCTTGGTAGATAAGTTTTCCTCTGTCGCCTTATTTCACAAATTCTATGCACCACAGCTACAGTCATCACTTCACTGTCGTCCATGTTGCAAAGATAGTCCGCCTTTAATCTACCCCTTGGAGACGGACAAAAATTTGAGCCAGACCAACATATTTGGTCCCCAGACTATCGCTAATTCCGGTTTATGAATAAGAAAATTGATGGTCCACCGTTAGTCCACTGGAAGCAGCAAGTTAGTCCGGACCAAGTCTGATTATGAATACGGCCCTATAAGTATAGCAGAAAATATGTAATATTCTAACAGTCACAACTTCACATCTTGGTCAGAGTGAGTTATCTGGATAAGGTTGCTTCCAAGGTTTTCCCTTATCCTGAAAGATGAGTGCAGGGAAATTAAACTATTTGGACCCTGCTTCATTTGAGCATCATTTCATCCAATTCATATTTCATTCATTGTCCGATATGACTTAATGTTGGACTGCAGTAATTAAGAAAAGTAATAACAAAGAGTACCTTATTATTTCTTTGGAGTAGTTTCTATACAGAAACACTTTTAATTTTAAAAGTAGAAAAGGATATTAGATGATGTTTTAAACAATGTGAATTTATAGACTTACAATATAAGAAGTTGATTATACCTTACATGCTCCATTTATCTTCACATCTTTATCATAAGGTAGCCTCTTACATGGAATCACCTGTGCCTGCAACAGGAAAAATTGTAATTACATATAACTACTTCAAGAAAACAAAAAAGCATAATACTTTTCTCACTTAATACATTATTTATGTTCAATATAGAAAACATAATCTTTTATGGCAAAAACACTTATATTGGATATTATTACATCACAATAAAATCTAATTCCCTACAAACTTCATTTATCTTTTTAAGAAATTCGTAAATTCTTCACAGAACTCAAGAGGCTAGTTTTGAAAATCCTCACTCACATCATCAATCTGTTTATTCCTGTTACTGTTACAGCCACTAGGTGATGGATTATTTTTGTATTTACCAACAAACTCTAAAAATATAACAAACTTAAAGACAGTCAATTTGCCTGGCAGTATTTCAAATGTTTCTGTCTCTATGTTTTTTTTAATTTGTATACTTTATAGCAAATCATTATATTTTATTGTAATATTTCTATTGCTTCACTGTTATTAGCTTCTGTTTTTTACGTATTAAGTGCATTGGATCACTTATGTGCCTCTACTACTTGAACACAATGGTATCTTAATTATGTAGAAAATGAAGCTAGCTACAGTGAAGCAATGAATATTACACAAATATAACATAACATTTATATATAACATTTTTCTTAAGATGAGTGAAGTTTTTGTTACAAATAGTTATACTTGTTTAACAATGGTATCTTGTTAATTGTCAAACAAGCTATAATATTACTTATATCAGTGGATGCATTGAACTAATTTTTTAAATAACGTGTCTTATCCTGGTGAAACTATATACATGTTTCTGAATAACATTTCATCAATTTTAAATGTTATGCTAAATTAGCTGTTTTATCCCACAATACATGACTAGATTTATTAAGGTTTGTTAATGTCATCAAACCCACCTATAGTACTTAGAGAGGAAAATCTCAAGACATGCTCTTTCTCCTGAATCTACCTCATATAGTTTCTAGAGCAGTGGCATCCAAGCTTTTGCACAGCATGCAATTTGAACTCACTAACCAACACAGTTCTGCCTCCATTCCCATTTCTGTTTCCTTCCCCTTCTCTTTGCATAGCAGGGAAAGTCACCTCCCTTGCCAATCAAAACTTTATAGAGGGTAGATATAATTGAGTGTCTCATTACAAAGTAAGCTTAGGCTTTCATGGCCGGAGTTGGTAATTCTATAAGAATCCTCTAATTTGGCTAAATTGGCTCTGTATGTTAGAGTAATTAGGCCTAGATATTTCATCCACAGCTGCAGTGGACATTAAAATAAGATTAGAACAAAAGTGGTTCGGCAACAAAACCTGTGGTTTATTGTACCTCAGCCCCAAGTGAGGCATCCCCAGAGGAAAGATGAGGTGAGAGGAGACAGAGAGTGGCCGACCCAAGGAGTCACGACAGCATCGAGACACCCACCAACACTTCTACCCTGAAAGAGACCACCAGGTGAGAGATGAAGTGAAATGATAATGGAGATGAAATGGTGGGACAGGAAATTCAGGGGAAGTAACTAACCTACCCAGCATTTGCCTGGCAACCTGGAAAAACCCCTGAAAAAATACATGGGTCAGGCAGGTCGGTCATGTGAATCAAAACCGGGCCTCCCAAATGCAGGCCACAGACAAAACCACCAGAGTCATCCCGCTCGGTTGCAGTGGACATAATTTGTGCACTCAAAGTCTTTTTGGTAAAGGTTCAGTTGCGTCTTAAGTGCTGACTGTCTGGGATGCTGTATTTATGCGTAAGGTTGCAGTGGACATAATTTGTGCACTCAAAGTCTTTTTGGTAAAGGTTCAGTTGCGTCTTAAGTGCTGACTGTCTGGGATGCTGTATTTATGCGTAAGGGGGTATTTTCTTATGTCTCGGGGTCAGATAAGACAGTGTAGCTGGTGGGAGTTACCTCTCAAGGAATATCTAGTTTTGTTGAGCTTAAGTGCTTTCTTTCTGTTAAAATTGTTTGGGGCTTATACATTTTGATGGCTTTGTGCTGTATGCGAACACTTGACTACAGTACAAAGCCATCAAAATTTATAAGCTCTCCAACAACTTCAACAGGAAGGAAGAAGCCCTTAAGCTCAACAAAACTTGACATCCCATCATCGATGATATTAAACAACTCACAAAACTACAGGATCCAATCAGAAACTATTAGCGACCAAGAAGTAACTAAGTCCCTCCCAAGAGCCTTACTGTCTCAGTCAGCCCTAAACCAATTAGAGAAGACCCACTTATACATAAATACTGCATTCCAGACAGTCAATGCTTCAAATTCAACTGAACTTTAACCAAGAAGAGCTCGACCGCACCACTTATGATGTCCATCCCAGTTGTGGACAAAATATCTGGACCTACCTACTCCAGCAGACCAGCCTGAAAGATTCTTCTAGAATTACCTTATTACAAAAATTGGACAAATCCAAAAACAGACTTTTTGAGCTAATACTGTCTTGTTATTGTCACCATATCTATTTCATAGTAGAATCTGTTTTTGCAAAAGCCATACAAATTCAAATATCCATTTCAAAGTGTTGTTCCTTTTTTTTTTAAAAAAAAGGAGGGAGAGGGAGAGAGAGAGAGAGAGAGAGAGAGAGAGAGAGAGAGAGAGAGAGAGAGAGAGAGAGAGAGAGAGAGAGAGAGAGAGAGCAGACCAGTCCCTTGCTATTTTAAAAAAAGAGAGACAAATCCAGGATTTGTAGGTTTTCTATCATTAGACAACACTGGTATAATCATGAGTGAATTGCTGTGGTGTTCAAACATTGTAATCATTGTTGTGATTTAAGTATAACCATTAAGACCTCCAAAATTGGAAGGAGAAGACAAAAAGAGAAAAAAGAGAAAGGAAAAGAGGTAAAATGTAATAAAAATGAATAAAGTAAAAGGTGAAGAGCATATTAATCATGTTGGCAAGCTAGTACCAGCCTGCAGAATTGGTAAAGACTGCAGATAGGTTATATTCAGTGTTATTTTCTTACTAACACTATTATTGGTCTTTTATAGTTTGCACTTGAGTTTGTTGTTTATCCCATTAGTAAAGATGGCTAAAAATGGTTCTTAAAAATTTATTGATTTTCTTTAACACATTCACCACATCTTCTACCTTTAACAAATAACACTTGTGCTGTGTTATTTTGTGATTTTCTGTTGTACATCCATTTTTAATGTTTCTAAAAATTAATTAGGCACAAAGGCAATATATCCTGACAGCTTTTAGTGAAATGCCATGAGGATATGTTTACAGGTGATATAGAATTACTCGCATTACATTACAAAAACCTGTATGTTAGAATAGAAAGCAAAAGAGCAAGCTGAGGATGAGACGGGCATGTAAATTAAGTCCTTTCACATTCCCAAACCCTTTCAGAATGGTAGGAATAGACAAAATACTAACAATGGTAAATAAAGAAATACATTTTGTCCAGTCATTTTGGCAGATTATGCCAGAGAAAGAGTTGAGACCATACATGACATTTTTACATAATAGAAGGATGTCGCAGTTCAACAGGCTTATCACCAGCAGTAGCACATTATTGAGAGCAGTTCACACCATTTGGGGAGACAACCTTAGGCTTTCTAACATATAGTGACTTTGTGGGTTCGTAAAATTTTAAGTCCAATTTCCAGAAATTCAAAATCTTCTATATTAACATATTGTGACTTTGTGGGTTCATAAAATTTTAAGTCCAATTTCCAGAAATTCAAGATCTTCTTTATTTCCATAGAAATACATTTTGCACACCCCTGACAACAGCAGAATAATGTAACACACAGGTATGCAATCTTTCAGGCTGTGAGCACACTGCTCACTAGCAACTTCACTCCTTACGGCTTCCTGCCGGACAACTGAACTGTCTAGTCTGGTCCAACCTTTTATACAATCATTCGCTGCATCACAAAGGTTAGCGGAACTTCCCAAAGCTTCACGCCGTTTCGAGGCGGCAGGCGAAAGGTAAGGAACAGTACAGTAGTACAAAATTGAATCGAAAATTTTGTACTAGTTTGTGCTTCACTGTCCCTACGCTTCTTTCAAGTTTATACTTTGAACAGTACAGTAACTTCCCTGGTTCCTTCTCTCCCCAACCCATCACTCCTCCGCAAGTGATTAGCACTGAGCACACGTGCTGGGCGGTGTGTAGGTGTGGCTTAGCCGCTATCTGTCTCTTAAACACCCTGCTTTCCCCTCTCTCAGCGCTCGTCTACGATGCCTCGCGACACTGCTCCCCCCTCAAGGCTGGTCATCCTGAACAGCACCATCGTAGCGGACCAGACGATCCAGGTGTACCAACATCTTTCCTCGGGGCACATTCTGGATGCGGTAGACCACGTCATTAATCCTCTTTACCACCCGGCGATACAACCAGACCAGGTTACCTTGCTGGAACCATTGGCTGTTGGCTTGCCTGTCGTATCTGGTCTTCATGCGGTCGCTCACCTTCTGGATGTTCTGACGAGCCATCTCATGCATGTCGTGGAGATGGTCCACCAGTTTCTCCACATACTCGGTTGCTGGCTGTTTCGCTTCCGGGGGACTCCCAAAAGCCAGGTACCAAGGGAGGCGTAACTCTCGGCTGATCATTAAGCTGGTTGGCGTCATCCCAGTGCTGTCGTGTTTTGACAACCGGTAGGCCAGCAGGAACAGTGGCACCTTGATGTCAGATCCCTCAGATATTCTACTAAGGTCTTGATGTACCTCTCCACCATGCTGTCTGACTGCGGATGTAGGGGTGTTGTGCGGGTCTTGTTCACCCCAAGTCTTTCCAGTGCCTCCTTCATCACGTTAGACTCAAAATTGGTGCCCTAGTCACTGTGGAGCTCTAACGGCACCCCAAAACGACATAACAGTTACTACACAAGGCAGTCTGTAATTGTCTTCGCCTCCTGGGTCGGGATGGCATACACCTCCGGCCACTTGGTGAAGTAGTCCACGACCATCATCAGGTACTTATTGCCTCAGTCGGACACTGGGAATGCTCCAGCTAGTCAACAGCGATGCGTTCGTATGGCGCTCCGACGTTGTACTGCTTCATGTGACCGCGGCTCCTAGTCTGGGGGCAGCGACTCGCCGCGCACATGTGACACTGACTGCACCATCTCACTGTCTGCTTGGAGCCTCAGCCAGTAGTAGCGCTATTGGAGTTTGTTGATCGTCCGATTTGCACCCAGGTGTCCTCCTGAAGTACCAGCGTGCACTTCCTCCAAGACTTCCAGGACCTTATTCTGGGGAAATACCAACTGCGCTCTCTGCATCTTCCCATCAGGTGATTCCCATACCCGGAACAGCAAGTCCTTTCTGATCTTCAATGAGTCCCATATGGGCCCAGTACGACTTGTATGTGGCACTTCTTGGTACGATGTCCTCCCAGGTCGGTCTTGTCCCTACCTCCACTTCTCTACCACTCTTGAACACTGGCCGCACTCTTCTGGGCAGGGTCTTCGGGACTAGTCGTCTGGGTTACCGTGGCTCTTTCCTCTACGATGTTCAGAGGTGAAGTTGTACTCCTGCAGCCTCTGGACCCAACGGTGTCTGGTTTTCCAGGTTCCTAAAGCTAAGTAGCCAGGTTAGGGCGGAATTGTCAGTCCCCAGGTGGAATGGCTGGCCCACTGTACAGGTACTTGTGGAAGTGCTCCAACATCTTTACTACCGCCAGTAACTCTCGCCAGGTGATGCAGTAGTTCTTGTCTGCCTTGTATAGCGTCTTGCTCTAGTGGGCTATCACTTGCTCGTGGCTGTCCTGGACTTGGGATAGGTCGCTGGCATTGGTGTCCACAACAAAAGCGCCACCTGGTTGTAGAAATCCCAAAATTGGAGCACGGCAAAAGTCTTCTTCAGCTGCTGGAAAGAGCATTCGGCATCCTCCGTCCACATATAAGGCCGTTGTTCCTCTCTCATGCGGGTGAGGGGCTTGGCGATGTGCGAGAAGCCCTTTATGAAGCGGCAGTAGTAACTTCACAGCCCCAGGAGACTGGGCAACTCCCTCTTATTCTTCGGCCGAGGCCAATCTCTCACGGCCTGTGTCTTCTCCGGGTCTGTGGCCACTCAGGTTGGTGAGACTATGTGGCCCAGGTTGTTGACTTCTTTACAGAAGAGCTGGCACTTCTTCGCGTTCAGCCTCAACTTGGTCTTCTGCTGTCTGTAGTACCTTACCCAAGTAGTCAAGATGGTCTTCGAAGGTCTTTCCGACGATGATGATGTGTAGTGTTTAACGCCCGCTTTTACTACATACGGCACCGCAGGCGGTGACACTGGTGGTACATGAGATGAAGATGGAGCACCGGTGGAATGAGATGGCAGGGGAAACTGGAGGTCCCAGAGAAAACCCGCTCCAGCGCCATGTTGTTCACCACAAATCTCACTTTGCGGTCGCCTGGGATCGAACCCGGGCTGCCTTGGTGAGAGCCAAGCGGTCTAACCACTGAGCTACGCCGCGGCCTACGATGATGTCCAGGTATAACAGGTAGGCATCATAAGTCAATCCTCTCATCACTGACTCCATGAGGCATTGGAAGGTAGCTGGTATGTTGCAGACGCCAAAGGGCATAACTGTGAACTGCTAAAGGCCTTGGCCTATCGAAAATGCGGTCTTTTCTTTGTCTCTCAGGTCTAGAGCCACCTGCCAGTAACCCGACTTCAGGTCCAGGGTCGAGAACCACTGCGCACCAGCAAGCATGTCCAGAGTGTCGTCAATCTGGGGTAAGGGGAAGGAATCCTTCCTGGTGACAGTGTTCAGCTTCCTGTAGTCCATGCAGAAGCGTAGCTCGCCGTTCTTCGTCAACAAGACTACAGGGTAAAATCAAGGGCTGTCAGACTATTCAATCACTCCCCTGGGTCTCACGCCCTTTAGCATGTCCCGAACCACCGCTTGTTTCGCCAGCGGAACGCGTCTGGGTGGTTGCCGAATTGGCCGGGCGTCTCCGGTATCGATGTGGTGAGGCACTCGTTCCGTGTGGCCGTAGTCACTATTGCCTTAGGTGAAGACGCGCTGGTATCGTTTCAATAGTTGTCTAACCTTTTCCACCTGTTCTGCAGTCAGGTGGTCGACCGTCCTCTGCAGTAAACCTTTCAGCCGGAGTCCCAGGTGTTGCATCAGCACCGGCTCATGGGTCTGGTCGATTGGAGTTACGCTGACCACGGGTTCACAAGTCCCCAACTCCGTCCTCGCCTGGACATCGTGATCGGTGTCTGTCAGGTTGAGCAGCCTCAATGTCATCTTCTCTCGGCACGGCAACAATGTCCTGGCTACACACAGTCCGTGCAAAGGCATCTTCTGCTCCAGCATCATGTTCTTCGTCCGCTGGCCTTCAAGTCGCGCCGTCACCAGCACCTCGCTTCTTGCGGGGACAACCACGTTTTCCTTCAGGATGACCCTGCAGATTCCAAGGCGTTCTTTGGGTTGCCGAAGTATCACCTTTTCTCCGTTGAGCCGCAGGGCCTTTCTGCAGACGTCGACCGTCGCCTTGTGGCTCCTGAGGGCATCCAATCCTAGTATCACCTCCTCAACCACCTTCGCGACGAACACCCATTAACGCACGCCACTCCCTCCCAAGGTCAACTGTAGTACCTCGGTGCCTCGTACCCCGTCAACGAATGTGTAGGCAGCCTCTTGGGATACGAACTCGGATGGGAGGTCGACTAAGGCTTTGCTGGCCAGCTGCTCAATTGCCAGGGTGAACTGCTGCAGCGTCTCTCCTGGCTGCTGTGACCTTGACTTCAACTGGCTGCGGTAGGCTGCGGCTAAGCAGTGGATTCTGAAGCGGTTCTCCAGTACCTCCCAGACGTCCTTGGACGCCGCCACTGTCTGGACCGCATTGAGGACCTCTGCGGCCCGTCCCTGGAGGCTGGCTATTAGCTGTGCGGCCTCTTTCTCCGGTGAACACTTGTTATGCTTGGCCACTATGTCGAACTGGCGGCAGAAGACTTCGAAAGTTGTCGCGCCGTCGTATTTAGGAGGTTTGACGCACGCAGATCTTGTGTCGCGTCCCGGCGCGTTCGCCTTCAAGTCCTTCAACCTCCTGCCGACGATGTCCTCCACCATGGCGTTCAGGGACTTAGTGTTGGTGTCGACCTTTCCCTCTAGGTTGTTAACACGGCTCGCCTGGTCTTCGAGGGATTTGGTGTTATTGTTGGTTTTACCCTCTTAAGTCGTTAACGCGCTCGTCCACTTGACCCATCCGCTTGCCCAAATCCACGACGCCATCCCTCACGCCAGTCAACTGCTCTTCAAATTTGGCGGCGAGGGCTTCGTTCTCCGCTTTCATTTCCGTGGTCAGTTCAGTCACCTTTGTGGTCATTGTCGCGGCCAGGTTGTTGTTTGCAGCTTCCGTCTTCGCAGCGAGGGTGTCATGCACTGGTTTTATTTATTTCAGCTCGGCGGTAAGGTTGTTGTTAGCCATCTTCATTTCTTTCAACTCCGCGGCCAGGTTATTTGCCACTTCCGTCTTCGTTGTTAATTTGACCTTCAATTCTTCCATATTCTCGGTGATGTTGTCATTAGCAGCCTTCATTTCTTCCATTTTCTCTCAAATAATTTTCCAATGCAGTGTCCATTGCAGTATGTTCCACTTCCTGACACCAATTGTGACTTTGTGAGTTCGTAGAATTTAAAGTCCAATTTGCAGAAATTCAAACTGTCCTTTATTTCGATAGAAATAGACTTTGTACACCTCTTCCTCCTCCTCCTCCTCTTCCTCTTCCTCTTCTTCTTCTTCTTCTTCTTCTTCTTCTTCTTCTTCTTCTTCTTCTTCTTCTTCTTCTTCTTCTTCTTCCTTCACGGGTTAGGCTTAAGGCTGTTCCGGTCTCACATTTTCTGAAGCCATCTCTTTAGGGGGCGTCCTATTGATCTTCGTCCTCTTGGTTTTAATTGAAGGCTTGTTTTGGTATTCTTTCTCTTGGCATGTGATTAAGGTATTCAACCAATTTGTTTCTATCTTTGGATTTCTTCTAATAACGGTTGTACTTCTAATTCTTTTCTAATAATTTCATTCCTAATATGATCTTCTTTTGTACATCCTTTGATTGATCGTAAGAATCTCATTTCAGCAGCTTGTATTTTACTCTTCTCCTTTTCCCTTATCCCTTTCACCGATATGGACGTCATATGACGTCCAAGTTAAAATGCCCCAAACCGATATGGAAGTGTATAGACATCCTGCGCATACTAGCATTTAATGCTCATTTAACGCCAATTATTTTAATCTTCCTATTTTACAATAAATTTAAATTAGTTCTATATGGCATGTAAACATACCCTTAAAGGTTTCTTTTTGAACTGTATACCTCCAAACCGGGATAAACATCCAAGAGCACATCTGCAGATTCACACCAAATAATATTGGTTTCCTTGCGGACTTCTTTTTCGCAACACACTAGACATTTTTTAAACGACTGCGACCTTTTACGCTGTGGGTGGTATGCTTTTAGGAAAGTGTTTTCTCTGAAGTATGAGGGGTGATGTCGTGGTGAATTTCTTACCCCTTACCTCTGAGTATTAGGTTACGAGCTATTTATACGCGCAAGTACAAGTAGATGAAAGTCTTGTATGAATTTACAGCTCTGAAAATCACTAAACAATTGTGCATGGTTACATCCAGTGGTATAAAAATACTTTTTTACCATTTAACTGTTTTTCGTAAAGAGGGATAGCTAGTAATAGCTGATCCACATCACCCATATTTGACCCGCCACTTCCCCCAAACAATGGAGTAGCTAACATGCCATCTGTAGACCAGAACATGTCACTGCTAACTATATCCTAAACATCTCCTTCATAATCGCACAACAAATATTCCAGATTTTCTACAGTAATATCAGAAGCCTGTATACATCATACGCAAGGTAATTTATTTGCTTCATTACGGGGATAAGCCATGGTTAACATTGAAATTTAACAATTTCAAATGTGTCATTCATTTAGCTCTTGATAGCTATAAGAAATCGCTCTGAACACAGAGTAAATAACTAAAATAATGAGCGAAAACAGCTGCATAAGGCTACCAGAAACCTTGGTTGAGAAACACTGTAATAACAGATGCTGACAGAGAGTTTTCTTTTCAGTATAACGCAACATATACTCGTATGACTATCGCTTGGTATAGCATAAATAAACTAAGCTTGAATCGGAGAAGTCGCTTGCGTAGCTAAACATACATTGGTTCGTATACACACAAAACAAAATGATTCAAATATTAGGCGCATTCGGTGCAAAGAATGGCTTTTGCTACAGTGAAACAAAGTAGTGAAATTTCGACGACTTATTAATGTAGTCTCTACTTTATTGTTACTGTAGATGTATACTGCCTTTAATGGGTTTTAAACCACTCTTTGTTTCGTTTAAATAACTTAATAAATACGGAAGATACGGAATTGTATTTATGATGCATTTTTACAGCATTTAACAATTTAAATGTCTTGTTCTGTTTATTGGGTATCTGTTTCCAGTCCCTGAAGGGTTTAAATGGCCATCAGCGAAGCGGTTATTATCCATGCCTCACTTCCATAGTTTAGTATTGGGATTGCCATCACTTTGTAGTATCTTATTTGAGTTTTGACCTCTTTTGACTTTTGACCTCTGACAAAAGCAAAATAAACACACATGTATGCAATCTTCCAGGCTGTCTCCACACTGCTCACTAGTAACTTCACTCCTTACGGCTTCCTGCCGGACAACTGAACTGTCTAGTCCAGTCCATCTTTTTATACACTCATTCGCTGCATCACGTAGGTTGGCGAAACTTCCCGAAGTTTCACGCCCTTCTAGGCGGCAGAAGGGGAAGGAACAGTCCAGTAACTTCCCTGGTTCCTTCTCTCCCCACTCCGTCTCCACGGGTCCAGGACTGATGGGAGTAGAACCTCTGGACTCAATTCCGTCTCTCCTCCGCAAGTGATTAGCGCTGTGCACAAGTGCTGGGCGGTGTGTGGGTGTGCTTAGACGCTATCTGTATCTTTCACTCCCTGCTTTCCCCTCTTTCGGTGCTCGTCTACCATGTCTCACGACAATATGTAATATATAGATGACTTTTTAATTTGTGATGACAACTTAGGCAATCATATCAAACAATAAGACAATATTTTAGTGAATTCAAATACAGAATGAGAGAGTTTGACATTAGTAAATTGGGAAGAAGTTTTAGGGGACAATGCAAAAATAGCTGAAAAAAAGTTTGAATTAATTTTTTCTTAATTTTTTAAAACTGTTCAATAGTAAAATATGAAAGCAAATTGTACAAAGGGACGTAAAAGAAAAGGAATCAAAACAGTGGCTGGTATAATTCAGATTTAATGGGAAAAAGACAGGTTAATGTTGTTAAGAAGTACTAACCGTATATAGGCTAAAGTTTTTGATAGATTGAGTCAACATGAAAAATTCAATGCCATGGCTGGGATATGAACCACAGATCTCCTGGTTTCCGTCCAGTTGCTCTAACCCATTGAGCTACCATGGCCAACGTCCTGTCAGGATGGCACGTTGGGTTAGAGCAATTGGACGGAAACCAGGAGATCTGTGGTTCATATCCCGGCCATGGCATTGAATTTTTCATGTTGACTCAATCTATTAGTCTTGGATATTAAATTTACCTACTCCAGTGACCAAAATCTGTGAATCCAAATGAAACAAATGAGAATCTAACCTGTGGCATTATCAAGATAAAACGAACCATTTTGAACTAGCATACAATACAAAATTAGAAACATGCATTTATAAAAATAAACCAGCAATAAACATATAATTTAATTAAAAAGCATATCATCTTTACAGCTTCTTATTAAGTTAGCAATTAAAAATTAGTATTGGTACCGAGTATTAAGAAATAATACTATCATCCCATTACTAATAAAAATGTTTATCTTAGTGCTATAACTATTATCCAGAATGTAGAGAATACATACAGCACAGCCAGGTCTTGCAAAAACTAATGCAGTACTTTCATTGGAGATGTTGCTGCAAATCGGAGAAACTACCAGGCAAGACAGGGGCTGCAAAAGAAACAAAATCACACAAATACAATATATCCTACTATGATACATTCAACTTATTCATAACAAAGTGTAAAATTCATATGCTTTCCTAGTATGAAAAGAGAAAAGTGTTGTAAACTGAGTAAAATATTTTGTGTAATACATTTATTAGTAGTGTATTTATACTAATCTATAAGATTTTAAGTATCCAAATAGTAATTTAAACCTTTTTCTTATATACTAAATTATCAAGATATTTTTGCCAATATAAGTGACAAAAGCTCACTAAGATTATATAGAGAAATAAAAATAACCTGGGGGAGGGAAGGATATATAGATATATGTAGTAAGTTAGGGCGACAAGGTTTTGCTTGGGCGAGAACAGGAGTGAGAAACTTGAAAGGTATAGGTCAAGAGAGGGAGCTAGATAAATGTCCATTGTGTGGAGAAGAGAATGCAGATTTCCATTGTATATTAAATTGTAGTCAAACAAAGATATGGAGAGAGCAGGCTTGGCTACGTAAATGGGACAGTTTGGGGGGTGAAGTAGTAATTAGAAAAATGTTGTCAGTAAAAGGAGAAAAGAACAGGAGAAATATAGGGAATTATTTAGGGAAAGTTAAAGAGAGATGGCTAAGAACAATTAAGAGAAAAATGTAGAGTGAGATAGGTGAAATGGCAGAAAGTGTAAAAAGGAGCAGAGGGCCTCCATTACACAAAAACCTAGGGTTAGGTGTATGGGGGCTGAATTACTATTCAATGGTGGGCAACATGATAGGATTTTCAGGATTTATGAATATATGGCATATTTCAGTATGGATTTTATAATTGTAATCTTGATTTTGTATTTCCATTTGTTGATGTAAAAGGAAATAAATTACTATTACTATTACTAAATTATGACAAATGTACTAGTCTGCACTACAATCAGCAGATAAGCATAATTTACATTTATCTAACAGATTGCAAATTTATCTGAAAATTAAATTATAAACACATTATGATTTTCATAAATTTACAATCTGAAAGCATATCTCTCAAATAAGCTACCCAAAAGATCAGCAAGTAATAACAGTCAAACTGATCAATAGAGATAAAAAATAAACAAAGATGGCTGTACACAGTGTTGAATTTATAACCTACATTCTCCAAGACATTTTTATGAATGTATGTATTAATATCTATCAAAAAGTAACTATACACATTACATGAGTCATTATTGTTCAGCCATGCTTTTATGGAGAGCACAGGGGCGGCTTCTGAATAGGGTAGCATGTTTGCGCTACAACCAAAATGTTGGTTCTCCCTTTAATGTAATGGTATGTTCCATTTGGAGTTCATTTCAACCCTTTCTAGTGCAGTGGACCTCAGCGTGCTGTATTGTTTGCAGGTGCCGAATAGTTCACTCCAGATGCAACCACTGGCATACATGGGGAGGTACAGGGCAGGACAAACCTAGGGTTTGCCAAGGCAAGTAAAGGGGAAATGTGGGGTATAACGCTGCGTGTGGTTGATTAACCTAGCTGCCAGAGAATAGTGGATGCCTAGCCTGCTCCTTCTGCTTTCATAGGAACGGCATCTATAGCTCTCATGTTAAATGTTCGCATCGGTCAACTATTACCTACCAGTACATAGCCACATGGTTTGTGCCATGTTTTGAGTAGTGCATCAGAGTGATTTATTTAAATACACGTAAATTGTATTATAAGAAGAAACAATGAATTCCATACAGTATCTTTTAGCACATTCTTTTTAAAAAATGAGCTTAGAAGATTTAATTAAGGAACTTTAAAAACGATGTATATGAGAAATATAATTGGATGTGTGGTTGTGATATTAAAAATGCCCTGGTTTGCTTTCCTTGAGTTCTGTTTGGCGGTGAAGATCTGTGGAAAAAACATTGCATGAATGATTTGCAGCACCTTCATGATCACACTAAAAAACATGTAACTTCAAAACTGCACATGAAAACCACAGTCAGTTTTGCTATGCTTAGCAATGTAAATATAGCAAAGCAGATGGAAAACAATTGAAGAACACAACTATAAAGTGGCTCAAAATAGGTATGTTTTGAACATTGTTAACTGAATTAGGTTTTGTGGGGCCTTTAAGTTAGCGCTACAAGGACACGATGAGTCACCTACGTCAAGTAATCCTGGTATTTTTTGAGGACTGATAAACTTCAGCGCAGAGCTAGACTGCGTTCTGAAAACCCATTTGGAGAATGCTAGTGTTTAAGGGGACCTCCAAGACAATTCAGAACGAAATCTTGCAATGTATCCTTGAAGTCTGTCATGAAGAGATATCAAAAGAAATCAAAGACACCCATTTTAAACTGTCATAGCAGATGAAACCAGTGGTATAGCTTCCAAGTATCAAATGGTGCTTGTATATTTGGTAAAACACATGCCAGTGGAAAGGTATTGGGGATTTCTAAATCCTACTGGGCACAAAGCAGAAGACTTAGCTGAGTGTATATTGCTGGAGTTTCACTGACATCTGCAAGACTGTGACTGAGTTTATCATAGCTCAAACATATTGTGACTTTGTGGGTTCGTGAAATGAAAAGTCCAATTACACAAACTCAACAATGTTCTTTATTTCCACCGACTTACAGTTGAACACTTGCCAATTACACAAAATTACGTAATACACCAATTACGATTCACCAGTTCGTCCGTTACCGTTCAGATGCACGTACACAATTACACACAGTCTTCTCGTTCATTAACACGGCGCTAGCACGTCAAACACTGACTGACTGACTGTCTCGCTGAAATCCTTTTTTATAGGAATGTCACTGTTTTTCTAGAAGTCTCTGGTTTCACGAAAGTTCCAGAGGGCAGCAGAAGGGGAGAGAAGCGCCCAGGGTCAAGTGACATTTTCCTAACGACCCCTCAGTTAGTAACAGAGACTAATGGGAGGCGTGGCACGGCTGCACTTTGGTTTCCTCACAGCTGTTGCCCTCATGCCTACCGCTAATTGGGTGACACTGCTCCCTCCTCAAAGCTGGTCGTCCCGAACAGCACCATCGTAGCGGGCTAGTCGATCCAGGTGTACCACCAACATCTTTCCTCGGGGAACCTTCTGGATGCGGTAGACCACGTCGTTAATCCTCTTCACCACCCGGTACGGTCCTTGCCATGGCTGCTGGAGCTTCGGGCAGCGTCCCTTGGTCCGGAAAGGACGGTACAACCAGACCAGGTCACCTTGCTGGAACCTTTGGCCGTTGGCTTGCCTGTCATACCTGGTCTTCATGCGGTCGCTCGCCTTCTGGATGTTCTGGCGAGCCATCTCGTGCATGTCGTGGAGATGGTCCACCAAGTTCTCCACATACTCGGTCGCTGGCTGTTTCGCTTCCGGAGGGCTTCCAAAAGCCAGGTCACAAGGGAGGCGTAACTCTCGGCCGAACATTAAGCTGGCTGGCGTCATCCCAGTTGTGTCGTGTGTAGACGAGCGATAGGCCAGCAAGAACAGTGGCACCTTGACGTCCCAGTCTCGCTGATGGCTGGCCACGACCTTCCTCAGGTGTTCCTCTAAGGTCTTGATGTACCTTTCGACCATGCCATCCGATTGGGGATGTAGAGGCGTAGTGCGAGTCTTGTTCACCCCAAGCCTTTGTAGTGCCTCCTTCATTAGGTTGGACTCAAAGTTGGTACCCTGGTCACTGTGTAGTTCTAACGGCACCCCAAATCGACAGAATACTTGCTCCACGAGGCAGTCTGTGACTGTCTTTGCCTCTTGGTTTGGGATGGCATACACCTCCGGCCACTTGGTGAAGTAGTCCACGACCACCATTAGGTACTTGTTGCCTCGGTCGGAAACTGGAAACGGTCCAGCAATGTCAACGGCGATCCGTTCGAATGGCGCTCCGACGTTGTACTGCTGCATGCGACCCCGGCTCCTAGTCTGAGGGCCACGACTCGCCGCGCACACGTGACACTGACGGCACCATTTCTCAGCATCTGCTCGGAGTCTCAGCCAGTAGTAGCGCTGCCGTAGTTTGTGAATCATTCGGTTCGCTCCCAGGTGTCCTCCTGAAGTACCGGCGTGCTCTTCCTCCAAGACTTCCGGGACCTTGCTCCGGGGAAGTACCAACTGTTCTCTCTGCGCCTTCCCATCGGGTGACTCCCATACCCGGAACAGCACGCCCTCTCTGGTCTTCAACGAGTCCCATTGGGCCCAGTACGACTTGTAGGTGGCGCTCCTCGGTGCGATGTCCTCCCAGGTTGGTCTCGTCCCTGCGTCCACTTCCCTCAAGAGTGGCCCCAAGTCTGCGTCCGCCAGCTGCTCCCTCCTCAGGCCTGCGCTATCCCAGCCTTCAGCAGGCACTGCCACAACTACTCGGACTGCTGCGGCACGCTCCTTCTCTTCCACTCTTGTGCGCTCATGGCCGTCCTGGATCTGCGATAGGACACCTCCAATGTAATGGTCGCTAGCATCGGTGTCCACAATGAAGGCGCCACCCGGTTGTGGGAAACCCAAAATAGGAGCACTGCACAGGGTCCCCTTCGGGTGCTGGAAAGCGTCTTCGGCGTCCTCCGTCCACACATAAGGCCGGTTTTCCTCCGTCAGGCGGGTGAGGGGTTTTTCGATGTTGTCGACCTTTTCCTCTAAATCATTAAGGCGGGTCGTCTACTTGACCCTTCCGCTTGCCCAGGTTCGTGACGTCATCCCTCACGCCGGCCAACCGTTCCTCAAACTTTGCGGCGAGAGCCTCGTTCGCCGCCTTCATTTCCGTGGCCAGACTGCCGTTCGCTGCTCTCATTTCTGTGGTTAACTTGGCCTTCATTTCTTCCATCTCCGCGGTGATGTTGTCGTTGGCCGTCTTCATTTGTTTCAACTCGGCGATGAGGTTGTTGTTTGCCGCTTCTATTTTTGCAGCGAGGTTTACAGTTGCCGTCTTCATTTCTTTCAGTTCCGCTAAAATCTTTTCTAATGCTGCCTCCATGGTTGTAATGTTCGGTGATGTTATGTTGTTTTCCCGCTTCCTGACACCAGTGTGACTTTGTGGGTTCGTGAAATGAAAAGTCCAATTACACAAACTCAACAATGTTCTTTATTTCCACCGACTTACAGTTGAACACTTGCCAATTACACAAAATTACGTAATACACCAATTACGATTCACCAGTTCGTCCGTTACCGTTCAGATGCACGTACACAATTACACACAGTCTTCTCGTTCATTAACACGGCGCTAGCACGTCAAACACTGACTGACTGACTGTCTCGCTGAAATCCTTTTTTATAGGAATGTCACTGTTTTTCTAGAAGTCTCTGGTTTCACGAAAGTTCCAGAGGGCAGCAGAAGGGGAGAGAAGCGCCCAGGGTCAAGTGACATTTTCCTAACGACCCCTCAGTTAGTAACAGAGACTAATGGGAGGCGTGGCACGGCTGCACTTTGGTTTCCTCACAGCTGTTGCCCTCATGCCTACCGCTAATTGGGTGACACTGCTCCCTCCTCAAAGCTGGTCGTCCCGAACAGCACCATCGTAGCGGGCTAGTCGATCCAGGTGTACCACCAACATCTTTCCTCGGGGAACCTTCTGGATGCGGTAGACCACGTCGTTAATCCTCTTCACCACCCGGTACGGTCCTTGCCATGGCTGCTGGAGCTTCGGGCAGCGTCCCTTGGTCCGGAAAGGACGGTACAACCAGACCAGGTCACCTTGCTGGAACCTTTGGCCGTTGGCTTGCCTGTCATACCTGGTCTTCATGCGGTCGCTCGCCTTCTGGATGTTCTGGCGAGCCATCTCGTGCATGTCGTGGAGATGGTCCACCAAGTTCTCCACATACTCGGTCGCTGGCTGTTTCGCTTCCGGAGGGCTTCCAAAAGCCAGGTCACAAGGGAGGCGTAACTCTCGGCCGAACATTAAGCTGGCTGGCGTCATCCCAGTTGTGTCGTGTGTAGACGAGCGATAGGCCAGCAAGAACAGTGGCACCTTGACGTCCCAGTCTCGCTGATGGCTGGCCACGACCTTCCTCAGGTGTTCCTCTAAGGTCTTGATGTACCTTTCGACCATGCCATCCGATTGGGGATGTAGAGGCGTAGTGCGAGTCTTGTTCACCCCAAGCCTTTGTAGTGCCTCCTTCATTAGGTTGGACTCAAAGTTGGTACCCTGGTCACTGTGTAGTTCTAACGGCACCCCAAATCGACAGAATACTTGCTCCACGAGGCAGTCTGTGACTGTCTTTGCCTCTTGGTTTGGGATGGCATACACCTCCGGCCACTTGGTGAAGTAGTCCACGACCACCATTAGGTACTTGTTGCCTCGGTCGGAAACTGGAAACGGTCCAGCAATGTCAACGGCGATCCGTTCGAATGGCGCTCCGACGTTGTACTGCTGCATGCGACCCCGGCTCCTAGTCTGAGGGCCACGACTCGCCGCGCACACGTGACACTGACGGCACCATTTCTCAGCATCTGCTCGGAGTCTCAGCCAGTAGTAGCGCTGCCGTAGTTTGTGAATCATTCGGTTCGCTCCCAGGTGTCCTCCTGAAGTACCGGCGTGCTCTTCCTCCAAGACTTCCGGGACCTTGCTCCGGGGAAGTACCAACTGTTCTCTCTGCGCCTTCCCATCGGGTGACTCCCATACCCGGAACAGCACGCCCTCTCTGGTCTTCAACGAGTCCCATTGGGCCCAGTACGACTTGTAGGTGGCGCTCCTCGGTGCGATGTCCTCCCAGGTTGGTCTCGTCCCTGCGTCCACTTCCCTCAAGAGTGGCCCCAAGTCTGCGTCCGCCAGCTGCTCCCTCCTCAGGCCTGCGCTATCCCAGCCTTCAGCAGGCACTGCCACAACTACTCGGACTGCTGCGGCACGCTCCTTCTCTTCCACTCTTGTGCGCTCATGGCCGTCCTGGATCTGCGATAGGACACCTCCAATGTAATGGTCGCTAGCATCGGTGTCCACAATGAAGGCGCCACCCGGTTGTGGGAAACCCAAAATAGGAGCACTGCACAGGGTCCCCTTCGGGTGCTGGAAAGCGTCTTCGGCGTCCTCCGTCCACACATAAGGCCGGTTTTCCTCCGTCAGGCGGGTGAGGGGTTTTTCGATGTTGTCGACCTTTTCCTCTAAATCATTAAGGCGGGTCGTCTACTTGACCCTTCCGCTTGCCCAGGTTCGTGACGTCATCCCTCACGCCGGCCAACCGTTCCTCAAACTTTGCGGCGAGAGCCTCGTTCGCCGCCTTCATTTCCGTGGCCAGACTGCCGTTCGCTGCTCTCATTTCTGTGGTTAACTTGGCCTTCATTTCTTCCATCTCCGCGGTGATGTTGTCGTTGGCCGTCTTCATTTGTTTCAACTCGGCGATGAGGTTGTTGTTTGCCGCTTCTATTTTTGCAGCGAGGTTTACAGTTGCCGTCTTCATTTCTTTCAGTTCCGCTAAAATCTTTTCTAATGCTGCCTCCATGGTTGTAATGTTCGGTGATGTTATGTTGTTTTCCCGCTTCCTGACACCAGTGTGACTTTGTGGGTTCGTGAAATGAAAAGTCCAATTACACAAACTCAACAATGTTCTTTATTTCCACCGACTTACAGTTGAACACTTGCCAATTACACAAAATTACGTAATACACCAATTACGATTCACCAGTTCGTCCGTTACCGTTCAGATGCACGTACACAATTACACACAGTCTTCTCGTTCATTAACACGGCGCTAGCACGTCAAACACTGACTGACTGACTGTCTCGCTGAAATCCTTTTTTATAGGAATGTCACTGTTTTTCTAGAAGTCTCTGGTTTCACGAAAGTTCCAGAGGGCAGCAGAAGGGGAGAGAAGCGCCCAGGGTCAAGTGACATTTTCCTAACGACCCCTCAGTTAGTGACAGAGACTAATGGGAGGCGTGGCACGGCTGCACTTTGGTTTCCTCACAGCTGTTGCCCTCATGCCTACCGCTAATTGGGTGACAATATGATGGTGCTAATGTTATATCTGGCGTGAAGGAAAGTGTTCAGTGCCTCATAAAACAGAAGTATACATCTGCAGAATACATTCACTGTTATGCATATCAATTAAATCTAATCATGTTGAATGCAGCATCAGTGAATGTGAGTGTAAGAATCTTTTTCATTAATCTTCAAGAAAATTGTCCTTTTTTTTCTAATTCCCCTCAGAGAACAGCAGTTCTAGAGGAAGTGGTACAGAAGCAACTGCCGAGGTCAGTGCCTACGAGGGGGAACTTTCAATCCAGATCCATCAATACAATTTTTGAACACAGAGAGGAATTAATAGAATGCATGAAAGTTATTAGGGGCGGCGAGAGAATCATCAATACAAACTCAGTTCTTCAAGCATCTGGTTTTATCAGAATTTTGACTGATTCATTCCTATTTTGGCTGCCTTTCTTCCACAAAATTATGCCCTATGTCGATATTTTCTACAATCAACATCAGAGGAGTGACTGTACCCCTGAAATGGTCCAGAATATACTGAATTCTTTTGAGGTGGAAATCCTTAAAATTAGAAGTTCCATAAATTTCAACGAAGTTGTGGAGAATGTAACAAAGAGAAGAAACCTCCTATTATGTATTTCAAATGGGAAGAGTTCTCGCCTGTAGCCAATCAGATAAGTTAGAGCCTTCACCGTTGCCACCTCGTTATCCCCACTCTTTATATTTCCCTCTCTCTCGCACACTTGCGAGTGTTCGTGGCATTAGACGTAAGGGAATGCAAACTGAATTTTCCAAAGTTTTATAATAATGCAGTTGTTGAAATCACAATTGCAACATGAATATTCGTATATTACGCAAATGTTTTGAATATTTAGTTTAAAGTTAATTATAGTTTATGAATTACTTATTTTTTTTTAATCCAATGAAAATGCCAGCAGTGCATCCGTAGAGCTCTGAATGTTACTTACCTTAAGAAATAATTCGTCATTTTCTTTGTCTTCAGCAAATTTATGATAGGTTCTAAAATCTTGTTACGAGCTAGTTCTTTCCAAAGTCGTCTTCTTGTAGTTTATCTGATGTCTCATGCAGTTGCGTCTCACTGATCCAGCTGATACACTTTTTCATGGAAGAGTAACTGAATAATGATGCTTTGAACCCTCTTGAATAAATAGAGATTACAAACCATTCATAAACAAAGATATGTGACCAGACACGTTCTGTCAGACTAGCACGAAGTGTATCGTTTTCTCTCATTGAATTTAACAAAGTCCTTGGCTTATTCAAAGTACATATTTCTTTTACCACATCATGTCAAATGTTTACCTGTCAGTTCTGAGCAAGTTCAAATATATGTTCACGCATACATGCCAAACAATAATGGTGTTCAATACAGTGCTTACGTCGCAATACGTTGTTATAATATAATAGTATCTAAATTAAATTTAAAGGGAGTCGATTAATGATGCTAAGCAACACTTACTTTTAAATTTTTCCGGAACATGTTTCAGAGACTTTGCCTCCATCCTCAACTGGCCATCGACTGGTTCTCATTGGTGTAGTTGACGATATTTTGTCATAGGTCTCCTCTGGTGGCAGTTCAAGGCACTTGCTGAACAAATCTTTCTGGGGATGTCGAAATTGAATACTTTGTTCCTATTTTTTGAAATGAAGATTTGTTCCCATGTGGATAGTTCTTGTTTTCCTGATGTATGTTTTAGTAGTTTTGGTTCTGGATTTATGTTGTGGTTTTTTCCCCAAAAATGCGTGGCAACTGCTGATTTTTCTAATTGTTTATATTTTATGTTTCTAAAGTGTTCCTTTGCTCTTGTTTCAAAATTTCTTTTGGTTTGTATGTTGGTGAATTTATACTGCTAACTATAGGTCTCATTGTTATGGATGGTTTGTGTATTTTGGGTAAGCCATAAAGTCTAGGTAAGGTTGAGTTATCCGGTTTAACTGTATATTTGCTTGGTATTATGCTTGATTTTTACATACAAACTTGCAAAGTGGCTAATAAACAAATTCAACTCATTTCCAAAATTCGACAGCCTAAGCATCAAAAACACCTATGAACTTATAGAACACATTAAGGATACTGAACTAAAAGAAGAGGATACACTAGTCGCGTTTGATGTTAAATCACTGTTTCCCAGCATACCAGTAAATCAACTCCCACCGTTGATAGAAAAATGGCTCAAATCACTTGGAATGTCATCACCTGAAATTTCAGATTACATCAAACTAACCAAATTATGCATAGAACAAAATTTCTTCCAGTTTTAAACAAAATATTTCCACCACACTTCAGATTTAGCAATGGACAACCCCCTATCACACTTCCCGGCCGATCTGTACATGAGTGCATTAGAAATACGGATCACCAAAGGTTTCCCTTGGATAGTCGAGAGCCGGCCGATGATAGAGGCAAAGCCTCAGAAACATGTTCCGGAAAAATTTAAAAGTAAGTGTTGTCTAGTGTCTTTAATCGACTCTCTTTAAAGTTAATTTCCCTTGGATGTTCAAACTCTGGCAACGATATGTAGATGACATCTTTGCAATAGTACGAAAAAAAACAAAAAAAAAAAAAACACATCAGTGATGCACTAAAACTTTTAAATATCCAAGAAAAAAGCATCAAGTTCACTGTAGAAATAGAAAAAGACGAGTATTTATCATTTTTGGATCTAAAAATAATGAGAAATAAAAGCAGACTAAACTTTGGCATTTACAGAAAACCAACACAGACAGACAACTACATAAAAGCTAATGGCTACAACCCAAGATCCCACAAACAGGCAATCTTCAATAGTTTAGCACACAGACTGATCAACATCCCTCTCACAGCAAAAGAATACAAAACAGAATACAACAAAATTATTGAAATAGCACAAAAAAATGACTTTCCCAAATCATTAGTAGACAAAAAAGAAGAAGCTAATAAAGGAAACCACAACCCTCTCAGCTACAGAAACTAATATAATTTTCAAAAAATTCACATACCATCCATGGGTCTTTGATAAATTAAAAAAAGTCTTCAAAAAACAAAACATTCAACTAGCACAGCATTTCTCCTTAAAAAAACCTAATTTGCTCAAACATCAAAAATGCCATTCCATCTAACAAAAAATCTGGTATATATCAAATTGAATGCAGTGACTATAGTCAAATTTATATTGGAAAAACCAAAAGAAATTTAGAAACAAGAGCAAAGGAACACTTTAGAAACATAAAATATAAACAATTAGAAAAATCAGCAGTTGCCACACATTTTTGGAAAAAAAAAACCACAACATAAATCCAGAACCAAAACTACTAAAACATACATCAGGAAAACAAGAACTATCCACATGGGAATAAATCTTCATTTCAAAAAATAGGAACAAAGTATTCAACTTCGACATCCCCCAGAAAGATTTGTTCAGCAAGTTCCTTGAACCGCACCCAGAGGAGACCTATGACAAAATATCGTCAACTACACCAATGAGAACAAGTCGATGTCCGGTTGAGGATAGAGGCAAAGTCTCTGAAACATGTTCCAGAAAAAATTAAAAGTAAGTGTTGCTTAGCGTCATTAATCGACTCCCTTTAAATTTAATTTATTATAACAACACTGTTTTCGACACTTCCAAAAAAGGAATTGTAATATTATCTACTTTATTTATTTGTATTAGGAAAGCTATTTGAGCTAAAAATATGGGGTTTTTACGATTATGTTAAATACATTGCTTTCTCCTTCCTCATGGATCAGTTTTTGCAAAATCTGAATTTTTGTCTTAGTGAGAATAGTATTTATTAGAGATTCATTAGTTTGCCGCTCATCACACACCACTTAGGGGGAATGCAATACAACAACACCGCAGGACTCTGATTGGTTGTTCACCTAGGAGCGCTCAAGGACAAACACCTTCCCATTTAAAACACATAATAGAACACACTGAGAGAAAGAGAGAGGCAATTGAAATATGCAATGTTATCATTACTGAAATGAAAGAAAGGTTGAGGTTTGTTGGCCATATGGGAGCAGCAGTTCTGTTTCGGCCTGACAGATTTTCAAAATATAATGTATCGTTTCCAGCATATCATGTAAAAGTTGCTCTTGAGAAATATTCTTTTGTTGAAGAAAAGAAACTGATCACAGAGCTTTCCACAATTTACAGCACTGAGGAATTTAAAAACATAGCTGGGATTGTTCCACTAATGGAGTTTATCAGAAACAATAACTTGTGGTCCACTTTTAGTGAATCCGTTAAGCTTCTTAATGTGATTCTGACAGTTCCCATGACAACATGTGAGGCAGAAAGGTGTTTCTCTACACTTAAACGAATTAAAACATTTCTGCATAACAAAATGTGTGAAGAGAGACTGTCTGCATTTGCCAAGCTTTCCAGTGAAAGGAACTTCAATCATGCAGATCAAGAACTTCAACGAGTTGGTCATTGATAAGTTTGTCAGCAGAAAGGAGAGAAGAGCTGAGTTTCTATATAAATAGGTGAGTGTCATATATTCTAGAGTGTTTATGAAATGTGTATGCGTTATATGCTGTGAATTACTATTAACTTGTGTGTACAGCAGTCTATAGTGACAGGCTTAAAGAAACTTTGTTACCTTAAAAATTTAAATTGCATGGATAACTTCGTGAACCAACAATTTTCAGAGCCACCAGCCGCCCCTGGGAGAGTATTAAAGTTAAATCAATCATGGTGGAAACCAATGCAGCAAATTTTGAAGAGTTTTATTTTCCTTCTCAAGTCCAAGCTGCATTAAATATTGCAAAGCCATATAAAGATAACCTTTAACTGAAATGTTAGGTAAATACTGAATTAAACGGAGTACACATAATGCAGTTTTAATTTCAGCAAATTACAAGTTGTTATTGTAGAAGAAATTTGCCTTTAATTAGCAGGTTAACTGAATGTTAATCAATAATGATAGTGCACCATGATCAGGGACAAGAGTTTAATGCAAGGCATATTTTGCTCTGCTATCAAATAGTTTGCTCACTTGGAGTTAATTACTAAATTCTCAATAATTTAAAAAAATATTTTATGAAGAATACAATGCATATAGTCTGTTTTGTTGATAAGCATATTAGTTTAGCAATTTGAAAATTATGGTATATATTTTCTTTTTTACAACACACATATTTTATAAATATATTTTCATTTTATACTCATATATGATTTACTAATACAGTGTTTCAAATTTGTGCATCTTCAAGTTGGTTTGAAACTTGGCAACATTGATAATACGAGAGTCTGTCAATAACTAATGCCTATTTTTTTTCCCTTCAATTAAGTTAGCGATGTGAACAACTTGAATTGGATGCATTTCCTCAAACCTTCTTCTCCAATCCACTGCAGTAGTAACTTCCTGAGTCAACAGGTGGCAGTAGTACTGCCTTTTGCAAAATGGCTGACATCAACATGCATATTAAACAGCATTCCACAATTGAATACTTGAATGTGGAAGGTGAAATGCCCATTCACATTTATGAAAGCCTGAAAAATGTGTATGATGATGCAACAATGGATGTTAGCACTGTTAGAAGATGTGTTCATTGCTGTAATGAAGTAGACGGGCAAACACTGTTGGCTAATGAAAAGCGGAGTGAGTGCAGTGACTCCATGCAACATTGAGTGAATGGATTAGATCATCTTTACTGACCGCCAAATAACAACGGAATGAATTGTGTTGCATTATGTCCCTCCGTAAAGGCAGTGTGATTACGATTATTCAGCAACTATACTCTGTTTCATATAACCTTGCCCCGCTGACATGTATCACTCCGCGTCCAACTACCTTCCCCCTCGTCCTAATTGGCTAATGCTTTCACGCTATAGGCCATAGGCGGTGCCTTTCCGTCACATTTAAACCTGCAGTAAATGTCATAATAATTGCCGGGAAGATAAATAAAATCATACAAATAAGGATATGAAGGCATGCAAAAATACAAGTTTCTAATGAAATGAGCAAGTTGGAACTTAATGACGGAGCAATGTAACTGAAACAAGTTTATAATGAAAGGCCTTCGGCCTTTTGCACTGGGATTTTTTAAACCAGCACTCATACCTTTCAAAAATGCTTGTCTTTCACTCTTAAAAGCCGTGTCACGCCATACCTTACTTTTCATGTGTTCTTCATTCTCCCAAATCTCGTCAAGGTATATTTTACAACTTGTCTGACTGTCCTTAAATAACGTCTTCACCACACAGCAATATCGCCTCTGTTTTTAGCACATTTTTCTTGCCTCTTTTTTTATTCACAAACCCCAGCTGTATAAGCAATCTGCTGAAATTAGGTGAATCTGCATATTCATTTACAGCAGATGAAATGTTATTTATGTTAGGGAATTCGTTTCTAAAGAAAAAACTATACACATGACGACGCACAGCACTTTTCACGTATTTTCTCCGAGCACGCGCTTTTGTTTATTCCTGCTTTTTCCTAGAGTGGTAAGTTTTCCTGTTTTCTCAATTTCACATCGCGATGTTCCTATGGATCTAACACTTACACCTGTAACTTCAGAGCACAGCTGTTCGACTTCTCTCACTGACAAAGACGGATTCTTCTCTATGAGTGCATTAAACACATGCACCACAATTCTTTTTTCGCCTGTTTGTAAGGATTTACCCTTGCGATGCTTCAGCGAAAAACTGGCGGTAGACTCTGCCATTATTCATAGAAGTACACGCGCAATTAACGGTCAATAAAATATATCGAGATTTAACTGTATTTGAACGCTACAGTGAAGCGAAATAATTATTAATTTTTAGATGAGTCGTATTTTTTACACATCTGCTTCACTTTCGTACCTATTTTGAGGACATGTTTCGCAAATCATCGTTTGCATCTTCTGCTCTTATGCGACTAAAGCTTGATCCAGTGGTGTGGGTAATTCTGGAGTTACTGCTGCCATCTGTTGATTTAGTGATGAACTTAAATGTGGGATTCTCTTCTGGCAAGATTTCAAAGTTCATTAGTTGGTTTTTATGTTTTTCTATGTATATTCTCTCCCATATGACGAGGTCACTATGTTTTTGTACGTATTTTAGTAATTCTGTGCTATCTTCAATTTCATGATTTTCAGACCAGAAATGAGCTGCTATTGCGGACTTATCAATATTTTTGTATCTTAAGTGCCTGAAGTGTTCTTTCTTTCTAGTGCCTATGTTTCTTTTTGCCCTCCCTATGTAAATTTTTTCACAGTCTTTACACTTAATCTTGTAAATGCGTGACTTTTGCTCTGGTTTTATCTTATCAGTATTATTACTGTGAAGTAGGTTTTTAATGTTGTAATTGTTTTTTGGTGCCAATGTTATATTGTATTTCTTGAATATTTTTTGGAACTTTTTTGTGGCCCAGGGGTGGTAAGTAAATTTAGCAAATCTAATTTCTTGTTTTATTGGTGTGAGAGCTGTGATCTGTTTTAATCTCTTTTGAAGTTTGAATGATTTTAGTTTTTTTATCTACAAGGTTTTTTCCATATTCATTTTTAATTGCAGTTTTTAAGATTTGATGGTATTCGTTTTGATACCCCTCAGCCAGCAAGAATATCAAAACGAATACCATCAAATCTTAAAAACTACAATTAAAAATGGATATGGAAAAAACCTTGTAGATAAAAAACTAAAATCATTCAAACTTCAAAAGAGATTAAAACAGATCACAGCTCTCACACCAATAAAACAAGAAATTAGATTTGCTAAATTTACTTACCACCCCTGGGCCACAAAAAAGTTCCAAAAAATATTCAAGAAATACAATATAACATTGGCACCAAAAAACAATTACAACATTAAAAACCTACTTCACAGTAATAATACTGATAAGATAAAACCAGAGCAAAAGTCACGCATTTACAAGATTAAGTGTAAAGACTGTGAAAAAATTTACATAGGGAGGGCAAAAAGAAACATAGGCACTAGAAAGAAAGAACACTTCAGGCACTTAAGATACAAAAATATTGATAAGTCCGCAATAGCAGCTCATTTCTGGTCTGAAAATCATGAAATTGAAGATAGCACAGAATTACTAAAATACGTACAAAAACATAGTGACCTCGTCATATGGGAGAGAATATACATAGAAAAACATAAAAACCAACTAATGAACTTTGAAATCCCGCCAGAAGAGAATCCCACATTTAAGTTCATCACTAAATCAACAGATGGCAGCAGCAACTCCAGAATTACCCACACCACTGGATCAAGCTTTAGTCGCATAAGAGCAGAAGATGCAAACGATGATTTGCGAAACATGTCCTCAAAATAGGTACGAAAGTGAAGCAGATGTGTAATAAATACGACTCAACTAAAAATTAATAATGATCAATAAAATAATTTAGCTTTGGCACTAGGCACAACAACCTTCGAATGCCGATATATGACTAATCCAGTTCAAAACAAGGTCAGTGATAAAAGTCATATAAACAAATATGTACCGCTGAAGCATGTGCTATCGTGTCATGTGCTTGAGAGCAAAGGAACCTCCTCTTTACTTTGTTTAAGAATTAACATGCATTTCAGATAAATCAACTGTGTTGCATAATATATTTAATTAAAACAGTTACGAAAATATAAATTTGACAATTCTCTTCCAACACATATAGTTATATACAGATATATCACCATGTTAAATAACGAACTAATTTTTACCGCACGACAGTCTTTACCACAACAGCAGCCAATGAGAGGTGATTAGGTCACGTGAGCAGTAAGAGATACTGGGCAAGCTTACGTGAAACAAGGATTAGGGTACCAAGAATGTTAACCGGCCAGAATAAGGAGATGTGAAAAATAATGGTTGCCAAACTCTTGCAGCACTTCAATGTTTCTGGAAAACACTGTGACTGGAGATGAAATGTGGGTTCATTTTTTTAAATCTGAATCAAAAAGAGAGTCAATGGAATGACATCACACCTCACCGAAAAAGAAAAAATTCAAAACTGTGCCATCAGCAGGGGAAGTGATGGCAACAGTGTTCTATGATGCACAGGTGTGATTCTGGCTGGCCTTTTGGTGCAGGGATGCACAATAAATTCTGTCCCCTATGTCCGCATCCTCAAAAATCTTAAAAGTATGTTTCGGTGAGCTCACCCAACAAAAACCATGGCAGATGTTCTTTTGAATGACAATGCAAAACCATACACCAGTCACTACCACCTGTTTGGACCGCTAAAGAAAGCTCATCATGAGATTTACTTTGAAGATGCAGAGGACATGAAAACATCTGAGCGTCAATGACTTTCGAAGCAAGAGCATGCAGTTTACCACAGTGGAATACATGCCCTTGTTAAAAGGTGGACTAAAACTATGGAAAAGAATGGGGATTACAATGAAAAGTGACAATTTAATCCTCAATGTTATGGCTTTTATGCTGGGTAATCAAAGTTTAATTTTCTTATAAATTAAAAGAAAAAAAATAGACTGACTCGAGTAGCTCACATGCAACTCAATCACTAGGCAATGTCATATTGCAGAACCTCCATCTTTACTAGTCATACACATTGTTTCATGGTTTGAAGGTTGCCACTAAGGAGATCTCAAAATTGAATTCGAGGGAGGTTGTTATATGTATTATACAAATTCAGCAAAAAATCTATTGTTCAGTATCAGCCTACTAAGTTACCAAGGAAAGAATTTCACAATAATAAACCATTAAAGCTTAGAAAATTCAACTGGAAAAATACCCCAGCAGGCTCACAATTGCTATCTGGGTGAAACTTCAGGTCATTTAATTCAGCAGTAAGTTGATGGCCCAGTTTTCATGTAATCATGACTGAAGCACAACCCAATTTGTTACCAAGACCTCAGTGACATTCTTGGATTGGATTTATTACTGAAAAGGTGGAGCTATTTACAGGAGTTGGCTAAATTCATTAAGGGCATTATTTATAAATCCATTTTCTCCTGCTGCGTGGGCAATTATCAGTCTGGGTCCTTTTCCAACAGCCTTTGCAATTCCCAAATCATTTGCAGACTACCAACAAGAAGTAACAGTGTGACAAGCATTTATATAGTCTTGCCTAAATATACACTATTCCTCTTCTGTTCTTTATATTTACAAACTTTCTGAAGGTAATTTGCATGCCGGAACACAATTTCAGATTTCTCAATTAGCAGTTATTGTTCAGAAGCACATTTCTTCCACTTCCTCTTCTGTTCTCAGTATTCACGAATTTTCTGAAGGTAATTTGCATGCCAGAACACAGTTTCAGATTTCTCAATTAGCAGTTATTTTCCTCCACTTAAGTCCTAATCATAAAACCAGTTTTCTCAGGTATACCCTTCTGTATACCAAACTTCTATCACTACGCAAATCATGCTAAACCTTTTGTATCATTAACAGTTTTCTTTACTATGTAGAATTTGTGAGTTTTCCATCAGACAATTCTCTGAGTAAACGTATCAACTTCCCCCTTCTTTCTCCCTCTCTTTACACTTCCTCTTGGGTGTTGAAAATTTGACCTGACCAGTTGTGGACAAAGATGTATTCCCTTCCTTAACAATTCTTTTCATCAAGCTAATGGAACCTCCTGTAGCTTCACTTGTCAATGCAGCAACACTGTAGCTCAATTTAAACTGATTTTTCTGCTCCTTTAGGTAATTCGCTACATTGTAAATGATATTATACAAGCATCACCAGCCAGAAATGCTTACTTTACTGGCCATTTAAAATTATCTTTTCATGACAGAAACAAATAGATAAATTACTCACTCATGGATCACAATAATATAATTGCAAGTGAATATGCACTTGCAGGGAGCCAAACCACACTATGACATTCCCAAACATTACTGGCCCCACCCTCGGTACCATGCATTTGCATCCAGATACTGGCCAGTGTCATGCCAAGAGATTTGCATACTGATGCTTGTGGACTAAATGGAATAATGGCACCTGCATATCCACTCTTGCCAATAATGAATACCACTCTACAGAGGTGCTTTTCGACCTCTTAATATAAAGCACAAACTTCAAGAAGTTTACTGGAGCATTACCTTTGCTCTACCAACACGGAACATCCACCTTTCAACATCGACTGTTGCCTCGTGTCTCCTGAGGGTGTCCAGTCAAAGTATTACTTCCTTAGCCACCTTTGTGACGAGCACTCAAAAACTTAAAGTGCTCCACCCCATGATGAACTCCAGCAAGACCTCTTTCTGTTCAGGTAACGTATCACCTGATCCATCTCTAATTGGTAGATCCGAACCGATTTCCTTGATGTCAGATCTGATTACGATAACTGCTGCATTTGTGTTCACCAGTACCCGCTTATCAATCCAATCTTCTCTGAAAGACATGCATCACTCTCAGAGACCGCTCCAGCGACTCCAACTTGCCACACGCTACGCTAGCCTTTACTTGTTTCTTTGTGGCTTGTGGAGTTGGCCACTGACAGCTTTTACATGTTCTAGTTGACCACATGCCCTGCATCTACCACTTAATGACAGTTGGTTCAGCCGGAGTTCCTCACCAGATGTTCCGGGTGGCCTCATCTCCAACACATTCCACTAAAAGGTATTCACTGTCATCCCTGTGTTGACTCTTTGCTTTCTGTCATGTCATGTCTCAGATCTTGGCAATCTGGGAAATTGTCAATGTCCTTGGGCTGATCCTGTGTCCCTAACATAGCAAATACTTCTGATATTCACAATCACCTTGGCCACTAGCTGCTCACTCCTCAAGTCCGCGCCATCCAGACCATCTGTAGGTACCGCCAGCTCAACTAAGTCTTCAGGGATACCAAGGCATCCTCCTAGATCATCCAGGACATTAGCATGTTGGCCGAGTTTTTCCTCCTTTCCGCCAAGCGCATCCACGTCTTGCCAGTTGGTTGTTTGTCAATCGAGGTCTCTTCTTCCTTCCTGATTTCATTTTCATTTTCACTTCATTTTCCTCTGCCTAGTATTCCATTTTCATCGTCTTCATCTTGGATTTCATTTCACTCAATAATTACCCAAGTATTTCTTCCATTGCGAAGTTTGATCCCACTCCAACACCAGCTTGACAAAATAACACCAAGTTGTACTTAACTCACATTGTCACTTAATCTGTTAGCACACTTACACTTAATTTCACTTTTGTTAATTCTCAGAGCAAACAAGAACTGGACCATGGAGGAAATTATGAGAAATTTTGTCACTAAAGAGAAGAGTATAGAACTTAGAATGTAAAAGCAGAAGACACAACCTCAAACAGATGATAGAAAAGAAAAGGTGAGAATGACATTATTAAAAGTGAGATCAGAGGATAGTGAAACACGATTCAGACAGAAGAGGAGAAGGACAGGAATGCTAACAGACTGAGGGAAAGAGAAGGGACAGCTACAACAGCAACTCAATAAGGTCTGAAGGTTATGCAGGAAGAAAGCAGGTACCTGTTATAAACCTATTTAAACCAGTTTAAATAAGTATTAACGTCTTTTTTCCTTTAACCTTGCAGTCATATTCAAGGATGAATGAAATAGGTGAAATGATTTCAAACGGGTCCCAGGGTTCACACTGCTTAAAGTTACCCGTTTGCCTTCTGAGGATACAGGAAAACCGCAGAAAAACCCTAACAAATATTGAAAATTAGGACCTCTTGAACATGAGACAGAAATGCTATTTCAGCAACAAAATACCTGTCACAGTTAACAGTATTGTCATATCGTCTTCCTATATTAACCTACCTTCACACTACTGATATACAGAAGCCCATTTGTGTCCAATAACTTGACTCTGCCATAAATACATGTTATAAAAGCAACAACAATGATTTTAATCTTACCATTAAATGCTGTGGTATGTACAGCAGTCCTTTTACCATTTTTTCTGGTTTCCTAGTTTCCATTTTTTTAGTAGCTGGTTACCTGCAAATAAGAAAACAAGATATTTAGTTCTATCCTGTTCTTCAACTTTTATGGCATAATTTTAGGTAGGGATAACATCTTGTTACACTAATGCTCTCAATACTAAGTACTCTAATATGTCAAGGAAAAACTTACAATACACCTTAAATATTTTAACAATTTAATTTGTTCTCCATTTTTCTACTCATTTGGCACCACTATTACTGTATCAAGTTGCCCTGATCAGAACAAAAAGAGCTAAGCATGGAAGGGGTCCTACATATCACTGCTAGAAATAGGAATCAACTGGATCCTACGGTGTAAAATATTTCTTTTCATTTGTGAATTTGCAATAACATTGTCCATATACATGTAGCATACATTATGAATAATTAAAACTATCATTAAATAGAACTAATTTCCTTAAATATGCCAGAACATGCTTGGTTTTGAACAAAGAAGCTGTGAAGGATTGGTTTATTTTGAATGATGATATATAAATAAGGGCACTCAACTCCATGGTCATCAGCGCCCTTTCAAACACTGTATTTTAATATATCGAGATTTAACTGTATTGGAACACCACAGTGAAGCAGAAAATTATTAAATTTTAGATGAGTCGTATTTTTTACACATCTGCTTCACTTTCTCGATATATTGAAGTGACGTTAAGTCAAGAGGAACATGCGAAAGTTAGATCCAGCCAATTTTACACCGCTGGATCAAGCTTCAGTCGCATAAGAGCCGTAGATGCAAACGATGATTTGCGAAACATGTCCTCAAAATAGGTACGAAAGTGAAGCAGATGTGTAAAAAATACGACTCATCTAAAATTTAATAACTGTATTTTAAATTTCTATTACTTTACTTTTACTTTACATTCTATAACTTTACCTTCTATAACCTTAACTTTAACTTTGCTTGGCTTTGCTCTGGCTCCGCTTTGGTTTTGCTCTAGCTCCGCTTTGGCTTTGATTTGGCTTTGCTCTAGCTCTGCTCTGGTTTCTCTCCAGCTTCAATCCTATATCACTCTAGCTTCACCCTAACTTGGCTCTGGCTAGGTTCTGGCCCCCATTCCAGTCCCGCTCTGGCCTCACTTTAACTTCATTCTTTAACTTAACTGCTTCGCCGATGGCCATTTAAACCCTGCATGGCCGGGAACGCATACCCAATAAACAGAACAAGACATTTAAATTGTTAAATGCTGTAAAAATGCTTCATAAATATTTGTATCTTCCGTATTTATTAAGTTATTTTAGCAAAACAAAAATTGGTTTAAAGCCCATTAAAGGCAGTATACATCTATGGTATCATAAAAATGGAGACTGTATTAATAAATCGTTGAAATTTCATTAATTTGGATCACTGTAGAGAAAGCCATTCTGTTTTCTTCGCTCAGTTCATATAGTAATTTTGATTGTGTCAGAGTCCCGAGCGATTTCTTTAGCTAAAACACATTTGAAATAGTTTCCTCAGTGCTAATTATGGCTTCAGCTAGTAATGTAGCAAATAAATTAGCTAGTGTAGGAACAGTATGGGCTTCTGATATTACATCAGAAAATGTGGAAGAGTTTTTGCTGTTTGACAGTGATTTGGACACTGATGTCAAGTTTTCAGATTTTGAGGGGGGTGTTGAAGATATAGGTAGCAGTGAGGAGGAAAATGACTCATTTCTGACAGGTGTTCGTGAAGAATCAACATTATGGAAGTGTCAAAATAACTAACACAGACATATCTTCACGAGCACAATCTCTGGTGTACAACCGCATACTCAGCTAACTTCTAACAGCCAACCAATTGACATTTTCACAAAATTTTTTTACTACTGATTTACTGTCTCTCATTGTTTCGGAAACAAATGTATATGTGAGTAGGGTGAAGGAAGACCTGATTTCTAAAGGCAATTTAGGACCTAAGAGTAGAATTCAGAAGTGGACAGAAGTAACAATGAATGAGATTTACAGACTACTTGGTCTAATTATGGTCATGGATTTTATTCGTAAACCTACGCTAGACATGTAATGGTCTACAGATGACATGCTAGCTACCCCATTTTTTGGGAAATGCAAGTCAAATAACAGGTTTACTTCCATTTTGCGCTTCCTTCATTTCACCTGCACAGAAAATGTAAATGATAAACTATACAAAATCAGATCAGTTTTGGATTACATTATTTCAAAATTCAAAGAAAATTATGTGCCTAGTGAAAAGATCACTGTTGATGAAAGCCTGATGCTTTGGAAGAGTCGCTTAGGTTAGAAACAATACATCAAAACAAAGAGGGCCAGATTTGGCATAAAGAGTTTTGATGTCTGTGTAAAACAGGATATCTTTACAATAGCTGCATATACACTGGCCAAGGGACTGATAACACCGGAGACAAAGATTTGGGGTTATCTGGTTCCATAGTAATGCACCTGATGGAACCTGTACTTGATCAGGGTAGGACTGTATATTTAGATAATTGGTACAGTTCCCCAGTTCATGGTCTTACACAAAAGAAAAACAAATGCAATTGGAACAGTACGTTCAAATCGTATTGGTTTGCCAAAAGATGTGAATATGAAGGCACTAAGAAGAGGAGAAATGTGGGTGCATCAGCTTCCACCCTTAATCTATGTTGCTTGGCAAGACAGGTTATTACAGCATTATCCAATTATCCAATTGCAGCTCTAAGATTTTGATGATTGATACTGGAAAAATTGATGCTCGTAACAAAATGTCAATTTTCAAGCCCGATATTATCCAGGAATACAATATGCATATGGGTGGAGTGGATCTAGTAGAACAGGTATTACACGCATATCCCTCTTTGCGAAAAACAATCAAATGTCATAAAAAAGTATTTTTACACCAGCTGGATATAACCATATACAATTGTTTAGTAATTTGGAGAACTCTAAACCCATGGAAGACAATGATGTACCTGGACTTTCGCATATCAATAGCTTGCAGCCTAATTGAGCACTATAAAATTCAGAGACCTCTCCATACTGGGGGTAACAAATCCACCACTCCAGCACCCCTCACCACAGCAAAAAAGTTGTGTCCCTTTAGAAAATGTCTGGTGTGCCGCAAGAAAGGTGTCCGAAAGGAAACTAATATAGTACGATTTGCCGTGAATGTGGAGATGTTCCCTTGTGTGTTTATCCCTGTTTTGAGATGTACCATTCAAGAAGAAAATTTTAAAGGTAAGCTTTTACTTCTTATAGAATTTATTTAAATTTACTCTAAAACATAAAGTTTAAATTAATTAAAATCATTAAATAAGCATGAAATGCATGTATGCACAGGACATCTATACATGTCCAAATTGATTTGGGGCCTTTTAACTTGGACGTCATATGACAACCATATCGGTGAAAGGGTTAACTTTGGTTTGGCTCTGGCTATGCTCTGGCTTCGCTCTGGCTAGGCTCCGGTCAGCGCTCCAGTCTTGCTCTGGCTTGGCACTGGCTTCGCTTTGGCTTCACTCTAACCTCACTCTAACTTCATTCTAAATTCACTCTAACTTGGCTCTGGACTTGCTAACTTCATTTCTTAATGTAACTCTGGCTTGGCTATGTCTTTGCTCCGGCTTGGCTCTGGCTAAGTTCCGGCCTGCCTCCGGTCCCGCTCTGGCTTCGCTCTGACCTCACTGTATCTCCATTCTATAACTTAGCTCTGGCTAGGCTCCGGTCACCGCTCTGGTCTCACTCTGGCTTCATTCTAACCTCACTCTAACTTCACTCTAAATCACTCTAACTTGGCTCTGGCTAGGTTCCAACCCCACTCTGGTCTAGCTCTGGCCTCACACTAACTTCATTCTCTAACTTAACTCTGGCTTGGCTATGTCTTCGCTCTGGCTAGGTCTGGTCCCGCTCTGGCTTGGCTCTGGCTTTGCTTTGACTATAATTTGACTTTAATTTACTTTATTTATATAAGGGTCAAACACAGATGTGGACCTTCTTTGGCGTTTGGCATTAGTTCTCTCACCACTCAGAGGCACCGATTATAAATTGCAAGAAATATCAATCTTAAACATTTATCTCCATACATGAAATAAAATTTACAAATGTCTCATGTACATGTTTTGTATCACTGCCGTTACATCTGAAAAAATATAACATTATACTGCAGCTTTAAATACATAAATATTTTGTTTGTAAATAATGCTGTCAATTTCCAAGATCATATTACCATCACCAGTGTGCCAGAATTTTATATTTCTTTCCATGCAATGCAGTTTCTGAAGAGCATACAATCGCAATTCTATTGCACAATCATGGTGCTCTTTTATTTCACCATGCCTTGCCATTTTAAACGCTGAGCCAGATGCACATCTGTTGTTTGTTTGGTACAAGTTTTAAATGCTATATATTTACAGACTGGAGAATTTTTGTACTATATATTATTGGTTATGTTATTCAACTTGAAACTTGGTGTATGTTCAGAAGAGTACATGACAAGGTGTTCTGAAAACATGAAATTATTTGAGGAAGCGTTTAGAATAGATATGTGGCCTCATCTTGAAACCTGGATCTTGCTTCTGTTCATTACCAAGGGCATTGTTAAAATGAATATATTCTTCAGTTTTAGATACTCATTTCATGACATGGAATATATACTGCCTATGACCAATAGTACCTCGCAAAAGGAAACTTATGTTATCCTGAAAATAATGATAGGCCTTAAAAAAACTAAGAGACTGTCAGGATCAAAAGAGAAGTCAAAGATCTTTTATACAAGAATACACGACACAGTTTGTTGAGCAATAAATTCAAACATATTTTGTGCTTCATTGTACCATAGACCTTACACATTGGAATATCATTAGAATTTAGAATTCTCTTTCCAGTCTCAAATAGTGGGCAAATCTTCAAACCGTTTGCTCACTTTTTCTTTTGAAGCTTAGTCATTTTATGGAACCTTTATATTCTTGGGTACACATTTGTTGGATCTTGCTGTTTCACTGCAGAATTCTCTTTTTTACTTAACTTTTCAGAACCCGGTGCTAGCAATTTTTGGAAAGTATATCCTTTCAGAAGCAAGCAAATGTACTTCATTATGTGTAAGAAATATGATACAATGAAGCACAAAATTAATATAATTTTGAGTCGAAATAGTACTCAATGCTCCATATTGCTAGGATTTACCTAGAACATGTTTCGTTAGGATATAATGTTAGGAAGATCCTAACGAAATTCGTTCTAGGTAAATACAAGCATTGATAACTATTTCAACTCAAAATTATATTAAATGTACTTCAACTGATCCAGGAACACTATTTACATTCACTATTTCTGTTGCATGACAACGTGCATCATCCATATAAGTTTAGGCTGTCTGGACCAAAAGGGTCACAATCATCATCAACCTCATTAGCAAAGTTATCAATGATGGGCAGAATTGCATCTTTTCAGAATCAAATACTCTTGACTCAAATACCTTTAAGAATCAAAACTTCCACTCAAATGCAAGTTCTTGAATACTACAATCACTCACTGCCAATTGAGAATGCTTATATTCCAATATAGGTGCTCAAATCACTTACTGTTAATCAAGAACACTTGCATTTCAATGCTAATTCTCGGATACTATAATATTGTAACTTTTCAGTTCTCACCATGGTTGTTCTAGAATAAAGCATTCAGGAGAATAAGGAGAGAATAAGGAGAATACAACAATGGTTACTATCAAAATATTGAATGTACCCAGAAGTTCGTATTTAATGTTTTTATCATGGTTTATGGTTCATGCACTTTCAATCATTAATGTGGACACTATGTGTTCTGTCCACATTCTTTAGAGACAACCTATTTGTTCTTACACTTGCTAGCATTCATATTTAAAAAAAGAAAAAAAAAAACTGCCCACATGGCCAAGCTGCTTGAATACAAAGGTGTCTTAAGTGAATTTGAACCTGCCATTAAATTGGATATGGATAAAAATGTTGTTTATAAAAGGTTTAGAAATGCAGTATAGTAACCTGATTTCCATTTGTCAACAAAATTATCTAATGTGCTAATATTTATGTTGTTAATAAATATCAATTTAAATTAAGATTTAATACAATAACAATTTATTTTCACTGTTAAACTCATACAAACAGGACCTTATACACTCCATTTTATATGATACGGTGATCTTGAAAATCAATAGTATGTTAGCATTATATGTGAATTATAAATATAAATAATGTTACAAATATAACAATGTTGTCCATTCATTATAATAAACTGATTACCTAATGAACATTTCATTATTCCATGATTTAGCAATTAAAATATTATGATCATATTGTCACGATGCAATTCGCATAACCGAACACCGTGAGAGAGAGAGAGAAGCGGGGAGTGAAAGAGACAGATAGCGCCAAGCCACACCCACAGACCGGCCCGCGCAGCGCCAATGACTTGCTGAGAAGAGAAGGGGTGGGGATAGAAAGAGCCAGAGAAATGTCGGGACAGTTCCGTCGCCATCATGAAAGACTGTGATGCTTCCGGAGGATTCGGGAAACTTCCAGAACCAGCGGGCCATGTATAAATAACACTACAGACGACTAAGTGAGCAGCATCGGCAGGAAGCCACTAGAGAGTGGTCAACAGTCAGTGTGTGGACATTTAAAATGTATCAAGTTGCGACTTGAGAACTGATAAACGTGTAATGATTTGAAAGTGAACTCTTGTTTATTTATGTGTGCAGAAGCTATGAGAGATTGCGTACGTGTGTGTTACGTCATTCTGCTGTTATCGGAATTGAACAAGTGTCTTTCTACGGCAATAAAGAGCAATTTTGAATTTCTGCAACGTAGACTTTTAATTTTCCGAACCCACGAAGTCACAATATATACCATATACTCATGTTCCATCCTGGCCAGGTAATACATCACAGATTGTTTATTTGTCAATCAGTTCACTCCTCCCCTCTATACTACCATATGACCTTTAAAATGTGAGCACCAATCAGGTTAAATTCTGAATTCAATCCGAGAAGTTTTCAATAACAACACACACACAAACGAAAACCTTACACCCATTCGAGAAGTATTCAAATACAGTATTCAGGATCTGAGAACATCTAAGATTGCATACATTGATATTGTGCAATGAAACACTCCCATCACTTATCACCTATAATATCCAGTTTTTCTTCTAAGCATAATTCCTTTGAATACTATGTCATAATTACTCTGTATCTCTGAATGTAAACTAAAATTAAGGAAAGAAAATTAGAAAAAGAGTAAAGACCTTACTTATTTTTACTTTCACAAATGACAACAGAGATGCAAACAAATAACTATTCTTTCCCCAATCAGTAATAGAACTTCATACCAAAATGTACATAGCATCTCAGAGCTATATACTTTTTCCAAAAGGTCTTAAAAAAACACATTACTTTGGCTCCACAGAACAAAATCAGTGTGCAACACCAAGGAATTTGAACATTAGGCTTAAAGGAACATCAAAGAATAAAGAAATAGACAAATTGGCAGTAACATGCCATTTTTGGAATGAGAATCACTATAGAACAAGAAATCCATTTATTCAAGAGTGTTCAGGGTCCAACTGCATTAACCGCATGGAAAAAGATATTCATACACAAATATGATGGAAGACTCCTCAATTTCAACACCACCTTTGAAGAAAAACCGATTGTCAAGTTTATGAAGATACCAAAAGATACCCTTATTGCCTCCAAGGAATTCACTAAATCAAAATTCAGCAGTCAACATTAGCTGAGGATGTCAGGAAGGTTCTAACAAAACATGCTCTAGGTAAACATTAGCAATATGTGGAGCAAGGAGTACTTGTTCGACTCAAAATTATATTAAGTCAGTATTAGTTGAGCATCAGTATGTTCACATTAGCTCACTCACTTATGTAAAATCAAAACAGCATTCACTCCCATCATAAGCTTACAACCAACTAGTTGTATTGATGGTGAAGGTCTCTAGTGGTACAGATATGAACCTCCTGAGCTGATTTGATAATGGGAGTTCAAAGATCATAATATAATCCTTGTGTTTTGTAATGAGAGTTAAGTTGGAGATCTTGTTCTAAGAAGGTTGACTTCTGGTATAATATCATGATGGTTACGTAGAAAATTAAGCTAGCTACAGTGAAGCAATAAATATTACACAATATGTAACTATTAAATATAACTATTTGTAACAAAAACTTCACTCATCTTAAGAAAATGATATCAGTTTTTCTTATTAAATTGACATCGATTTTATGAACATTCGTCCGCATCTTTAGTCAACACACTTCGTTGTCAAGGATACAGGTTACTATATTTTTTTCAGTATTACCAAAATCTGAAAACGAAACAAACTTGAAAACAGAATCAACTGCTGGTATTTCAATTAAAATTAAATGTATTATCATTACATCACATAATGAATGTTGAAATACCAGCAGTTGATTCTGTTTTTAGGTTTGTTTCGTTTTCAGATTTTGGTAATACTGAAAAAACAAAGTAACATAGTAACCTGTATCCTTGATGACGAAGTGTGTTGACTAAAGATGCAGACGAATGTTCCTGAAATCGTTCTCAATTTAATAAGAAAAACTAACATTTTCTTTAAGATAAGTGAAGTTTTTGTTACAAATAGCTATATTTGTGTAATCACGATGGCTGTTACAAAAGTGTGCTGCTATGGCTGATTTCCCCCCCCCCCCCCTTCGCACAAGACTAACATACCTTCAATGTATAAAATTCAAATACATCCCCCAAAATGTTCTAATTTTACAAAAGTGACACTGTTTAAATGTAACCAATTTTCAATTAAAAGTGTGATTAACTTCCAATCATTAATCAATAATGAAGTCTGTAATTACTGTACAATAAATAGCTAACATCTCTAACACATATTTCTTTAATGCAGCAAAAAACAAAACAAAAGCTCCAACACAAACTCAACTACTCTTAAAAATGTTCAAAAAAGGACATTCCAAAATTAATAATAAATTTGAGATAGACTCCACAACTCTCAAAGAGATGGAAAAGATTACCTTATTAAAAAGAAAACCTATAATAATTAGAATAAGTACCCAATTTTTAAAAAAATTACTTATCAGAGTTGAATGAGCCTCTTAGTTATATATGCAAGCATTCTCTTTTGTCAGAGATATTTTGACAAGAACTGAAACACTATAGTTAAGCATCTGCAAAAGTAAGGAGGCAAAAGTCTGACTTCCAATTTTATGCCCACCCTGCTTTTGACAGCATTTTCTGAAGTAATTGGATATAGCTGAGTGTAATGCACATGAGTTAAACAACATTATCTCATCATTCCAATTCAGATTTACAAACACAATATCAACTGAAAATGCCACATTAATTACAATTCCTTTCTTGAAAGTGTTGAAAACAGTGTAGTTGTAATAAATTAAATTTAAAGGGAGTCGATTTGACACTAAACAATACTTACTGTTTAATTTTCCCGGAACTTGTTTCAGAGAGTTTGCCTCCATCGTCAACCAGATATCGACTGGTTCCCAGTGGTGTAGCTGGCGATATTTTGTCATAGGTCTCCTCTGGTGGCGGCTCAAGGAACTTGCTGAACAAATCTTTCTGGGGGATGTCGAAATTGAATACTTTGTTCCTATTTTTTAAAATGAAGATTTGTTCACATGAGGACAATTCTTGTTTTCCTGATGTATGTTTTAGTAGTTTTGGTTCTGGATTTATGTTGTGGTTTTTTCCCAAAAATGCGTGGCAACTGCTGATTTTTCTAATTGTTTATATTTTATGATCCTAAAGTGTTCCTTTGCTGTTGTTTCTACATTTCTTTTGGTTGTTTCAATATAAATTTGACTACAGTCACAACATCCAATTTGATATACACCAGAATTTTTTGTTACATGGAATGGTATCTTTGATGTTTGAGCAAATTAGGGTTTTTAAGGAGTAATGGTTGACTGGTGCTAGTTGAATGTTTTGTTTTTTGAAGACTTTTTTGAATTTATCAAAGGCCCATGGATGGTATGTGAATTTTTTGAAAATCATATTAGTTTCTGTAGCTGAGAGGGTTGTGGTTTCCTTTATTAGCTTCTTTTTTGCTAGGTTCACTTTTTGTTTACTAATGATTTGGGAAAGTCATTTTTTTGTGCTATTTCAATAATTTTGTTGTATTTGTTTTGTATTCTTCTGCTGTGAGAGGGGTGTTGACCAGTCTGTGTGTTAAACTATTGAAGATTGCCTGTTTGTGGGATCTTGGGTTGTAGCCATTAGCTTTTATGCAGTTGTCTGTCTGCATTGGTTTTCTGTAAATGCCAAAGTTTATTCTGCTTTTATTTCTCATTATTTTTAGATCCAAAAATGATAAATACTTGTATTTTTCTATTTCTACAGTGAACTTGATGCTTTTTTCTTGGATATTTAAAATATATTTTAAAGATATTTAAAAACTTTTAAATATCCAAGAAAAAAGCATCAAGTTCACTGTAGAAATAGAAAAAGATGAGTATTTATCATTTTTGGATCTAAAAATAATGAGAAATTAAAACTAAACTTTGACAGACAACTAAACAGACTAAACTTTTGCATTTACAGAAAACTAATGCAGACAACTACATAAAAGCTAATGGCTACAACCCAAGATTCCACAAACAGGCAATCTTCAATATTTAACACACAGGCTGGTCAACATCCCTCTCACAGCAGAATACAAAACAGAATACAACAAAATTATTGAAATAGCACAAAAAATGACTTTCCCAAATCATTAGTAGACAAAAAAGTGAACTTAGCAAAAAAGAAGAAGCTCATAAAGGAAACCACAACCCTCTCAGCTACAGAAACTAATATGATTTTCAAAAAATTCACTTACCATCCATGGGCCTTTGATAAATTCAAAAAAGTCTTCAAAAAACAAAACATTCAACTAGCACCAGTCAACCATTACTCCTTAAAAAACCTAATTCGCTCAAACATCAAAATGCCATTCCATGTAACAAAAAAATCTGGTATATATCAAATTGAATGTTGTGACTGTAGTCAAATTTATATTGGAAAAACAAAAAAAAATTTAGAAACAAGAAAAAGGAACACTTTAGGATCATAAAATATAAACAATTAGAAAAATCAGCAGTTGCCACGTATTTTTGGGAAAAAAACTACAACATAAGTCCAGAACCAAAACTACTAAAACATACTCAGGAAAACAAGAATCGTCCACATGGGAACAAATCTTCATTTCAAAAAATCGACATCCCCCAGAAAGATTTGTTCAGCAAGTTCCTTGAACCGCCACCAGACGAGACCTATGACAAAATATCGCCAGCTACACCACTGAGAACCAGTCGATATCCGGTTGACGATGGAGGCAAAGTCTCTGAAACATGTTCCAGGAAAATTTAAAAGTAAGTGTTGTTTAGTGTCATTAATCGACTCCCTTTAAATTTAATTTGCCACATTAATGTTAGAAATCACAGAAGGCGGTGAGCAAAGCTTTTAATAGTGGTATTCGTGTTATTGAAAGTGTAATATTTCACAACCAGCTAAACCTGTAAGTAATTTCACTTAAACAAGTTAAACCTCAATCATTAAATCTTCAACTTGAAGTGTAAATGTTAGGAACTCCATGTATTGCAGAAAATGCATTATTTCTTATACATTTAATTTCATTTGGTTAGCTCTCTTCGAAACATTGTTAGAGAAGCAGAGTGTCAGTTGTCTGCAATGCAGAATGTCTAGTTGCCAACATCATGCAATCTAATCAACAAGAACAAACCCTATCAAGTTCACATTCTATCAATCCAGTGGACACTGCTACTACATCTCATTCAGTCTTACATCCACCCAAGTTGTTCACAAATGCCCGTTCGAAGAATTCAACCGAGACAATGCCTCCACGTCAAATGATGGCTTTTTTTTACTCCAAGCAAAAAGCACACAGCATCGACACTCTAAATACATTGTGAACTTAACCTTCATACACAATAAATTTTCCCCTTTGGAAACAATGGACTCAGCTGCTGAAGTTAATTTCTCTGCAGCTCCTAAAATCAGGATCCCACCTATTTTTATCCATGAAGTCAACAATTACCAGCAGATTATCCATGACATAGCTGCTATTGTAAAAGACGACTATTCAACACAGCAAAATAAAGTTCTTAAGATTAACACAACTTCAGTTAACGATTTCCGAGCCCTTACAAAATTCCTGGATGAATCAAAGCTCCCTTTTCACACTTTCCGGGATCCAAATTCCAAAAGGTTTGAAGTTATCTTGAGAAATATTCCTTACTCCCCTACAAACAACAACATAGTTACAGAATTAACCAATCTGAAGCTACCAGTGACGAAAGTTAGCAGGCTGTTCTACAAAGATTGACAACTATGCCCCTGTGTGCTGTAGAATTAGAAAACAACGAGCAAGGTAAGATCTTTGAATATTATTTGAAGCAAAAGGTTAGAAACAGTGATGTATTTAACATTTGAAAGTAATGAGTTGGTAATTCAAACACAAACATCACTTAAATTATCCTTACTTGGACATGTTTCGGAGAACGGTTTGTCTCCATTGTCAGACAACTGCTGACGATGGGGACAAACTGTTCTCCGAAACATGTCCAAGTAAGGATAATTTAAGTGATGTTTGTGTTTGAATAATTAATGACTAATTACTTTCAAAAGATCTTTGAAGTTAAACACATTCAGGATCCTTTAATAAAAATTGAGTACTGCAAGAAACCCACAAGATTACCACAATGTACACGATGCCAGCGCTATGGGCATACTAAAAACTTTTGTCAACTTACACCTTGATGTGTGAAGTGTCCCTCTAATCATCATTTCTCTGAATGTCCAAAACACAGAGACACTCAGCCTTCGTGTGTGAACTGCAGAGAAGCTCATCTGGCAAATTTCAGAGGTTGTCGTTATTACCTCGCATTTATAAAGAAATCTAGTGCAAAAGTGCCCAAGCCCATAATAACACCTGCACCTCCAAAGCTAAACCTGGAAAATTTTCCGAAGTTGACACCAACCTCTCCCTCTTCTGCTCCTGAAACTCCTCAGTGGCCACGCTCTTTCCCTCCAAAAGACAAAAGTTTCCTGCATTCTACTCAGCAACCATCCACACAAAATTCTTCTTCTGCTTCTTCCTGCCCCGATGATACCGGGAACCTTCTTCAGCTAGCTATTAATTTTCTAGCACCATATCTACCAAAAATCAAATCCTTTTTATCACAGCTTTTTGCAAGTTTGTTTGCTAATGGCCACTAAAAATCAAGAATATACATTCTCTCAACTAATTATACTAAACTAGAACACTAAAGGAACCAAAGCCAAGCAGGAAGTCTTTCTAGAGTTCATCTCAATATACATCACAGTAGCTTGCATCACTGAGACTCACCTAGTACGACAAGAAAAGTTTTCATTTATTACGCAATATAGAAAATAAGATATTAGTGATGGCAGGTATTTCACTTGTCATGATGCATGTGGCATAAATGTACAATATGTTCATGCTCTTGAATTTTGCTCATGATGGAATTGTTTGAATGAACAAATAAAACACCCAGCCACTCTATTTTGAAGATATTCTTTTTTAGCACAATTATGGCATGAGAACAATAAAACATACCATATTGACTGATACTGTGCATATGGGGATCAGTGACTACCTAAGAGCGGAGGGTAAATTCATGAGATCTTAAGTTTTACTCCGTTAAATGTGTACTACTCGTTAATGGATTTGTGTCTTTTCCCACTACTATCCTGGATTATTGGACTGTCGTTTTGACTATGCTTTGTCACTGCTTCGTCCTCTTCTAATAAAATACATTCCCCAACTATGCTTTCTAACTTAAGGCCCTTAATCCCTCAGATGCGCTTTGCTGCTCAGACACCCAGAACCCTCGACTATTTGCTGTTTGGGTTAAGTTAGTACTTGCAATGAAACAACTGACAAATAACGTAAACAAAAGAGATAGCTGTGATAGAGCAAGCGCTTATTATCCTGAGCCACATAAGGAAGTCACACAAATTATGCACCTTAAAGCAAACCCTTACACAAATTCATCTACTGAATTTAGATACTTCATTATTTTCTCATTACGGAAACACATTAAATGACACATTCCTTCAATCCCATAATGCTCTTCCAACAGTTTCTGTTCCCTACACTTCAAAGTAATTATACTCTGCAATTGCTGTGAAAGATTGCTAAGGAATAAAGATTTCAATGAGCACAAGATGTTTCCTGAATGCAGTCATAGGGCCTTCCAACTCGAACACATTACTTACATAAGTGAATCAACCCCCATATTCAGAGACAACTAGGTAAACAGAGCCTCATGAAGCTGACGAAGATGGCAAAATGTTGAACACTGTGGTTTACCCTATGCTATTTTGGCTACACTTTCACATCACTTCGCAGTTGCGGCCTGCCTCTTCTCTACTTGGTCGTACTCCATGTTCTAGGGTAACACGCCAGCCTGCGATTCCCAAGGTTGCGGATTCAAATTGGGGGAGAACGACTGATTGTTCTCCAGGGTAAAAGTTAAGCATGGTATCCTTCGGAAGCGAAATAGAGCCGGTTATAACTCAATTATAATTTCCTATCTACTTACAGAAAAACATCCCTTAGTACCCTCAGTATCTCGGTTATGCTTTGCCGCTTAGGGTACACAGCACACGTATCCTCCACTGTGTTTGGTATGGAAATATTAGCGTCTGAATATGTGTACACTGGTAGATGTGGTACGGAGCAACCTTAATTTGAAACTAAAGTGCTTTTTATTCACATTTTTTTGTTATTAATAGGTTCTGAGGAGCCCTTATAAGTGATGTTCATTTTATCTTGTTGTACAATGGGTGGTTTTTGATATTTGACGGATAAGACTTGTTTTGTCCACTGCGGAATTTTAAGGTATGCGGAACATTAACTCCGAAATTAAAACTATCACCAATGCCAACAAAACTTAATACCATCAAGCAAGGCTTTGGAATGATCAACACTGAAGCCGGTACCTTATCTATAAACAGCCCTCAACAGTTCAAGAAAAATAGCGTTTTTCGCTCTACATCACAGAAATGATAAATATGCCATGGTGAAAAGAGCTTGGCTTTATAAAGATTAAGAGTTACACAACATTCGTCTTCTAGAGATAATGAAAAACCCTCAAAAATATTAAAAACCACATAACTCACCCTAATCAAAATTCAAAGTATTCGGGACCTCTTGAATTTAAAGTCGACGTGTAAACCTCACAACAAAGGGGTACATAATTAATATATATTTAAACTAATATGCAAAAAATGCAATTTATAAAAGCTTGAAATTGACAGTTCTTTTTGTCACTTTGTGGTCCACTGTTCATTCCTGCACGATGCTTTTATGGCAACTGCGCGAAGCGCTAAGCCAATTACCAACATCACATTTGTGAATTCGCTAGATGCCAGATACTACCAACTTAGTAATACACAAGACTGCTAGATGGAGTAATTAAATAAGGACGGAGGCACATGTAAATGGATAAATGTGCGTTTCAATAAGAATATTATACAAAGGCAATGAACCCACGTGATGCGTGTTTTATTGAACACCGAATAACACATGTACATAAATATGCGCGGATTTTGTGCAAATGCGCATAAATGTAAAGTAATTATATACCGTAAAACAACGTGAAAGAAAAAAACCACATACACATGGTGAGTCAGCTACCCCTATTTATTCTTAACTATGTAACCCGCAATTTATAGTTAATGTGAAAATATTGACCATTTTAGCACAAAAGCCGTCATTGCAGCTCTGTGCTTAATTTCGATAATATATGCACACAGCATTAATACAGCATGTTGACCAATTAGCATTAAAACTAAGTAAAAAATTCTTTCTTTTAAAGTGTCTAAAGAATTATGTCCCAGAAGCAACTATTATAATAATTTATTTCTCCCTCATTCAGTCACACATCTCATATGGTCTGGAGATCTGGGGCAATACTTCGAAATTAAATTTAAACAAAATTTTTACTTTACAACAAAGAACAATTAGATGTATGTCTAATTTAAAAACTAAAGACTCGTGTAGGGAAGCCTTTCGTCAGCAAAAAATAATGACGCTGACAAACCTGTTCATCTACAAAACAATTTTATATATGATAAAATACATCCCATTGCAAACAAATTCGGATATTCATGACCACAACACAAGAAATGAGAATAATTTCGCTATTATGATGCATAGACCCCACCTGTGTGACAAGTTGCCTAGTTACATGGGAGCCAAACTATATAACAAACTCCCAGCAGAAGTTAAAGTGCCTAGTAACTTAACAAAATTCAAATTGGTCTTGAAATCATATTTAATTAACAATGTTTTTTATTCGCTTGATGAATTTCTAAACTAAGGCTACAACTTCAGAATTTATTATTTGAATGCTAGTTTCTTATTTTGCAATGCTTATGACTAATACCTACACATTGTATTAGGTGTACAAGACATTATACATTTAGAATAACAACACAAATTTTATGAGCTGAATCTTTCCTGGCGGCGTATATGTATCAAAATATCCAGCAAATTTAATTGTATATAATTGACGACTTGGCTGTTTTCAACAATGCTTGTAAAACATAAGGTGATAATAAAGTATTATTATTACACTTACAGCCTTGAATGAGGACCAAGAAGCTGAGAAAAGCTTAAATCAACGACGATTTTTCATGCATATTATACTGGCGAGGTCATACACGAACGCTTTCCCAGCGACCGACAAAGAATATGTGGCAGCCCCTACGAGATTAGTTAGCTATGGGGCACATGGTGATGCAAGGGCTGGGTTCGAAACGCCGTCATATTGTTGTTGCTTTTTTTCTGCTAGTCTTTATTGCCTGTATTTTAGTTATTAATTTATTTATTGTTGCAATCTTTTTTGTGTGTGTAATTTATGTCCTTTAACTTTTAAAGTCATATCAGACGATGAATGGAATGGGTGAAATGGTACTCAAATGGGCCCAGGGTCCATGGAGCTTAGAGTTACCCGACATTCGTCTTTTAGAATAAGGGAAAACCCCGGAAAACCCTTGTCCAGGTAACTCGCCGTGACTGAAATTCGAACTCGGGACCTCTTGAACGTGAAGCAGCCATGCTACAATCTACGCTACAAAGGCAGTAGTTATATTGGTTTTCTTGTGAGCCGAAGACACAAGATGACAATCCGAAAACTACGGACCATTAACTTTGTGATCATTTATAATCTGTTCCGTATCTGGTGTTGTAATCCATGTTACATTGTTAGCTTTCACTTTTTAAGAACATATCAACGTCATTAAATCTAATAGTTTTTGTTTCATGCTTAAATCTTATGTTTCACTTCTTCTACTGACAAAGGAGTTGTGAACGTGTTAAGTTTGCGATTAAACAGAAAAATAAATTATCAAACAGTGTTTGATAATCAAAGTTTGAAACGTTTCAAATACTGAATACCTAGATAATGAAGCGTTCATTTACGCCAAACATTGACGCAGTCGCGAATGGCTAAAGCCACTTTCAATTTGTGGAGTGTTTGATACTTAGGTGAATGGTCAAGTATAATACCGACTGTAGTAAAATATGTACTATAAACTCTAAATGCATATCTATCTGCCAGTGGAAAACATGGCGATTATTGTATTTTATAAACACGTCTAATGTTATAAAAACGGTATTCGTATCACAATATCCAATTTTAGGCCACAAGAGGTAAAACTAAGGGTAATAAAATTTCTGAGTTGAGCAAAAAGGATTTGAACCCAACTTGTAGTCGCACAGTGGTGAGGTAACCTGGATAATACCGTTGAGCCAACGTTACCTTGCGAGTTGAACTTTCTCTACGAATATGTAACCGCAGTCCTCATACTCCCACTTCGGATCTTTACACGTCCTTTATAACTTTATATGGTGTTTTGAGCTCGTTTTTATGCTTTTAACGCAAACAAACAAAAACTGCATCCGCCATTAAAATTACTGAATGAGCTAAAAGGGCCGTAATTTGTGACCGAAGCAGAAACAATCAACCTAATTTTTAGCACGTTTTGATGTGGCTGTACAACGAAAACACGCGTTGGCTGAGGATTTAAATCCAATTAGTCTCACTGTGTAGATCTGTCATTTTGTATTGCAATGATATTATCAGCTGATGCATGTGATAGGCCAGGTGAAGACAGATAGTGGCGGTGTGACGTCAGCTCCGTCAGCTCTCGCGGCCAAATTTCCTCCCGAATGAAAGGTAGGTTAGCGTGTGACGTCCCCGCGCTGATTTCTGCAGCGGAAAGGCAAGAAAATAGTTTCATGTGAGTGGGTTCCAGCAACATAGAAAAGAAAGGAAACATGTGTTAATAATATGTACAACTTCATCTTGGGTGTTGTAATATTAATGCTGACTGCTTTAATTACACAATTGGTCACAGTTTATAGACAGTTACATTTTGGCTCTGTGCTTTGAGAAAATATATAAAACGTCAACTCGTAGTTTATCTGAAAGACATGCATGTTATAAAGTAAATAAAATAAAACATAAAGTAACTTTCTGTGCAAATTAGAGAAGACCCATTCAGAATACAATTACCGGACATTTCCCGACACCTTTTGTTTCGTTTTTCTTTAACTAGTTTATCAATATCGGGACATAATGTCTGAGAAATTTGTGATCGAAGGTTGCATGTCAGATTGTGATCCGACAAGGTACTTCGGGATTTGGAATTACCTAATTTCATAACAGAAAAAAATTGTTCGCGCAAATACGAGGGTGGTCTGAAAATTTTCCGACCTAAACATGAAGATGGCAGCACTCGTAAATAAAAGCTAGTAAATTTCGTTGTTCATCTTTTGACAGTTATTCACCAAAGTTTCAGCCATTTTGCTCGCTCAGTTGTAATGTGACAGACGTTTCAGTGAGCTGATGTGAGTGCTTTTATGAAAATGGACAAAATCGAGTATCGAGCTGTCATTAAATATTTGTTTTTGAAAGGCAATACGCCTACGCAAATCAAAGATGAATTGAATTCTGTGTATGGAGACCTTGCACCATCATTTACCACAGTGAAATCTTAGGCAGCCGAATTTAAACATGGCCGTAAGAGCTTGAGAGACTGTGAACGTCCGGGATGTACAAAAACTGCAACTACGGACGAAAACATCGCCAGAGTTCACCAAATGGTGCTAGACGACCGCCGAATAAAGTGAGAGAGATAGCAGAGGCTATGAACATGTCAAAAGAACGTGTTGTCACATATTACATCAACATTTAAACATGAGAAAGCTATACGAGCGTTGGGTACCGCGTTTGCTCACGTTAGACCAAAAGCGTGTTCAAATGAACATTCCCAATGCTCTATTGTCGGAGTTTAGGCACAATAAATCCGAGTTTTGGCGTCGATTAATTACTGTAGATGTAACTTGGATACACCACGCCCGAAACAAAAATACAGTCCAAACAATGGACTGCAAAGGAGGAAGCGGCTCCAAAAAGGCAAAGCTGTTTTTTTTCGGCTGGGAGAGTTATGGTGACTGTTTTGTGGGATAGTCATTGAGTTATTTTAATCGATTATCTTCAAAAAGAAAAAACCATTACATGAGCATATTGCGCATCATTACTTGACAAGCTGAAGGTAGAACTTGCGGAAAGACGGCCACATTTTTAGAAAAAGAAAATCCTGTTTCACCAAGACAATGCACCGTCTCACACCTCAGCGGTTGCAAGGGCGAAAATCCACGGAACGGTTTGAACTGCTTGACCATCCACCTTAATCACCAGATCTATCCCCAAACGACTTCTTTTTGTTTCCTCATCTGAAAATTGCGCTCGGAGGACAGAGATTTTCATCAAATGAAGAGGCAATCACCTTCGTGAACAATTATTTTGCAGCGAAAAACGCCGAACACAAGTGGCGGCCCATGTTGTCTATACCTAGGCGGGCTGCACTGATTATTGAAATTTTACCTTACCTTAATTATTTGAAGATGAACTGCATACGGCGATCTTTCTTTGTAGCAAACTTATTAACCACTCTCTGACTGAACTTCGGAATTTTTTCTATCATTTCTTTTTCTGTTGACAACATAGCAAACGCAGTTAATCTATCTTCTCCAATAGTTTTCCTAAGGAATGTTTTAATTCTTTTCAGTGTGGAGTAACAGCGCTGAGATTCACTTGTTGTTAGAGGCAGAGTAATACTTATTTTCGAAAGTTTTAATACTTCGGAAAAAGTGGAAGAAAGATTATTAGCTCTATGATATTGAAGCAATTTTACAGTACCACCAATATTCCTGATTTCTTCTCTTGAATAGATGACTGAAAGTTCTGTATGTAGTTTGTCCTTATGAAACACTAGGAACATTTTTATGCATTCACTGAACGCATTTTCTGGAAATATTGAATTAAATTGCTCAAATTGTGAATCTTGTAGCAGGGAAGACTCAGAAAGATGTTTTGTAAACTTGAAGCGGAGATTCAATTGTGACAGTATAACGCCACATACTTCCTTGGCTGCTGCTGCTCTGGTCTGTGTGTTTGAAACAATATTTCGTTTCTGTTTGTTTTCTGCTACCAAATCACATGGCTCCACCGTGTTTCTTACTTTTATAATTTCAGCAGCGAAAGTAGGTATGTACACTGGCACTTTTGCAGCATCTATGTGGCGATTCTGTAGTTGATTGTACAGTGTTTCTGCATGAGGCATAATTAAATGGAAAAAATTAAGCCAGAAACAAAACTCATTATTTTCAAGAAACCCCAAAAAAGCATTTTCATCATTTATTGTCGCACTGCTTGAGGTCTCTGATTCTGACAACATTTGGAAACATTCTTTCAATGCCTCCTCCTTTTCGTAAACAACATTTAGAGTCCTGGACTTTTAGTTTCACCGGATATAGCACAAAGATTTAAAAAAAGAAGTCTTAGCTTTTTATTTTGCCTGGCAGCTCTCTCCATTATCACATTTAGGCGATGAGCTAAGCAATGCACAAAGTAAGCATTTGGGTGCACATCTTTAACTTTAGCTTGCACTCCATTGATAACCCCGCTCATTACCGCTGCACTATCAAAGCTTTGGCCTATAAGCTTCTTCTTATTTGCTTTTTATATTTCCAAGCTGAGACATTACAACTTCTGAAATTGCATCAGAATTTTGCCCATTCGCAATAAAAAAAATCCCCAAAATGGTTCAACAGGACTATCTAAGGCATTACAAGACCTTAAGACTTATTACAAGCTGAAACATATCAACAATATCTGTAGTTTCGTCGGCCATAACAGATACAGAGTCTGCTGCGTCAATTTCTTCTAAGATGTTTTCTTTACAAACTTCAAGAATGCACTGAAGTAACTAATTTTGTATTGTCTTAGAAGTTCCTTTAAAAAATGAGTCACCATTAAGATGGACCTTAAATAGGGAAACAACTTCTCGTGTATATTTAATCAACCCCCTGAATACCCCTTGATTTTGTGACCCTTCATGCTCTTCATGCCCTCTTAGGGGTAGCTCGTGATAACCACAAAATTTCGCACAGTTGATTATCTTTTTAAGAGTGTCCCTATTTTTTTTTAACTTGATCGTTGTGGCGATCTATTGATTGCTTACAAGCTTAGTTTAAATATGTCTGTACATTTACTGACCCAAGGGTACCAAAATTAAGCATATTATTAACATGATTTTTGGACGTTTCATGTTTATGACATTTTTCATATAGTCTCTTCAAGTCTGAAACTCCCTTTTGAACCCATGCAATGTTGGATGCGTCCTCTTTAATTCCAAATAAAAGGCAAGGAAAACAGAACAGGGAATTGTTGACTTTACAGCCACATATCCACTCATATTTCGTGTAAATTTCGGGACTGAAACACCTGCTATATTACTTTTCGCGGCTTGTTGCACTTTGGATAATGTTTAACACAGGAATCGGTCTTCCTCGTACTTTAATGTCACATTTCTCTCGCAGTGTTAAGGCTCCAAAACGAAGCAACTTTAAACACTCGACTGAATGATTCATTGTTACAATCACACCATTGATAGTAGTATAAAAATCACATTTAATTATTATTTTCTGTCAGGAACAAAATTACATTTGAATCACCGTGAAAATGTTCAAAAACCATCGATTTCACGAAAATTCGCACGAAATTGCACTTACACCGCTCTTGGGACTGCAAGCAATGTAGTCCATTGAGCTCACTAAGCTATGGGGCGCGCGGTAGTTCGAAATGTGAAGCGGGACTAGCGGAGGGAGAAATGGAAGCAATATGCACTATAGTGAGTTGTCCTGGCAGTCCAAGAGGGAGAATCGGCTTTACATATGAACTTTCCGCACAGTCTATGAACTTCTTGTATTGACATATATACGGATGTAATACATTCAATTTATGCAATGAAGGCAACAACAATAAAATTACAATTTTCTCTGAGGGGCTGCAGTCCCGCAGCCCTCCTTTATCGGCCGCCACTGCCGAGCACTATTTGGACGGATTATAGAGATGGGAGCTCGCTGGGAGAAGTGTGTAGAGTTACAAGGGGCTATGTTAAAAAATAAAAATAAAAGAATTCTGAAAAAAATGTCTTTTACCTTTATTAAGTGGGAAACTTTTCAGAACATCCTCGTATGTCTAGCCAAACATACACAATATCCGTGCGGCAAGTGAATAGAACCTCGGAAATCTGGTTTTGCGGACATTCTTGTAAAAATGAGCCAAGTCTTTCTTGTGTATATATTTTTTCTTTAATAAATCGTCACATTGGAAATGTAACAGTTCCGTTTGGTACCTGGCAGCTACATTGTTGACATCCATTAATTACGGGGTAGCAAAGAGCTGAAACATAGTAGACAATGATTATACATCTTGAAACTTGGACTCAAACTGGTGACGAAGATTTTATAGAATTTGCACATATTCTTCAGATGGACTAATATCAGGAGAATGAACGTGCGATAGCTTCGGAAAGTGCACAGTGTTTCCAGCCAGAAGTTGTTTCACCAACAGGTCCAATACCATTTTGAAGGCTTTAATTCTATAGTGTATATCTGTTATGATGAGACCTTGCCTGCAGTGAGATATTTAAATCGTTCAAGAGAGCTGTTGTATCAGTAAGGAAAGCTAGGTGATAAATCCGGGTTTTATCTTGCAACTGAGGAACAAGCTGATGTGACTAGTCATGAATATTTTGCAATGTATTCTCCTAATTCAAAGACACTTCTACTCAGCCAGCGCATTTTCCAATGGTAAGGCAGATCACCACACTGACTGCCACATTCTTCGAGAAAAGTTTTAAACTTACTGTGTCTAAGTCCGCTGGACCGGATAAAATTTGTAACTTTTATCACGGTATACATAACATGTTTCATTTGAGTATATCTGGTGCAAATATTCTCTTGATGAAGAATGCAGTGGATTGCAATGAGATCAAGTGCAGCACAATGAAAACGTTTTAGCAGTTCTTTCATTCGTGTTATTAGTCCGACGTTGACACCTACCATAGATGGAGCCCCATCTGTTGCAACAGAAACAAGCGTGTCACAACGCAGATCGGCATTTGCAATAGCTCCTCCAACACCTTTGATAATGTCCAACAACTGTGGTGGTTCTTTTAATAGGAATTAAATATAACAATACCTTTGTGATGTCCAACTTTTCATTGACACCCCTAATAAAATAGAAATTGTGCAGTACCTGATATGTCACAACTCTCATCAACTGTTAATGAATTATGTACAAACTTAGGTGCCACATCACCGAGTTGTTCGCGGACATCTGCACCCATTTCTTGATCACGTCGCATAATAGTTCTAGGAGACAAACTTATTTTTTCTAGGTCTTCTACCAACTATGCTGACACTTCTTCAGCGGCCATCACAATCACTTCTTTCGCAAAATCGCCTTTTGTAAATGGTCTTACCTTCTTGGCTACATAAAGAGCAATTCTGTAGCTCAGACGGACAGATGCCTCGCTACTTTGATAATTCTCCATATCAGCATGCTCCTTTAATTGCAATAATAGCGCGTCACGTTCTTTTACTTGATATTTATCATATGCATTTGCGTGGCACAAAGAATAATGACGTAAATTACATTTTTAAATACTCCGTATTTTTTATTACAGACTGGGCCCTTTGCACCTTCGCCGTATTGCACAGGCAGAAAAGGATTTTCACAAACAAATATTGACTTGTAATGGCTATGTTAATATCATCGAGTGCACTACACCTGACTGAACCCTCAGATTCTGTACTCACAGCCCTATTTATATAGTCAACTTGGTACTGCACGACTCCTGCCTGACGACACACGCACTGCAAGCCCCGCTCCCGCCTGAAATACATCACACAGCTCGAAGCTGTCTTCCTCTGTAATAGGCTGTTCCTTCAGGGGCGTGTTTAAAGGTGTTTGTGAATGTACGCTAATGAATAAAAGTTTGCCAACTCTCCTAAAATAGCTAATGTAGCTCTCTGTGTCTGGGTATGGTGTCTTTGGAATCGACATACATAGTGATTGCTTTCTGTCCCATACAACACTTATGCACTGAGTTATCTACTCTTTCTCTATAAACTGCTCTGCAAATCATCAATTATAATGCATTCAAGAAAGGCGTAAGTCGCCTATGTCGCTTAGTAGGTTGCATAAATTAAAAAATAAATAGGGGCGAGTGACTCACTCATGTTTGTTTAAATACCCTCAGTTTGCCTTGCTTTTATATGTGTTTCTGTATTTTACTCTATTCTCTGAAGGCGTTAACTCTAATTTTTGGTATTCGTATTTAATATTTAGTGGGGCCCATTCCCAATGTTCCTACGGGCTGCTACTGGTTGTGTGCTGATGCTGTTCTGTTCTTTATATTTGCATGCCGCCTCCCGGTTGCTGAGCGATCGTCGGCTCCCTCTCTGCTTGCTGCAGCTTCGTCGGCGGCGGGAGAATTGTACCCGCTTAACCTACATATGCAGCCTCTTCGAGTTACTACGACTCTTCTCTGCATCCGACCTGTGTTGGATATTGGATATTACCAGCTCGTTAATTTACCAGCCATGCTCCTGTTACTCTCAGCCACCTACAAGTTTACCTGCGCAACGCTAGGAAGTTCTAGTTTCGACAGCAGAGGGAGAAAAAATGTCGGACAGTTGAATAGCGCCACCACCGGGAGGGACAGGCTCCGACCTTTCTTCTGGGAAGGTCAAGGACAAGCAACTTACTTCTGTTATGGATTTCACACTGTGAAATTTTTAACTTATTCGCCGCTCCGCTCGCACGAACATTGGGGACAACATCTTTGGCTTTGCTTCATTATGTAAGTTTGGAACACAACTTTTGTAAATATCTATTCTAAATTTTCCCATTGTTTCTAAGTGAATTATTGTAAATTTCGCGGAGTTAGTGCACAAAAGAAATGACATTAAAGAAATGATAAAGACTTAATGGGGCAAGGATATGTGGTTGATACAATACTAAAATTCTTTATTGTTATTAATGTAAAGCTAAAGTGAAATCTGTACATTGCTATGTTTGAAATTTCGAGAGTATAAAGAGATTATTGAAAGCAACCAACTTGGAATATTTTTTACCTTTCCCTAATAATCCTGTACGGACATTTTACATGGGGATACATCATCATCATCATCATCATCATCATCATCATCATCATCATCATCATCATCATCATCATCATCATCATCATCATCATCATCATCATCATCATCATCATCATCATCATCATCATCATCATCATCATCATCATCATCATCATCAATATTATTATTTTATTGAGAAAAAAACTGAGCAGCATGCCCCATTACAATGTAATGAGACATCAGTTCAGAGTGACTTGCGTTGCATTAGCCAGAGTACTATCATCATCGTCATCGTCATCATTATCATTATCATTATTACTATTATTAGTAGTATTAGTATTATTTGTAGGAAATGGTACAAGGCTATAAAGCTAAGATCGACTGACACTGACTCCTTTGTTCTCAGAGGATGTATGTTGAGGATAGGCTATTAGGCCGAGATAGGCTAACACACTGACTGCTTGTTCTCAGAGGATATATGTTGAGAATAGGCTATTAGGCCGAGATAGGCTAACACACTGACTCCTTTGTTCTCAGAGGATGTATGTTGAGGATAGGCTATTAGGCCGAGATAGGCTAACACACTGACTGCTTGTTTTCAGAGGATGTATGTTAAGGATAGGCTATAAGGCTGAGTTAGGCTAACACACTGACTCCTTTGTTCTCAGAGGATGTATGTTGAGGATAGGCTATAAGGCTGAGCTAGGCTAACACACTGACTCGCTTTTCTCAGAGGACGTATGTTGGTGACATTAGTGTCACTAGTATCAACTCATCATAAGTAAATGTTCATCATAAGTACTCCTCATAAGTAAAGTAAATAGATGCTAGCAGGTTATCTTAGACTACAGAGGGTGACAAGGTATTAACTCCTTTCTCTTACATCAAATGTGAAGTGATGAGATAGACTAACATGCCTGCTCTTTCTAATTGAAAATACTGACAATAAAATAAAAGGTTGAGATTGAGTTTCTTCTCTGTGTAAAGCGATGTAATGTGAGGAAAAAGAAGAAAAACACAGACTACAAACTGAAAACGTTGAAAAGGTAAACTGGAATTAACAATGAAGTAATGTAATAATGAAAATTAATCTATGAGTCAACTGAGACACTCTATACTTCACAGACCACAAATGTTCTTTGGATGAAGCCTGGGACTCAATTACTTATAGTAAATCACCACAAAGGTGAATATTTCTTTGTATATGAGAACAAAAGTAGTATTTTTGGAAACATACTGTTACATTACAAATCTACAAGGTTTTGTAGCGGTTTAAAAGGTAAGAGGGTTTACTCTCAACCCCATATAGTAACTGGGAGCGTAGCTATGGATAAGGTAGAGCAGAACAAACATCTAATTCAAAGTGAACTTAGTTACTGAATTCCAGAGATGCATAGCATTTCTATAAGGCACTCCCTGGATATGGATGAGATCACCGGGCGCTTTAGTATAATTTAAATACATAGTTACATAGTGCAACTATACCTTTAGAGGTACGTTGTTTATATGGCTGAACCTTGTGCAACTGGCAAAAGATGTATGGACCGGTGCACCCTGCTGGCGATCTTACCCGTAGTAGCACTTTTAAAATAAACTCTTGTTAATGTTCACAGAGCCATCCAACATAGAGCCCATTGGCAAGTCAAGTTCCCTCGGGTGCTAACTTAACCAAGCTTATATAGGGGTCCTACCTAAAATCCAACTCAGCAATTCCCACGCTAGCTGTTAATTTCCTTCCCAACTATTGCACCATCTTGTGTAATCACTGTTTACATCACTGAGAACATGTTTAGACCTGTTACTGGCCACCTATGCATTATTTCTCTTGATCTGCAGGATGTGTGATTCATTGTTTACAACACTGAGAACATGTTGAGGCTTGTTACAGGCCACCTGTTCATCATTTCCCTTGATCAGCAGGATGTGTGATTCACCAGTCCAAAGTACATGTTTTCCATTTAACCATAATCAAAAACAAACAGCTTTGCCCAAACTCAAGGCACAAGAAATAAATGTTACACAACAATGAGTATAGTAATTTCCAGATCTTGCTCAGCCTATACACACAACAATACGAGTCAGACAGCAAACTTAATGTCATACTGACATATTGCCATGGTAGCCCATTGGTTAAGAGCAGCCGGACGAAGACAATCTGACAATTCTCAGTCGACTCATAGTGTAGGTTTAAATATCACAGTTATCTATCAAATCAAAACCTCCTACAAGACCAAAGAAGTTGAAGTATGGAAAAAACAAAACAAAAACAGTATCTGTTTATTTGCAGTGTGATTTTACACAAACTTATAGAATTCCCATTCATATTTTAAAAGTTACAGAAATGGATGTTAACAAGTAATTCAAAGGTTTCCAAATACAAATATACCAAAATGTTAATTTCATATTCAGTACAGGAGGCTATTTAAAAAACCATCAGGTTGAATGCCTGTCATTTTCCTGTCTCTAAATTAAAGATTACAATGCACATAATATGGGTCCAAGTGCCCCGATTTCTTCACCTGCCATGTCTAGTTAAATCCTGTAATGCAAATAAAAATAATTTCTGTGAGTGTATTTGGGTTGACCTTGACTTCTGTTCCTTATCTTCGTTTCTATAACAATATTATCTACTTAATCGTCTATCTGCTTCATATCATTCTAGATTTGCACAGATTATCATATTTATTGTATGTTCAAGAGAAAAATGAAGTCTTAAAAGACAGTCAAATATTTTAGAAATGTATTGTTGCAATTAAAATCACTGAAGTTTTGTTCTTTGCATGACCAAAAAATGAATTGCAACTTACCACTTTAACGAAACTGTAAGTGAAGTATTTAGTATGTTATTAGTGCTATTAATTGCACTTATTTAATTTGTTTTTTGAGGACATGTTACAAAATATATACCTATAAGAATAATACTCTTTTGCCATTGGTAAAAATTTACGAATTCCTGCTCTACTTCTTGTTGCAAACATGAATGTAAACCCGGGAGATTTATACTATATGTTGTGAATAGGATTGCGTATACTTAAAGGGGTTTCACCTTAAGGGTTTACAGTGTTCTCTGTAACCATTTGCGTAGCTGAAACGATAGGTGATCAGATGGTAGAACTAAATGGTAGAGGGAGTTTGTGGTTAGGTTAAAGATAGATAAATAGAGACAACTCAAGGTTCTATAAAACGCCAATTTACTATAACCTAATGGTGGGTCTTAAGGTAAGTCACTCCCGAGGTCTTGAAGAGACTTGGGGTGAAATGGTGTTAATAATTAAATTACTATATCAAAGATCCACCCGGGTTTACCTTGGAGATGTGTGTTTGTATATGGCTGAGGATGTGAAGTAGAGTACCCACCGCTGGTTGGCGGCATGAGGAGCCTGAATTGAGGACCAGCATTAACTCCAAATAAACTAGACCTAATGAGTGACCTGCCTCATGTTCCCTGCATAATCCTCCAGCATGAAGTCCCCTAGCATAAGTCCTCAGCCTAAAGACCTCCGTGCGGAAACTCAACCAAGCTTAAATAGAGGTCCTGCCCAAAATGGCAGCTAACATCAAAATTAGCATTTCCCACGCTAGCTAAACATTATTATTTTCCTCCAAAATATTGCATCATCCTGTGCAATCACTGTTTACGTAATTGAGAACGTGTTGAGTCCTGTCACTGGCCACCTGTGTGTTGTTTACCTTGGTCAGCAGGATGTATGATTCACCAGTCCAAAGTACCTATCCTGTCAGTCAGCAAATTTTAAGATTAATCATGACCACACAGCTTTGCCCAAACTCAAGGCACAGAAAATGAATGTTAAATTACAATGATCAAAGTAATTTCTAAGTCTCGCTCAGCCTATATATGAAACAATATGCTCTGGGATAAACTACTTCCTCCTACGGTAGGTCGGTTGCAGATCTCCGCGCCTCTGCTGGAACCATTTCGGGACCACCAGTCAGGGACCTTTGGGACTCGGCTGCTGGGCTCATTACCGTCTCACAGTAGGGAAGCGTGTCCGTTGTCCTGGCCTGTCGGGGGAAGTCGCTATCTAAGTAAACTGTAGGGACCCTGCCTTCTGTACTGTCATGGGTCCTTGAGAACGGCCGCCCTCTGTCTCCTCTTGCCTTATCCTTCCTCCCAGTGGTGCCCCACTTTAGGGCATAGGCACAATGGGCCCAGTATGGTGGCCTACGTACTGAATCCCCTCCGTAGTGAACTCCTAATCCTAAATGCTAAGGGATAAAAACGATAGTGAAGATTATATTCCTGCGAAGCAAGTAGATTATCATTCATATGAAACAGAATATATTCTCTCTTTGTAGCTATATAATTGTAGTAGGTATTCATAATTTTAGACAAAGTGTTTGTTTTAATTGTATCCCAGTATATCAAAAAACGCCTGGTGTCTGCTATTGTTGACAGATTTGTGTCATATTAGTTGCTTACGATAAAAGAGCAACTGTCATCTTTTTGATTGGCTTGTTCGTGCACGATAGACCTATTTACCATTTCAATCTTCGTTAACACCGCTATCAGAAGTCAAATTCCTTGGAAATGGCCATATGCTCAATCCGCTCACCTACTGAATACTAAATACCAAAGTATAAACTTGAAAGAAGCGTAGGGACAGTGAAGCACAAACTAGTACAAAATTGAATCGAGAATATATTGACACATTGACATATATATTGACATATTCTGTGAATAAACAGTGTGAGTGAAGCAATGTGTCAATATATTCTCAATTCAATTTTGTACTACTAAATACCAACTTCCAACACCAAGGTGTAATAGACCACGCCACAACGTGCATATATAAGGTAGAAATAAATACTCTACCTTTCAGTGTATCTCAAAGTCAAATGGGGCAAGTATTATTCCACAGAGGTTAATATTTCTCTGCGATGGATTTAAACATCCACATGTTCTTGTCGAACATCCTAAACTTCAAATAATTACTCCAAATAAATCCAGGTAATGTACATTCATGGATCGCTCATCACTAATAAAATTAAAGTAAATTCTCTCTGAAATTTAGATTATCGATATTAAGCATGCTTTTATTTTTAGCATTCATGTTATATGCATATATTTTTATATACGGAGTTAGAAAAAGTATGAAACAATACTTGTAATTTTGTTGTTATAGGTTTGCAAAGCGACATGTTTTAGAAAAGTTGTAAGAAATCAATATGTTTTCATATTACCATGATTGTGAATAGGAGTGATACTTTTTAATGGCAACATTTTTATCATTATTTTTTTGGTCCTCAGGTCTTGAAACGACAGGTAGATGCTTTTTTGAATTTAATTTTTAACACTTTTTGCCTTATATTTAACAATTCCAGTTTCATTGATTTTTTTTCTTCAAGATTTTGCTTACCGTAGAATGAGTAATCCTTGTTCTCTATGCACTTCATTAAACAAGACATAAACTTCTTCTTGGGTCCTCCTCCTATCACCAATATCCGCTCATCATTAGTAATTCAATTCGTTGTCTCTCTCATGACTACTTTCAGAAAGATTTTGCAATGAAGTAAGCATTGTTATCCTTATTAGCTTAGCTTTTGTCTGTATTTGTTCATTCCAAGCCACATATTAAAGTAGCCTACTGTTCTGTTTAATTCAAAACCTACTGAATTTGAAGTAATGATGCATTTTCCTTTGCTCAGTACACATACAGTAAGATCCTAATAAATTTAATTTGGGGTTTGAAAGAGTGTTTGTTTGTACGTTCTGAGACCTCAGGACTGGAGAAGTGCAGTAAAAAGAAATGTTAGCATTAAAAAAACTCACACTCTTTATTTGTAATCATATTGTCGCGAACGCATTGTTGAGGAAAGGCGGCGCGAGTGACGAGTTCAAAGGGACGCGCAGTGCAGTGTGGAGATAAAAGCTCGCCGAATCGGTGGAGGGAAGGAGACGGATTTCTGGAGCGTTCGTCTTTCTTCTAGCGCCGTCTTGATTGTTTGAGAAGATTCCGATAGTGAGTAATCTAAAAAAGCCGCCGCCCGCCACTGGGAGTCAGTCAGTCGGTAATTGGACGCGTGTGCGTGAACAGCTGTAAACGTGAACTCCTTTGTGGTCGATGACCTTGCAAGTTGTATGTGTATGTGGCATAATTCTGCTACTGTAAAGGTTGACAGAGTGTGTTTCTACAGAAATAAAGAGCAAATTTTAGTTTTTGTATCCTGGACTTTTAAATTCACGAACCCAAAAAGTCACAATATACTGTGAGGGAATTTTTTTTATCTTACAGCTTTTCTAAAACATGTCACTTCATATTGTTGCGTAGAAGGTCTGAAGAAATTTTGAATAGGATTATAATTATTGGAATTTAACATTTCATTTCTTGTATTACAACTTTGAATACGCCTGTGTGAATCAGTTGCTTCACATCGCTAGATGAGGGATAGAGTCATTGAACTGTTGGATACTTCCTGCAGAGGAAAATTGAGACAACTTATGTAAACAGTAACTGCACAAGATGGTGCAATACCAAGAAGCCAGAAGCAGGAAGGATCAAGCAGGAAGTATGAATTTGGCATGGGAACCTCCAAAATGAACCCACGATTATCAGAAACGCTGACTCCTCAATTGGCGGCCATTTTGGCGGGATCCCTATTTAAATTATATAAATCCGTACGCGGGATGATGATGGGTTAGATGATTGTTAGTAAGTCGACGTCTTAAGTCTGACAGGTCTGAAATCGGTTGCGGTAGGTTCAACCCGAAACAAGAAGATGATCAACTCTAGACTACATCCTTCATATAGCAGTTAATTCAGTCACCAACGCAACCCAGAAACAAAGGTATAGTTAATTATGTTATAAATTATATAATGTTTTTAGTTATGTATAGAGGTTCTACTCCCATTAGTCCTGGACCCGTAGGACCAAGGACCCGGGCCTCCCTTCACCCGGGAGCGATGGATACTCCGGGGCTCTTTCCATAGGGCAATACCAGATATCTTAAAAAGCCCCATCCCCCCGCTCAGCACAACGTCAAGAAATACCTTACCCCGTAGTTTCCTACCAATAACTTCTGGACGCGGACGCTGTATTACTCAGGTAATTATTTTACTCGTGGATCTTACAGACCACCCAGAACGAACTTTTCACAGAGATCTCATAACACGAGGCATAATATCACCTGGCAAACAAGCAATCGAACAGCCGATGGTGACCTGTTTGTTCTGTATGCCACCACCAAGATCATACAACTTAAACTGTAGACTAAGACAAAATTCCCCAAGCGCCAAGGGACGCCACGGAAATAAAATCCGTGGTGCGCATAACGGCTAATATTCCAAACCTTACAGTTTCACACATTCGCCCAATGAATGTACTCACGACTCAAGGTATTCTACCTAACAACCAATTAGTGTCTTATTTGACACAGGAAGCGCAGTCTGTATAGTACGTGAATGTTCTGTTTCAACACCTATTGTTCCAATATCTAACAGTTTATTCTCCCCCGCACCGCAGACATTAAATTACTAGACGTTTGTAATTCGACCCAATTTAAGTTTGAGCTTGCAGGAGTGCAATTTACAGAATTATTAGTGGTGCGAGAGCGGGCCCACTATCTTCAGTTAGGAAGGGACTTTTTAAACGAATACCAAGCTATTATTAATTTAGCTTCGTACAACATAACTCTCAAAACATCTGACGACAACACTGTAAATGTACACTGTGCTGAAAAACAAAATTTTCACTTGGCGCAGGTTATAATTGAACCAGAATAGGAATCTAACCTTGTACATAAGGCATATTGTACACAAGGCATTCGTATACCTCCTTTCACTACCATGAAATTACCAGTAAAAATTAATCTTGATATACCAGGACAAATTTTGTTAGAATCCAAAGATTCAATTATGCAAAAGAAACGCTTACAAATCTCACCTATCTTATTCGATAATGCAGGGAAATGTTCAATGCCAGTACATAACAATAATGCTGAACCAAAAGTAATCTTTTCTAAAACAACCCTTGCTAATGCTCACGAAGTAGCCCTTATACAGGCTTCTAATAGGTCTTCTATGGATTCACAACCAATTGAAATCGAAAATGCCAAATTTAATATCAATTCACAGTTAACCCTAAAACAAACATCTCAAATGACTAGTTTATTACAGAACTTCTGTCATGTGTTTGCTACAAAATTACAAGAATTAGGTCACGCAGACATAGGGGAATTTAACATAGAAGCCACAGATGAAATACCCATGAAACACAGACCACATCGTGTATCTCATGTACAAAGGTAAATCATAGACTCCCAAATAACAATATTAGACACTGGAATCATCCAAGAATCTCCTATCCCAAGGGCCTCCCCAGTAGTCTTAGTTAAAAAGAAAAATGGCGAATGAGATTTTGCATAGATTATCGAATACTTAATGCTGTAACAAAAACAACTTCCTATTGACTTCCCCTCATAGACAACTTGCGCAGTTATCTAGACAACTCGTGGTGGTATTGTTCTTTGGACTTACTCAGCGCATATTTTCAAGTCCCTATTGCTGAGGAAAGCAAGACGTATTCAAGCTTCGTTTCATGTCCTTCCCAATTTGAATTCTACGGATTAAGCTTCAGAATAAATGCCACTAGGTTTTTCTCAGATGTTTCTGGTAAATTATTAGGTAATATTCGGTATAAAAAAGCTCCAGTCTATTTGGATGACCTTGTTGCTTTTTCTCCAACATTTTCTGAATTATTAACTAATTTAGAGGAAGTCTTTTGTTAACTCTGGAAGCATAACTTTAAAGAGAAACCAGAAAAATGCTTTTTGGCATCTCAAAAATTACAATTTTTAGATTTGAAGTATTCTCTAACGGTATAGAACTACAGCCATTTAGAATTTGACAACTCCGAAAATGTTCGTGATGATAGAACAGTAATTGGTCTATTTAGTTTCTATAAACGTTGTGTCCCAAATTTTGCTTCTATACCATCACCTCTGCATGAACTGACGCGCAAAGACAAAGACTTTGAATGGGCATCAACCCAACAAGACTCATTTGATAAATTAAAACATTTACTAACAACTGCCGCAGTACTAGCTCATTATCAACCAGGAGCATATACAGAAGTTCGCACTGACGCGAGCACAATGGGAGTTGGTTGCGCTCTATTGCAACGCATAGATGGTAAATTGCATCCAATATCTTACTGTTCACGTTTTCTAAATAAGCATGAAAAAATTACAGTATCTTGGAACTAGAGTTACTAGGAATAGTATACGATCTAACACCATATAGTAATGGCTTTCCTCTCGTTGTCGTAAGTGATCATCATTCACTTTGCTATCTTCGTAATTTAAAAGAAATTACAGCAGGATGATTAGCAGACTGGGCTTTAAAACTTCAAGAATATGACTATACAACCGTCTACAGGTCTGGTGCTAAGAACACCGATGCAGGTGCGTTATCCTGTCTGCCAGTAGATGAACAGACAGATGATTTACCAACTTCTCTATTAACCACAGTTCAAGTAGCTGACCAACAATGGGCAGATCCCAAATTGCTGCCCTATATAACTACGTTGGAAAATCCTAACACAAGCACACCTAAGTTACGGCAGGCAAATGCCTATACTTTAATATCAGGAATCCTCTTCCGTACAACACGGGAGGTTCAGGGCCTTTGTGGTTACTGGTTATTTCAGACCAGCTGAAACACGAAATTTTAATGTCGTGTCACAATGATGTGCTTTACGGGCACCTAGGTTTCACGAAACCAATTACAAAAATCCTTTCCTGATATTATTGGGAAGGAATGAGAAAAGACATTGAAAAGTACGTCCGAACGTGCCAGTCTTGCCAAGGCCGAAAAGGAGTCAAAATTTTTAAACTAGCCGGTCTTTTACAGCCAATACCTGTAAATTATATCGGCGAAAGGTGGGGGATTGATTTGGTTGGACCTATCCACCGTTCCAAAGCTGGGAAAACCATGTTTGTTCCATCAACTGAATATTTTACATAATTGGTAGAAGCTCGTGCTATCCCCAAGGGTTCTGCAGAGCACTTGGCCAAGTTTGTATTAGCACAAATTATTTTCTGCTATGAGTCACCGGCCGAGCTCTTATCGGATAGAGGCACTGTGTTTCTAAGTGATATAATGAAAAATCTTTTAAAATCTATGGGAGTTCACCCATCATTCATCACAACTTGCAACGAACTGACAGAACGTGCTAACCAGACCATAATCAAAATGTTGTCACACTACATGCCAAAAAACCAAAATGACTGGGAAGTTGCACTCCCACATGTTATCTTTGCTCATGATTCGAGCAGACAAGAAAACAGGAAAATCAGCTTTCTTCCTCTTGCACGGACGCCATCCTACTCTCCCCAATGAAATACAATGAAAACATACCACAGACAATCTCTTTGTTCAATCTACACCAAAACAGATTCAGATGGCACCCCAACTGGGTAAGGATAATATCTAACAAAAAAATTAAGCACAAAAGGTTATTTGACAGATAAAGATGCACCATTACACTTCTACTTGAACAATTAGTAAAAGTATTCACCCCAACCAGAATAAAGGGGAAAACAACTACATTTCTTCCTCGCTATCATGGTCCTACATCATAGTGGAACAGACAAGTCCCGTAAACTACCGCATTAAATTGTTACTGATTGAAAGAAATATGATAGCATCATACACGTATCAAGACTACATCTCTATTATGCACCTAAGTAATTTATTAATATGATATTTATTTGTACAGTGTTCATCATAATTTCACTAAAATAACTTTAACATTAACCAGGCAGTATTATGCATCCTGTACAAGTACATGAAAATTGCCGACTCAAGATTTACTTGCTGGCTCAAGTCCCCTGTCCACAAGCCTTGGTTTTCCTGAGTAGCTTGCAAGTACCTTGATAAAAGTAACATCTAAGCAAAACATCATAATTATCAATCCCATTGATAATAACTACATCACGAAAGTCGTGGCCGAGGTATGTTCACGCTTAAAAAGGAAAGACAAAGAAAAGAAAAAATCACATTTCGAAAACTCTCGGTCTCTATCTTCCCTCCTTATAGATTTTCAAATTGTTTTTTTTTTTTCCCCCTAACCGCCAAGGTCCGCGAAATCAACACAGTGGTACGTTGTATTCATAAAAAATCTATAGAATTAATAAAAAATGGGCTGATTCCATGATCAATCCAATTCCCTGGAAAAGCGAATAATAATTCATGAACAAATAAAGAGACAAAATATAAAATTATTATAAATATGCCCTGGAAAACTAATACCAGTGTAAGATGATTAATTATGACTCCTACTGACAACACTAGAGTATTTACCATTGTCTTTCAATTGTTTAAACCCCTAAATCCTAAATGTATTATTTGTTATAATTAATAACACCAAAGTCAAGCCCTCATGATAAAATCCTCAACATGCAATTATATGTAATAATCACCTTTAATTTCAATGTTCGTTCAAATCTTAAGTATAAATTAATTATCTCATTGTAAAAGTTATAGTTTGCTTACTGTTGATCTTAAGCAAATACTGATTTTCTCCATATGTTTTAAGTATTTACAGCTAAATTGATAATATTAAACACCTTGGACTAAGTATGCTAAACTTGTAGATTCATTGTGACACATTAAGCCCCAAATGCGATAAGCATAAAACGTGCCCGGAAACTAACAAATTATTGTTTTGGCACAATTATGGCTCTGAATCATGATAAAACATATTTTCCCTAAAATATATAAATACACTAATTTCGACATTTTAAACTTATGCACTTATTGCTTTTTGTATCAATACTAGTTATCTAAAATTACATTTTAAGATTAAATGAACCCAAAAGCTCCCGTTTTCCAAAATGTGATCCTGTATGACACAATGCAGGGATGCTAAGCAAATGATGTACAAAATCTTTTTAATTCCTTCACTCAAATACTTAATATTTGCCACTTTATCTTATGTTGGCTCCAAAACAAAACCAATATTTAAATGTTACTAAACTGTTTCTAACTAATCACGTTTGAGTTCATAAAGTTCAAAATACATATATTTCCTTACCGTTCCACCTGAAAAATGCAAACCATTTACATTTCAAATCACACTTTGATCATGTATACTATATTTACTATAATATTCATGAAATAGTCTAAAGTATCTAATAGTTTAATTAATAAAATAAATTACATTAAATAATTTATTCGTCATTGAAATGTCTCTTATATTTCATATTTTTTTATGTTCGACAAATGGCTTTTTCCAATTTAATTAGGATATCGTATGTTCGAAATTTTTTTCACTTGTATTTCTTTTCAAAATAATCTACGTTTCGGCAAACCATCTCATATATTCAAATTAAATTTATAAATATCGCTTTGTAATTTAACTATTTAATTTTATAACAAGCTATAGAACACTATTCCTTGCTCATGAATGGTTTGATTACCACGAATAAGTATTCCTATATATTGTGACTTTGTGGGTTCGTGAAATTAAAAGTCCAATTGCACCAATCAAAAATGTTCTTTATTTCCACCGACTTACAGTTGAACACTTGCCAATTACACAGAATTAAGTAATGCACACAATTACGATTCGCCAGTTTGTCCGTTATAGTTCCACTTTGCTCTCGCAATTACGTACACTCCTCCGATGCACGTACACAATCTTCTCGTCCATACACTAGCACGGCGTTCCTACGCTGCTCGCCAAGAACTGAACTTTCCTCCATCCCGACGCGTTGCTTATATAGGACCAACTGGCCAATCTAGAAGGTTCCGGATTAGATGAAATATCCTGTATGTTCGAGAACTAAGGGGGAGGGGAAAGAGACGGCACAGTGATGTTTTTCCAGCCACCCTTCGTTACCCTTATAAGACAAATGGGTGGGCGTGACCAAAAGCCTCCCGCCCGACTCCACAGGAAGTCCCGACGTTCGGGTGACACTGCTCCCTCCTAAAAGCTGGTCGTCCCGAACAGCACTATCGTAGCGTGACAGGCGATCCAGGTGTACCACCAACATCTTCCCTCTGGGAACCTTCTGGATGCGGCAGACCACGTCGTTAATCCTCTTCACCACCCGGTACGGTCCTTGCCATGGCTGCTGGAGCTTCAGGCAGCATCCCTTGGTCCGGGTAGGACGGTACAACCAGACCAGGTCACCTTGCTGGAATCCTTGGCTGTTGGCTTGCCTGTCATACCTGGTCTTCATGCGGTCGCTCGCCTTATGGATGTTCTGGCGAGCCATCACGTGCATGTCGTGGAGGCGGTCACAAGGGAGGCGTAACTCTCGGCCGAACATTAAGCTGGCTGGCATCATCCCAGTTGTGTCGTGTGTAGACGAGCGGTAGGCCAGCAAGAACACAGGCACCTTGACGTCCCAGTCTCGCTGATGGCTGGCCACGACCTTCCTTCAACGTGCTGTCTGGCCTTCCAGGTTCTTAAAGCTCAATAGCCAGGTTAGGGCGGAATGGTCAGTCCTCAGGTGGATTGGCTGACCGTACAGGTACTTGTGGAAGTGCTCCAAGGTCTTTACTACAACCATCTCGTCGGATGACGCAGTAGTTCTTGTCTGCCTTAGATAGCATCTTGCTGTAGTGGGCTATCACCTGCTCATGGCCGTCCTGGATCTGTGATAGGACGCCTCCAATGCAATGGTCGCTGGCGTCGGTGTCCACAATGAAGGCGCCAGCTGGTTGTGGAAATCCCAAAATTGGAGCGCTGCACAGGGTCTTCTTCAGGTGCTGGAAAGCGTCTTCGGCGTCCTCCGTCCACACATAAGGCCGATGTTCCTCTGACAGGCGGGTGAGGGGTTTGGCGATGTTAGAGAACCCCCTTATGAAGCGGTGGTAATAATTGCACAGCCCCAGGAAACTGCGCAATTCTTTCTTACCTTTGGGCGAGGCCAATCTCTCACAGCCTATGTCTTCTCCGGGTCTGTGGCCACTCCGGTTGCTGAGACTATGTGGCCCAAGTAGTTCACTTCCTTGCGGAAGAGCTGGCACTTCTTCGCGTTCAGCTTCAAGTTGGTCGCCTGCAATCTCTGTAGCACCTTACCCAGATTCTCGAGATGATCTTCAGAAGTCTTAGCAACGATGATGATGTCGTCCAGGTATAGCAGGCAGGCGTCGTAAGTCAGTCCTCCCATCACCGACTCCATGGGGCGTTGGAAGGTAGCTGGTGCGTTACAGAGGCCAAAGGGCATAATTGTGTACTGCCAGAGCCCTTGGCCTGTCGAGAATGCGGTCTTCTCCTTGTCTCTCGGATCTAGAGCTACTTGCCAGTAGCCCGACTTCAGGTCCAGGGTCGAGAACCACTGTGCACCAGCTAGCGTGTCCAGGGTGTCGTCAATCCGGGGTAAGGGGAAACAGTCCTTCCGGGTGACAGCGTTCAACTTTCTGTAGTCTACGCAGAAGCGCAGCACGCCGTTCTTCTTCGTCATCAAGACTACAGGGGAACACCACGGGCTGTCGGACTCTTCAATCACTCCCCTGGATCTCATGTCCCCCAGCATGTCTCGTACCGCCCCTTGCTTCGCCAGCGGAACGCGTCTAGGTGGTTGCCGAATAGGCCGGGCGTCCCCGGTGTCGATGCGTTGAAGCACTGTGTCCGTGCGGCCGTAGTCACTATCACCTTGGCTGAAAACAAGCTGATATTGTCTCAGCAGTTGTCGAATTTTCTCCAGCTGTTCTGCGGTCAGGTGGTCGGCCGCCCTCTCCAGTAAGCCTTCTAGCCGGGGCCCCAGGTGTTGCTTCGGCACCGGCTCCTGTGTCTTGTCGATTGCTGTTACGCTCACCAAGGGCTCGCACGTTCCCAACTGCGTCCCGGCCTGGACGTCGTGATCGGTATACGTTGGATTTAGCAGTCTCACTGGCACCTCCTCTCGGCACGGCAGCAATGCCCTGGCTGCACACAGTCCGTGTACAGGCGTCTTCTGGTCCAGCATCATGTTCCTGGTTCTCTAGCCTTTCAGTCGCGCCATCACCACCACCTCGCTCCTCGCGGGGACAAGCACGGCTTCGTTCAAGACGACCCTGCAGATTCGATGGCGCTCTTCGGTTTGACGGAGTATAACTTCTTCTCCGTTGTGCCGCAGGACCTTCCTTCGACCGTCACCTCCTGGCTCCTGAGGGCATCCAGTCCCAGAATCAACTCCTCAGCCACCTTCGCGACGAACACCCTCAGACGCACGGCACTCCGTCCCAAGGTCAGCTCCAGCAGGGCCTCCTTCTCCACAGGCAAGGTGTCGCCCGATGCCGTGACAAGCTGGTATGGTCGGCTCGGCTTTCTTGTCGGTAAACCTTTCGTGATGATGGTCACGGCTGCCCCGGTGTCCACCAGCATGCGGCACGGCTTCGCTCTCACCCAACCATCCGCAATGAGGCTGTCATCCATACGCCGGCTGACGGCACGCAGTGTCACTCGAGGGGATGGTGGTGAAGGCGCCGACGTGCCCCTCTCCACGACGGCCCTTACTCATTTTCCGGCTGCCCTTCCTGGTGTGGGCAGTCTCTCTCCAGGTGTCCGGGCTGTCCACACCCCCAACACAGGCCACTAGGTCTTCGCCGGCGTCCCTCGGCTGGCCTTCTCTCTCCTGTGTAGCGGACACTCCTCGTTCTGGACGTCAGGATAGCTGTTACCTTGGCCTCCTCCATCCTTAATGCTGCCGTTAACACCTCGTGCATGGTTTGATAATCGCCGAGCATTAGGCGCTGACGAATCTCCGTGTCCCGTACCCCGTCAACGAATGTATAGGCAGCTTCCCTGATACGAACTCTGGTGGGAGGTCAACTAGGGCCTTGCTAGCCAGTTGTTCGACTGCCAGGGCTAACTCCTGCAGCGTCTCCCCTGGCTGCTGTGACCTTGCCTTTAGCTGGCTGCGGTACGCTGCGGCTAAGCGGTGGTTTCCAAAACGATTCTCCAGGGCCTCCCAGATGTCTTTGGGCGCCACCGTTGTCTGCATCGCGTTCAGGACTTCCGCGGCCCTTCTCTGGAGGCTGGCTATTAACTGTGTGGCCTCCTGCTCTGTTGACCATTTGTTGTGCTTGGCCACTGCGTCGAATTGGCGGCGGAAGACCTCGAAAGTTGACGCGCCGTCGTACTTGGGAGGCTTGACGCGCGCAGATGTTGTGTCGCGTCCCAGCGCGTCGGCCTTCAAATCCTTCAGCCTCCTGCCGACGACGTCCTTCACCATGGCGTTCAGGGACTTGACGCTGCTGTCAGCCTTTCCCTGCAGGTTGTTTACGCGGTTCGCAAGGTCTTCGACGTCTTCCACCACGGCGTTCAGGGACTTGGCGTTATTGTCGGCCTTTTCCTCTAAATTATGAAGACGGTCGTCTACTTGACCCATCCGCTTGCCCAGCTTCGCGACGTCATCCCTCACGCCGGCCACTGTTCCTCAAATTTGGCGGCGAGGACCTCGTTCGCCACCTTCATTTCTGTGGCCAGACTGTCGTTCGCTGCCCTCATTTCTGTGGTCAATTCGGTCTTTATTTCTTCCATCTTCTCGGTGATGTTGTCGTTGGCCGTCTTCATTTGTTTCAACTCTGCGGCCAGGTTATTATTTGCCGTTTCTGTTTTTGCAGCGAGGATTTCATTTGCTGTCTTCATTTCCTTCAACTCGGTGGTAAGGTTTTCGTTGGCCGCCTTCATTTCTTTCAACTCGGCGGTAAAGTTGTCGTTGGCCGCCTTCATTTCTTCCATTTTGTGTAAAATCTTTTCCAGTGCCGATTCCATGGCCGTTATCCCACTTCCTGACGCCAGTTGTGACTTTGTGGGTTCGTGAAATTAAAAGTCCAATTGCACCACACAAAATTGTTCTTTATTTCCACCGACTTACAGTTGAACACTTGCCAATTACACAGAATTACGTAATGCACACAATTACGATTCACCAGTTCGTCCTTTACAATTCCACTTTGCTCTCGCAATTACGTACACTCCTCTGATGCACGTACACAGTCTTCTCGTCCGGCGTTCCTACGCTGCTCGCCAAGAACTGAACTTTCCTCCATCCCGACGCGTTGCTTATATAGGACCAACTGGCCAATCTAGAAGGTTCCGGATTAGATGAAATATCCTGTATGTTCGAGAACTCAGGGGAGGGGAAAGAGACGGCACAGTGATGTTTTTCCAGCCACCCCTCGTTACCGCTATAAGACAAATGGGTGGGCGTGGTCGAAAGCCTCCCGTCCGGCCCCACCGCCGGCCGGCTCCACAGGAAGTCCCGACGTTCGGGTGACAATAACTTTACATTTTGATAGACTATACTGTGTTAAAGCTCATATTTCAAATACCTTGGTACGTTCATAATTTATCTGCAAAAATGAATTAAGCCTCGTTGGTTTTCTCCGACAAGGTTATATGCTATCTTTTTTTTTTCTTCAAGAATTATATCACTTTCTTTTTTAATATAATCTACTCACCTTCAAAACAGCAACCCGCTAATCCATGTGCACTTCACCCTTCACCTTACACTATTTTCTTTAACAATAAAATGTGAACCCACAAGCGCTTCCAAGCGCCATTTTATTTGGCAGAAGTTGATTACACTCAAAACATTTTTTTTGTTGCTGTAGCTAACATTTGAGGAGTGCTTTTTCAAAACTCGATAGATGCACAAAATATGTTTCTGAGAAAAACGATTTTTTTTTATTTATTGGCAATACTAATTGGTTATCACAGCAACCATATTAAACATTCAATTCTCCTCCCAAAAACTGTCTCATTGAACGTGAAAAGAATCAAATACCGTAATTTAGCTAGTGAGAATTTGAGGTTTGAAAATGTAAAGCTTTTTTTCTTCAAAAACCGATAGATGCTGATTATTTTTTCTGCGTGAGCGAGAAATTAACTCTTCAAGTTTAGTCATTTTTGTTATTTATTGTTTTTTGCTTTTTATTTATGCATTTATTATTGTTTATTTATTTTCACCTTTTCATAATGTTTCATAATGCATAATGTATTATAGAACCAACGTGTTAATGTTTATAAGAATTATTTGATTAGGTATAAACTTTGTAACCAAGTACCACTACATTCACAATAACAATATAATATTTAACTTTATTTATATAACAAACATATCGAATACAAAGAAATTTCAAACAATATGAATAAGTAAGCTTTAACCTTTATTGGTATCTTCTAGTAAATCTTCATAAAATTCTTTTGCTGTTTCTGGAATTTCAAAAGGTTTAGCTAGATTTTGAACATCTGTTTACTTTTCTTTGCTCACTCTATCAGGAGGCATATAACTACGCCCACGTATTGGGTAGATATGTAAAATGAGGCAAGATATTTTACTCTGCTCCAAGAAAGCAATATACATGATCATCACACTATTCTTGTTATGACTAGAGCAAGAGTCTGAAAATAAACGAATGGATGTTAGGAGTGGTGCTGGACATCCATTCTTCCTGTTCCAACAAGAAGTGGTACAAAGCTGAGGCAACCTGGTTGCCGCCTTTAGCAGATTCAGTTTCCAACCATGTATACAAGGAAATGTCTTTGTTCTGCGTTTTAGATGGAATCATACAGCCATACCTACCTTGCATAGAATCACTAACAAAGATTAGGCAGTGATTGTTTCTGCTGCATATCAAAGCAAATGATTGCCTCGGCGTTTACCTCTTTCACTATCAAATAAAACCTTTTTAACGCAATTTGTTCAGTCTGTATGGTTCTTAGTTCCTTTTCCTTTTCCACGTCTGCCTCTGTCTTAATCTTCATCGGTCCGACTTTGCATTTGGAGCTTGTGTCAGTGTGTGGTGTACGGAATGAAAAATTGAAGTTGTAAAATATGTATTTAGATTTTGACAATAAGCAGACTGGTAGATTTCTTAATCTCCTTTCTTTGCAAAAATTGTTCTACATCTTTAAGATATTAAGTTATGGTGATAAATATTCTCTTCTTGATTTTGCTCCTCCATAATGGCTTTCTCTGCATCTGTACCTCTTAACGTCTTGCTTTATAGCAGAAGAAATATCCTTCAGTAATTTTCCTGTTCTGTCACTTCCTCTGGTTTCCTTTGGTGCATTCCCGGATAAGTGAAACTTTCAGGAGAGATAATCTATCGTTTGACACCCCTGTGATTCCTTGGAAGCTTGTAGTGTATACTGACAGTACTTAGCCAACACACTGTATTTGATGCTAACAGTCTGCTTTGTATTTGAAGCTTCTTTCTTCTTCACTCTGAGATTAGGAGATATAATAATCATATTTTTCACAAGGAATTTATGTTGATCTATTTTATTTAGCACATTGTATGTTAATGTATTTCAGGCTTCACTAAAGGGACACATGCCACATTTTTCTGGCCAAGGATAAGAGTCATGTTTTGGCCATGACTTTCTAACGTAGTGAGACTTCTTGACCCTTTGAGTCTGGAAGCTAAAACTTCCGCTTGCTGTTAAGATTAAATCACGAATCAGATCACTACGGTCTTGCTGATTGGGAAAGTATGGTTCTGATGAACAGCTACTGGCTTCATATGTAAGATCATTTTTATTTTCATCTGAATCATTTGGAGTTTCAGTCAGGTCAGAACCAGAGTTATCAGTTAAGGTCGTATCTGCATATACTGGTACGGGGAACTCTTCACTGTGTAAGAGAGGTCTCCTTGTAGATTGCAAATTCGGATACATAACTGTATATTTTGTTTTAGATGTGATTCCTTTAATATTTGTCAAACAAAAATAAGTCAGTTAAATGATCCTTCGGTTCCCTCCAAATCAAGGGAATTGCAAAAGGCATATGATGTGTACCATTTTTCCACAGAGTCAGCAGTCTAACACACGAAACACAGCATGTACGAGGGCTGTTTTTTTTTCAACCTCCGATCGCTCCATGCTGACGCTACGCGGGCAGCAGAAAGCGGGTATGCGCTGTCGGCGACTGCGCAGCTCTCGCACTGCACACTCCGCCATTGTTGACATTCAGTCGTCAGTCGGCGTTGTGCTACAGCCACGTAAACATGGCCGCCATTATTGATGCTCCCGCCAAGTGCGAATTGCGAAGTGTAATTCGTTTTCTACAGGCTGAAGGCCATGGTGCTGCAGAAATCCATCGGAGGATGAGTCGTGTGTATGGCGAAAACTTCATGAGTGATGGTGTTGTTCGTGAATGGTGTCGAAAGTTTAAAGATGGTCGTAATGATGTGCATGATGAAGGGGGTCAAGGATGCAAATCATCCGCCATACAGTCCTGACTTAGCATCCAGTGACTTTCACCTTTTTCCTCAACTGAAGACGTGGCTTGGTGGCAAGCGATTTCAAACCAATGAGGACCTTCAAACGAACGTCAAGGACTACTTGAATTCACTGGCGGCAACTTTCTTTGAAGAGGGAATTGAAAAGCTTGTCCACAGATACGACAAATGTCTCAATCTCTTCGGTGATTATGTCGAAAAGTAACCATAAGTGTACTATTCTTTTGGTAATAAAATTATTGTTTTATATGAACTTGTGTTTTAGTTATAGCCTATCAGAGGTTGAAAAAAAAAACGGCCCTCGTATTTGGGGCCCAGCTCTTATCAAAATCACCAACTTGACAGCCAAATTAAAGTTTATAACACTTCTTTACTAGTGGGGTCAAACTTCGCCTCTGAGACTTGAAGGTCAGCTCACCACAAATATAGCAGAAATTTTCTGCATGATTTACACAATTTCTTGGCATGATGAAAAAATAAAGCACAGAAATACAACATGCACAACATACACAATACACTTCTAAACAGAAAGGAAGGAAATATTTCACTACTCAACAATTTCACAGTCAGCTCAATACTGACACATCACAATGCCAAACAGGTCTGAACATGTCTAAACAACAACAATGAACCTGCACAGTCATGTGTTATTGCGCTTCAGCATGACATTGCAAATAATTTCAATAATACAGCTTGAGTAAAATAGCTACATATGAGGTAACGGTTCCTATGACAGTTCAAAGAAAACGCTAAAATCGCTTTACAGAAAGACTATGCCGGATGGGAAAATTCTGACTACATATCTGAATTCAGGATGGAAAATGCCACTAGATTCACTATTCAGATCTCTTGTGAATAAAACCTTGTCGACAAGTGTAATTAATCATCTTACACTGGTATTAGTTTTCCAGGGCATATTTATAATAATTTTATATTTCGTCTCTTTATTTGTTCATGAGCTTTTCCAGGGAATTGGATTGGTCATGGAATCAGCCCATTTTTATTAATTCTATAGATTCTTTATGAAGACAACGTACCACTGTGTTGATTTCGCGGACCTTGGCCGTTAGGGAAAAGAAACACAATTTGAAAATTTATAACGAGGGAAGATAGAGACCGACAGTTTTCGAAATGTGATTTTTTCTTTTCTTTGTCTTTCCTTTTTAAGCGTGAACATACCTCGGCCATGACTTTCGTGATGCAGTTATTATTAATGGGGCTGATAATTATGATGTTTTGCTCAGGTGTTACTCTTATCAAGGTACTTCCAAGCTGCTCAGGAAAACCAACGCTTGTGGCTAGGGGACTTGAGCCTGCAAGTAAATCTTGAATCGGCAATTTTCATGTACTTGTACAGGATGTATAATACTGCCTGCTTAATGTTAAAGTTATTGTAGTGAAATTGTGATGAACACTGTACAAATAAATATATCAATAAATTACTTAGGTGCATAATAGGGATGTAGTCTTGATACGTGTATGATGCTATCATATTTCTTTTGATCAGTAACATTTTAATGCAGTAGTTTACGGGACTTGTCTGTTCCACTATGATGTAGGACCATGATAGCGAGGAAGAAATGTAGTTGTTTTCCCCTTTATTCTGGTTGGGGTGAATACTTTTACTAATTGTCCAAGTAGAAGTGTAATGGTGCATCTTTATCTGTCAAATAACTTTTTGTGCTTAACTTTTTTGTTAGATATTATCCTTACCCAGTTGGGGTGCCATCTGAATCTGTTTTTGTGTAGATTGAACAAAGAGATTGTCTGTGGTATGTTTTCATTGTATTTCATTGGGGAGAGTAGGATGGCGTCCGTGCAAGAGGAAGAAAGCTGATTTTCCTGTGCTTTCTTGTCTGCTTGAATTATGAGCAAAGATAACATGTGGGAGTGCAGCTTCCCAGTCATTTTAGTTTTTTAGCATGTAGTGTGACAACATGTTGATTATGGTCTGGTTAGCACGTTCTGTCAGTCCGTTGCAAGCTGGGTGATAGGCTGTGATGAATGATGGGTGAACTCCCATAGATTTTAAAAGATTTTTCATTACATCACTTAGAAACACAGTGCCTCTATCCGATAAGAGCTTGGCCGGTGACTCACAGCAGAAAATAATTTGTTCTAACACAAACTTGGCCAAGTGCTCTGCAGAACCCTTGGGGATAGCACGAGCTTCTACCCATTTTGTAAAATATTCAGTTGCTGGAACAAACATGGTTTTCCCAGCTTTGGAACGGTGGATAGGTCCAACCAAATCAATCACCCACCTTTCGCCGATATAATTTACAGGTATTGGCTGTAAAAGACCGGTTAGTTTAAAAATGTTGACTCCTTTTCGGCCTTGGCAAGACTGGCACGTTCGGACGTACTTTTCAATGTCTTTTCTCATACCTTCCCAATAATATCAGGAAAGGATTTTTGTAATTGGTTTCGTGAAACCTAGGTGCCCGTAAAGCACATCATTGTGACACGACATTAAAATTTTGTGTTTCAGCTGGTCTGAAATAACCAGTAACTACAAAGGCCTTGAACCTCCCGTGTTGTACGGAAGAGGACTCCTGATATTAAAGTATAGGCATTTGCCTGCCGTAACTTAGGTGTGCTTGTGTTGGGATTTTCCAACGTAGTTATATAGGGCAGCAATTTGGGATCTGCCCGTTGTTGGTCAGCTACTTGAACTGGGGTTAATAGAGAAGTTGGTAAATCATCTGTCTGTTCTATTATGAGAGGTTTTGGTTCATCTACTGGCAGACAGGATAACGCACCTGCATCGGTGTTCTTAGCACCAGACTTGTAGACGATTGAATAGTCATATTCTTGAAGTTTTAAAGCCCAGCCTGCTAATCATCCTGCTGTAATTTCTTTTAAATTACGAAGATAGCAAAGTGAATGATGATCACTTACGACATTGAGAGGAAAGCCATTAATATATGGTGTAGATCGTATACTATTCCTAGTAATTCTAGTTCCAAGATACTGTAATTTTTTCATGCTTATTTAGAAAACGTGAACAGTAAGCAATTGGATGTAATTCACCATCTAAGCGTAGCAATAGGGCGCAACCAACTCCCATTGTACTCGCGTCAGTGTGAGCTTCTGTATATGCTCCTGGTTGATAATGAGCTAGTACTGGGCAGTTGTTAGTAAATGTTTTAATTTATCAAATGAGTCTTGTTGGGTTGATGCCCATTGAAAATCTTTGTCTTTGCGCGTCAGTTGATGGAGAGGTGATGGTATAGAAGCAAAATTTGGGACACAACGTCTATAGAAACTAAATAGACCAATTACTGTTCTACCATCACGAACATTTTTGGAGTTGTAAAATCGTAAATGGCTCGTAGCTTATCATTATCTAGTTCTATACCGTTAGAGGATACTTCAAATCTAAAAATTGTAATTTTTGAGATGCCAAAAAGCATTTTTCTGGTTTCACTTTAAAGTTATGCTTGCAGAGTTGACAAAAGACTTCCTCTAAATTAGTTAATAATTCAGAAAATGTTGGAGAAAAAGCAACAAAGTCATCCAAATAGACTAGAGCCTTTTTATACCGAATATTACCTAATAATTTACCAGAAACATCTGAGAAAAACCTAGGGGCATTTATTCCGAAGCTTAATCTGTAGAATTCAAATTGGGAAGGACATGAAAACGAAGCTTGAATACATCTTGCTTTCCTCAGCAATAGGGACTTGAAAATATGCGCTGGGTAAGTCCAAAGAACAATACCATCACGAGTTGTCTAGATAACTGAGCAAGTCGTCTATGAGGGGAAGTCAATAGGAAGTTGTTTTTGTTACAGCATTAAGTATTCGATAATCTATGCAAAATCTCATTCGCCATTTTTCTTTTTAACTAAGACTACTGGGGAGGCCCTTGGGATAGGAGATTCTTGGATGATTCCAGTGTCTAATATTGTTATTTGGGAGTCTATGATTTACCTTTGTACATGAGATACACGATATGGTTTGTTTTTTATGGGTGTTTCATCTGTGGCTTCTATTTTAAATCCCCCCATGTCTGTTTGACCTAATTCTTGTAATTTTGTAGCAAACACATGACAGAAGTTCTGTAATAAACTAGTCATTTGAGATGTTTGTTTTAGGGTTAACTGTGAATTGATATTAGATTTGGCATTTTCGATTTCAATTGGTTGTGAATCCGTAGAAGACCTATTAGAAGCCTGTATAAGGGCTACTTCATGAGCATTAGCAAGGGTTGTTTTAGAAAAGATTACTTTTGGTTCAGCATTATTGTTATGTACTGGCATTGAACATTTCCCTGCATTATCGAACAAGATAGGTGAGATTTGTAAGCGTTTCATTTGCATAATTGAATCTTTGGATTCTAACAAAATTTGTCCTGGTATATCAAGATTAATTTTTACTGGTACTTTCATGGAAGTGAAAGGAGGTATACGAATGCCTTGTGTACAATATGCCTTATGTACAAGGTCAGATTCCTATTCTGGTTCAATTATAATCTGCGCCAAGTGACAATTTTGTTTTTCACCACAGTGTACATTTACAGTGTTGTCGTCAGATGTTTTGAGAGTTATGTTGTACGAAGCTAAATTAATAATAGCTTGGTATTTGTTTAAAAAGTCCCTTCCTAACTGAAGGTCGTGGGCGAGCCCTCGCACCACTAATAATTCTGTGAATTGCACTCCTGCAAGCTCAAACTTAAATTGGGTCGAATTACAAACGTCTAGTAATTTAATGTCTGCTGTGCGGGGGAATAAACTGTTAGATACTGGAACAATAGATGTTGTAACAAAACATTCACGTACTATACAGACTGCGCTTCCTGTGTCAAATAAGACACTAACTAATTGATTGTTAAGTAGAATACTTTGAGTCGTGAGTACATTCATTGGGCGAATGTGTGAAACTGTAAGGTTTGGAATATTAGCCGTCATGCGCGCCACGGATTTTATTTCCGTGGCGACCCTTGGTGCTTGGGGAATTTTGTCTAAGTCTAAAGTTTAATGCTGTATGATCTTGGCAGTGGCATACAAAACAAACAGGTCACCATCTGCTGTTCGATTGCTTGTTTGCCAGGTAATATTATGCCTCGTGTTAGGAGATCTCTGTGAAAAGTTCGTTCTGGGTGGTCTGTAAGATCCACGAGTAAAATAATTACCGTAATACCGTGTCTGCGTCCAGAAGTTATTGGTAGGAAACTACGGGGTAAGGTACTTGTTTGATTATGATTAGATTGAAATTTCTGTATCTGTTGTTGTGAACTTTGAACAACCTGGGTTAACGTATTGATGGGATGGGGTGAATTAACATCATTAATAGCCGATACTGATTTTAGTGATGGCCTTTGTACTAAGTCAACACGTCCAGCCAGACATCTAGCTGTTTCTATCCTACGGACAAATGTGGTTAAGTCGTCTGCTGTGTCAGGGATACAGCCCATTTCATTCCAACATTCCATTGGCCCCAAATTATGAATGTTCCAGAATTTTTTGAACAAATCTTGTGTTACTGAGACTAACAAAATGCATGCCTACATCACCTGGTTGAAGAGCATGTGGCAATTATTTTATATGGTTTTAATTTCAACAATTTAATAGGCCCATTGCACAGAGTCTGTTGAGGACACCTAAGCAATTTTTGCAAGAAGTCTCCAAACAAAGATGGATGTCACCTAATGTTTCCTTGGTAAAAGCCCTTCACTGTCTTATAAGTTTCTTAGCCTGAACACTTCCTGTGGCCTGAAATTTATTGTAAAATTTAAGGATGTTGTACGGTCAGGAACTTTTGCACCCAGAAATCCTTCTGCAAATCGTACTTTTACTTGAAGAGTTGAATGAACTAACACATACCAATCATAAATATATACACACTGTGCAGTAGAAAACATATACAGAGCATTAATATACTTTGTGACTAAGTACAGAGCAAAATATAAATAACTTGTAATAGCTGAGCTACACCATATCACTGTCAACTCAGTGCTGCACTTTCAGAGCAGAGCAAGTGTCGGAAGCTCCAGTGGAAAAACACTTGAGCAGATGGTTCTTAGTCCATAGACTTTCCTGCTGACTTCTCCCCACCCCCTTATGTACCTAAATAAGATCATAATGAGCATTCCTCTAGACTAAAGTTTTATAGATAGCAAAATATAGCTGAATGGTTTTCCCTATCAATGTAAATTTAAGACATTCCTGACAGTGCCTATAAGTTCAGGAAATAGTTAACACTATTTTACTTGTATTTGGACAAGGAGCAGGGAAGCATGCAAACATTCCTTTACTTTTTATATAATTTGGCCACTGCTTTTGTTTTATATTTTGTGTCAATGACTCGAAAAATTGTTTTTATTGTGACCCAAACTTCATTTGCATTTATTCCTTCCAAGACGATTTTAAAACTTTATGTTTTAGAGTAAATTTAAATAAATTCTATAAGAAGTACTTTAAAAGTATTATTTTAAAAGTACAAGTTCAGAAGTAATTTCAGTCTTCAGCCAATACTGCTAGATTTTTCTTGTAGTTATGTTTCAGATTCCTGAGAAATTCCTTTGGCCTTGCTTTAATTTCCTTTTTGTTTTGTTTATATCACACTCTATATAAATGTCTGAAAAATTAGTGAAGATAGCTTTAAACTTTGTCTGTGATGCTCCCTTCAAATAATTACATGAACTACAATGCTGTATAATCAGGCAAGCATAAATGTTTCATTAGTTTTTAATAAAAGAAAATGTTTAATTAATATTTTGAAGGAATTCTCCAACAAACATATTTTTGACTTTACTTATCATTTTGTGAATTGCTTTCAATTGCATGACAATTCATAATATATTTTTCTTAATTTAGAAACCTAGTTATGTAATGAGGGTTTTCTATTTATAAGATTAAACTTTCTAATACACTTTTGTATATATACAAAGTCAACTATTTATGCAACATCCCCAAAATTTGAAGGAATATAACAGTGAGGAGTCACAGAGATCAGATATACAATATCCATTTATTTTTCACCCAATGGAACTTGACATAATTTATAATTGATCACTATTTTTGTATCAATTATAAATTAAACATAATAAAGCTCAACTATAATGCCTGGAAATGAGAAGTACTTGCAACATACTTTTCAGTGCAAGTTGCCTCTGAGATTGTCTAGAAGGATTACCATGATATTTGAATTACCTAATATTTAATTAGTGGATATAATGGTATCTCATCATTATAGCTCAACTGGAAAGAACATGTAACGGGAGAGCTAAAAAACAGAAAAAACAAAATCCCAATGTGGCATTAGAATTTTAAAGTGTTATTCAACTTACTATGATACTATTATGTTTTTCAAATGGGAAGAATTCTGGACCGCGACAAATTACATGAGTTAGTGCACTCACCATTGCCACATTATTACTCCCATTCTTTTCAGATTGGCCTCTCTCTCTATCTCACACTATCCTAGATCATGCTGGTCTCCAAATGCAGTTGTCAAAATCACAATTCCAACATAATATTTGCATATTATGCACATGTTTAAAGTGCTATAATTATAGTTTATGAATTACTAATTTTTCTAATCCAACAGAACTGCCAGTGACTCATCCATAAAGCTGTGAATGTCACTTATGTCGAGAGACAATTTGTCATTGTCATTGTCTTTATTGTCTCAAGTATTGCAAATTTATGATAGGCTCCAAAATCTTGTCACGTGCTATTTCTTTCCAAAAGTCGTCTTATTGTTTTTCTGCATGTCTCACACAGTTTTCCCTGTCTTGTGTTATCTTGTCAATTTTTTTGTGAATAAGTCGTTCGTCAGTCAGTTTAAAAGTATTATTTCTGTTTGCAACATAACTTGAGCCCACATTAATTCAACTGGATTGTACTAGCAGAAGGTGGATTGCCTTGTGTTTGATTATGCAAGTTGATCTGATACTTTTCCCTGGTTTTTAAATGGAAGAACAACTAATAATACTGATTTGAACTTTCTACAGTATATAGAGATTATGAACCATTCATAAACAAATATATGTAATGACTTATGTTCTGCAGATGCAGCATTCTACAGATCAGCAGGCAGAGTACTGCTTGCTCTCTCTTGAATTCAACAAACACCTTGGCTTATTCAGAGTAATTCTTCTATCATGTAATATGGCATGTCAAACGTTTACATTTCAGTTCTGAGTAATTACAAATATATGTACATGAATACATATCAACAAATAATGTTCAATACAGTGCTTACGTTATGGTTAGGGGGCAAATTTTGCCCTATTTGCCAATTTTATAACTTTGTTGAGAAATGTAGGTTTTTAAGTTTTAGGCACGTTTTCTACAATTATTAGCCTAATTTGTTAGTTTTATAGTGCCTATAAATGCCTATTTCATATGTTTGTGCCTATTCTGCTTATTAGTGTCTAAAACTGCCTTTTTAGCCAATTTCTTCTGCTTGTAATTCGTGACAACAGCTTTTGCATTTGTTTCAGTGCATTAGCATGATATTTTTGTGCTGGTGTAAAAGCTTAAAGGCTTATTTCTTGAGGTAATAGTAATACTTGAGGGAGGGATTATTAATTAAATAATTGACGGTGTCAATTGTCATATCAGATCACAATCAGTACCGCTGGTAAGCAGGAAATTTACTCCCGTAAGATTTCTTTTACATGTGTGTAAATCTACTGACACGAAGCTCTTATTTTACCCAATCTTAAAATCACTACTCTGGGACTCTGTTCAGGCCTTAAACTCGTAAGGCCAGTGCTTAATTAACTAGGCTACACACACTAGGATTATACATATGAAAAAATTGTGATTTTCTCATGCTTACGTTTTTTTACATGAAAGGAATCTCAAGGAAAAATTAAATCGTTTGCTTGGAGACTTCCGGTGTTGTTTCCAACATTGAAAATGAAACTGCAGACCAATAAATCTTAATGGTTTGTGTAAAATTTTACAGAAATGCCTTTATAAAAGTAGGTACCAGAATTCTTTTCACGATGTCGTAATTGCTGTAATTCTGTTTGAATGAACAGAAAACACTTACTAAAAAGCTGTACTTTATTATTTCTTCTTAGTCGACAATGGGGCGTTTAGGGTTTTTATTACAAAAACTAGGTTGCTGTACCTTTAGCTTTTAATTAATTTTTGTTCTGTGCTTTATATGTTTCTGACACATCATGACATCATTTTAAGTGATATTAAGATTGCTGTGATGAACTTTTGAATTTGTTATCTTTCCAACAATCGTTTCTATTAAGCAGACACATCTGTGCAAATTGGCCCAAAACTTACAATCCCAAATTTAGTTTTCTTGTTCTTAAAATTAATATAGAAATACTTCAATAATATAAAGTTATTTTTTTTTCTAGCGGCACTACAGAAAACGTCACATGACTTAAATAGTCTGTATTGTAGCTGCTTTTACGTAATTTTAACCTCAGATTACATATTTTCTACATTTTCCTAGCTTCAAAATTTCCACAGGATGCAATTTTCTATTAATCTATATGAGATTCTAAGCATCTCTGTAAGGGCAACTACACCTCCATGGGGGACGCCGCCTTATTGTAGCACTGACCGTGCGGGTGGGGAGGTTTGTGTGCTCTAATGAGGCTGAGAGCTATACTGATGGTAGCTATGCTACCCATGTCGGGCAGGTCTCATGCGGAGGAACCAGACGAAGAACATCCCACAACGACCTCTCTCTCCTACTCTATCCTACTTCCATCTCCTATTTCCCTACCCAAGCCAAGGTGGAAGGCATCGTGCTGAGGGCTGAATGGCACCGAGGGTAGATGGTGACCTGAACGATCCCCTTGGGGAACCAGGTCAAACCCCATTGTACTGTAGACCTTCGACTCCTGCAGGGCGCTCCAGGGGTAGTGACAGATTATCCCCCATACTCATGGGACAACAAATGAGCCTAATAAATTTAAACATCCAGAGCGCTCCTTAGCTGGGGACTCTGATAGAACTACGGTAGATCGGGCCTTGGCAATGGAACCCGGTGAATCAGAGAGCTCCTTTATTGGGGACTCAGGTTCTAAGGGGAACATTCCCAGGGAGAGTAGGAGACCAGAGGGCTCCCTAACAGGGGACTCAAGGCCGAAGTCTCTGGGGCCTCGCAAGAGGAACTAGAAGCTGATGAAGGTAAAGGTATCCATCTAGGGGAGCTAGCCAGTAACGTAAGCTCTCTAAAGATCAAGAGGAAAAGGAAATCTGGAGTGGAGAAGAAGAGAAGGAGGCTGGCCAGGCTAGCAGCGGGGGGAAGTGCGATGGTAACTGTGCCCTCTTCTGCTGTGATCGGGTCTGCTCTCCTGGGCCCCTCTAATGAGGGAACAACCCCTTCTTCACACAAGAAGCAATCAAGACCTTCAACCACACCGGAGGAAGGCAAACCATTGAAACGACCTAGGGCCGAATATTCAAGAGTTGTTCAGACTAGGCTCAGGATGGCTATCGTAAATGAGGGCTATCCTGAGGCACAGATTACTCTGGAGCAGCTAGTGAATATTCAGGCAGCTATCAGCAGGCTGGTGGATGAGCTACTGAACGATTCAGACGTGGTTCCCCAGTTTGTTGACTGCTACCTGGCTAAGTGGGCAGCCATAGTGGTTTGCCAGGATGAGAATTCTCGGTCTTGGCTTACCGGTATGGTGCCAAACATAAAGGCGTGGGAGGATTCCAATCTAAAAGTGGTTGTTATGGATGCTCTCCCTACGTATAAGAGCTTGATGGTCTGGATCCCAGGACCTCATGTGGAGACGGATGTCATCTTCAGACGGTTCGTCAGAACCTGAATATTGAGACGCGGCAGTGGAGGGTGCTAGAGTGCAAGGTGGAGCCCAGAGGGGTTCAACTTGTGATCAGCATAGACTCGGCTGCTGCAAAGGAAATCCTAGAGGGAAGGAAAGGAAAGCTCTTCTGTGGCATGGGCCTAGCAGTGTTCACTTTGCTGGGGGCAGGAGCCAACAAGGAGGATAAGAAAACAGCGTGATGCACATGGTGAGTATTTCAAATGTAATTCACTGTGTGCAGGCCAACCTACAGCATAGCTTCTTGGCATCTAGGGTGCTTGTGCGAAGGCTAATGACTGAAAGGATACAAATCACTCTGATAAAGGAACCACGGATTTGTGAGGCTCGTATAATGGGGCTGACAGTTGCAGGCTTTTCTATCTTTAGTGCTCGCACTATAGATAGGCCTAGAGTATGTATTGGGCATTACCACAGTTGTTCACAGGATGTGGTGGCAGTTTTCGTGAGATATAAAGAGGAAGGTTCAGAGAGGAAAGTAGTAGTCTGTTCTGCATATTTTCCTTATGATTCTGAGGATCCTCCTCCCCCTAGGGAGTTTGAGGACCTAGTTACTTACTATAGACGGGAGGGACTTGACCTGCTGGTTGGGTGCGACTCCAATTCCCACCATGGGATTTGGGGCAGCACCTACGTTAATGCCAGGGGTGAGGCTCTTGCAAACTACCTAAGTACAACGGATTTGGAAATCCTGAATAATGGCAAACCTACGTACTGTAATAACCGAAGGCAGGAACCTATAGATATAACCTTAGGATCCATAGACATCCTAGGAAAGGTCAGTGGCTGGCAAGTTGGTGATGAACCATCCCTCTCGGACCAAAGACATATAGAATTTCAGTTGGCAGGCTCCCTCGATCTGAGAACCTTCAGGACCCTGGGAGGACAGATTGGGACTCCTATAGGGAAGACCTGGGGGGCAGAATCATTGGGGAATGCCAAAAAATCTTTATAGCAAGGAAAACTTGGGGTACTGCATTGATTGGATCAGTGCGGCCCTCAAGGATACTTTTGAGGATAACTGTCCACTCAGAGTAGTTAGGACAGTAAATGGGAAGTTCCGATGGAGCTCGATTTTGAGCAGACTTCGGAACTCAACGCGTCGGCTCTATAATAGAGCCAAAGATAAACAAGATACGAAGAGCTGGGACCTTCACAAGGATGTACAGCGCAAGTTTAAGCAACAACTGAGGAAATCCTCCAGGGAAGCCTGGAGAGATTTCTGTCAGAGTATAAACGACCTAGTATGGCCAGGTTGCATAGAATCTTAATGCAGGATTCGAGAGCCACTTTAGGTTCACTAAGGACCTCCTCTGGGACATTTACTGGCTCGGAAGAGGACACTTTACGAACCTTAGTAGAGACACATTTTCCTGGATCACAGGTAGTTAATGAGGAGGCGGTTTTTGGGCAAGCTTGCCGACCTGTTATGCAGGATTGGCAAACTGCCAAAGAAATTGTCACCTATAAGAGTACAAAGTGGACAGTCCAATCTTTTGCCCCTTTCAAAAGTGCAGGTATGGATGGGATTTACCCGGCTCTGCTTCAGCAGGGTCAGGATTTACTCATTCCAAATCTGGTAAGAATTTTTAGAGCTTGCCTGGCGATGGGTTATGTACACCCATTGTGGAAACAGGCAAGACTAGTTTTCATTCCTAAGCCCGGGAGGGGGCCTCTGAGTACTGAACAGCATGCCTACCAGGCTGGCAAATCTGTGAATGTGGCGCTTCATCAGCTGGTTTTTAGCGCTGAGGAAGTGCTTGACCAAGGAGAGCTGGCTATGGCAGTAATTTTAAACATAGAGGGGGCCTTCAATTTTACTTCGTATGGCTCTATCTATAGAGGACTGATTAGACATGGAGTTAACCTATGTGTAACTCGAATTATGGCATCCCTGGAGGGTCGCCGGGCAATAGTGTCACTCAACTAGAGTAGGTTGATGTGTACTATGCCCAGAGGCTGCCCTCAGGGGAGATGTGTTATCTCCACTCATTTGGTGCCTGGTAGTAAATGAGTTACTTGTCAGGCTCAATGAAAGTGTAGTATATGCCCAAGGCTATGCAGATGACATCTGCATTGTAGTCAGAGGCAAATTTGCAGATACAGTCAAAGTATAAACTTGAAAGAAGCGTAGGGACAGTGAAGCACAAATTAGTACAAAAGTGAATCGAGAAGATATACTCGATTAGTGTAAGTTGACAATATGGAAAAAGAGGAAACCACTACAACTTATACTAATCGACAATTTGAAATCAGGAATTTATCAGATTAATTGTGAAACCTGTGAAAAAAGCTACATAGGAAAAACTAAGAGAAACATGTTAACCAGGCAAAAAGAACACCAGAGGAACATTAAGTTGAAACAAACAGAAAAATCTGCAGTTTCACACCATTTTTGGACAGAAAACCACAACATTGGCCACAACATTAAACTGTTAAAATCTTTAAGAACACCCATAGAATTAGATATTTGGGAAAAAAATTTCAGAAACAAAAACCGTGATAAAGTTATAAATTTTGAAATCCCGGCATTAAATGAAGTATTAAAACTTAGTGCCACTAACACCAGATGGCAGAGTGATCGGAGCTCCGTAGCAGTGGAAGAAGAGGGAGGTTCATTTAGTCACCAAACAGCTGATGATGAGATCGAATGATCTTGAAAACGTTTCAATTATACAACAACAAGTAAGTGAAGACTGAGTGTAAACATAGTGACTCATAAATTCAAACTTAAATACTCTTGAAACATGTCCTGTGAATAAACAGTGTGAGTGAAGCAATGTGTCAATATCTTCTCGATTCACTTTTGTACTTGCAGATACAGTTTTGGGCCTTATGCCAAAGGCCCTTGAAGCTGTTGAAAAGTGGTGCCGTGAGGTAGAATTGTCAGCTAACCCTGATAAAACTAACCTCATTATATTTACAAGGAAGAGACGGCTTGATGGTTTGTGCGAGCAGATCTTTTTTGGGAAGAAGTTGCTTCGATCCGGGTTGGTCAGGTATCTGGGAGTTATACTGGATTCTAGACTGACGTGGAGAGAGCATATTGAACATAAAGTGATTTAGTCCTGCAATACATTGTGGGCCTGTCGGAGGGCTGTTGGTGTGAGGTGGGGGCTTAAACCATGAGTGGTTTATTGGCTCTATGTCTCCATCATCAGGCCCTCCATCACTTATGCTGCGGTAGTATGGTGGCCTTGTGTTATGATGCAGGCTACCAAAAACAAACTAAATAAGATCCAACGATTAGCGTGTTTGGGGAATACCGGAACCCTGCGCACCACCCCACTCAGTGCCCTAGAGGCACTGCTTGGTTTGCCTTCTCTGGATTTGTTTATCCAACGAGAGGCCGGGGTGACTGCTCATCGTCTCTGGAGTCTGGGCTGTTGGTCTTTTAAAAATCTGGTTAAAGGACACAGAGATATTGAACAGGCTTCAGAAGTTGCGAACTATCCTAGTGATGAGTTGCGACAATATGAAACCTATTTATAATTTTGACTCTGAATATAGAGTTAGTTTTCCGCCCCAGAGAGGAATGGACTCGTGGCCCATGGGTTCCTGGGTGTGTCAAGGGGTTCGTCTGGTATACAGACGGCTCCAAGACTGACTCCGGGACCGGTGCTGGCATTTATGGGCCTAAAACGAGGCTATCGTACTCACTGGGAAGTTATTCTACAGTATTCAAGGCCAAAATATATGCGATTTTGGCCTATGTTTATCATATCTTAGGGATGCCCTGGCTGCATGGTCGGATTAGTATCTGTTCTGACAGCCAGGCTGCCCTGAAGGCACTATGTGCTAGCACAACAAGGTCTAAGTTGGTACGAGAGTGCCAAGAGACCTTGAATATTCTCTATTCTTGCCGACCAGTACAGCTTTGCTGGGTTCCTGGGCATACTGGGATCAAAGGAAATGAACTAGCTGACAGGCTAACCAGGGAGGGCTCAGCCAACACATTTATTGGTCCAGAACCTGTCCTTGGTATTACACCGTGAAGGGCCAGATGTGAGATCCTTGATTGGGTATCACTTCAACATGACACTTCATGGCGTAATCTTACCACGGCTAGGCAGGCTTGATCTATGATTGACGGACCTAGCAAGAAGAACAGCAGGATTCTGCTAACCTTCAATCGGGTACAACTTAGCAGTGTTGTTGGCGTGTTGACAGGGCATGACATCCTAAAGTGACACCTGCCTGTGATGAAGCTTAGTGCAGATTCTACATGCAGGAAGTGCGGTGGAGAGGATGAGTCTTCTCTACATATTTTGTGTGAATGTGAAGCACTTGCTGCACTTAGGCACTTTATTCTGGGCTCAGACAAACTGAGACCAGAGGATATAAGGACTGCTCATCCAAAACTCATCCTGTCCTTTTTGGAGGCCATGGGACTAGAATAAGCACTCCAGTAAGAGGGGCACAATGGGCCCAATATGCGGCCTATGTGCAAGGGACAGAAAGGGCTCAACCCATTTATTTTCATTCATTTCATTCATTCAAGGGCAACTGCATATTAAGTGTACCCATTTACATTTGTTGTGTTTTTGTTATTTGTATTGAAACAAATTATAATGCTTGCTTCTTACTGAAAATGCTTAGGAAAATAATTTTTTATATTTTTGCCCTTCGTTGATATGGCAAATACAAATATTTCACATAGTTACAGGTCATTATTGGGTAAGTGGGTACAGAAACTATACTTCAAGCATTAAAATGAAAATACGTGGGACTTTTGAAAAATCACCTGTAATTTAGACATAAACTGTTAATTCCTCAGAAACTATTCTAACTAGAAAGCTCAAACTTGGTATTATTCCATTCTTGATCGATCACAAAAATAAATGGTATAAATTTGAAGCAAATCTAACAAAAGCTTCAGATATTTCAATTTTCACCCTTAAGCCACCCCCCCCCTACAAACCCATGTTTTTGTTTTTTGACAAAGTTAATTACTTCACACCTTTCTGCATATTATGGTTCTTACTTAGTGAAGTGGATTTATATGTATTTTAATTATACAATATCTGTTATTTTAACTTGCTGTGGAGCCATTTATGAAATTTGGAATAAATGTAGAACTATTTTGTCTACAGAACAGCAAATTAGTAGCTATGAGTTTAGCGAATTTGTTGCAGCATATGTTGCGATGATTGTAATTCTGTTACAGTGCATTTATAATGAATTTTAAGAGGCATTTTACCAAAATTGTGCATTTCTAAGTCTTTACTTAGCAAATTTTTAGTGCCTGTTTAAGTGCCTATTTAGCCCATTTTTAGTGCCTTTTTGCCTGCCTATTTCACACATTTTTAGAGCCTATAAATCCGCTCCCTAGTTATGGTGGATTCTTATAATATTAGTATTTTATTTATTTGTATTAAGAAAACTATTTGGACTAAAAATATGGGGTTTTCACAGTTATGTTAGAAACATTACTCTCTATCTTCCCTGTGGATCACTTATTGCAAAATTTGAATTTTTGTCTTAGTGCAAATAGTATTTATTAGATTCACTTGGCCCTTGTCACACACCTCTTACAGGGAATGGAATAGGACAACACTGTAGGACTCCAATGGTTGCTGGGCTAGTAGCATTCAAGGAACATCATCATCCCATTTGAAAGTCACAATAGGGGATTTGATTCTATTATACATATCATGGCAATTTTACAATAACGAGCAAGAAGAAGTTAACATCACTGCACACTGATTCCATTTCAACAGAGGTAAGACAAATTAATGAACGATCAAGAGAGGATTAATTCAAATAATGACAAGATAGGAAGTCTCATAGATATTTTGCTAACATAATATTTGATACACTCTCATAAATTATACTATTTTCAATTACTTTTTGTGATTAAGATGAGAATTTTCAGTTACAAATAGCAAATAATTTCTTTGTATTATCGTGCTTCTCAAAAGGTTATGTGGCTTTATCTTTGTTAATAGAAACTTCTGAGATAATGCACTGATTACTCCATGTGAACATAACATCTGTCATTTGTGATTCCTGCAAAATCCAATGGCTGAAGTGATGCATTCATTGGTGCTGAGCACCTGTCCAAGAAGTGCGCCAGTACCCCTTACACTCTTCCAAGAATAATCTTGTGCATTATCTGAGGTGTTCGTATTAAAGCCAGGATAACCTTTTGTGCAGCATGACAAAAACCATCTAAACAAAACAGATTCTCCTGGTAGTTACAAGATTAGGTCTTACCACTTTTTCAGACAGCTTAAATAAACTGTTGATCTAATCCTGCTTTAATGAACTAAATTTTATTAAAAAATATAAGAGCATATAAGTATAAGAGCAAGGACAGGGAGTTAATTTTATATTTTATACAATTTCTACTATTCATACAAATCCCAACTACCTTCCAGGAGCTATATTAGTTTCTTATATGAGAATAAAAAATAATAATGCATGTAGGTAACAGCAAATCTTTCATTCAGCGACAAGCATCCTTGTTAACAAACACTTCTTGATAGCCTTTCATCACAATGCTTGATGGTTCCAACAAGTCATGTACTACAGTCAACTAAAAATGTCTGCTTCCTTATTTTCAAGGTTGTGCCACAGTTTGCTTATGATCTTCAGGAAATATTTCACTGCTTCACTCATTAGGCACATGTAAGTAGTTATTTTTAGGTGCACTATAAAGTTCCAAGCATTAAAAACAAGTGTAATTGTACTTACAAAGCAATGGAATCTTACAGTGCCCTAAGATAACTGTGGCACCTCCTCCTTTTTACAAATTGCAATAACCTGCTAATGGGATTACTGAGTAGGAAGATTCAGGAGAATATTCTGGCCTGGAGGCAAGTATGCAACCTGCCGAGATCTTGAGAGCTGGTAGGCAATGTCTTCTGCTGCCTCAATTCTCCTAAGTTCCACCAAACCTTCACCAGCTTCACCAAATGACTTCGCAAGAAGAATAGCTGCTTGTGCATCACCTTCAGCAGAAATAATTGTAGCTTTCTTTTGTTGCTCAGCCTGTAATAAAGCAAATTTATTATCAACTTCCAAACCAAATCTAATGTTAGATAAGAGTATAAATACAGCAAAAACACACCATTACAATCCTATGTATCATTCCTGAACATTTCAGATATTATTCTGAAAAATGTTACTTCATAGTTAAACTTGGAAACCTGTCTCCTAACCTAACTCCTGAAGTTAATGACTTTAATAACTCTTATTTTTGTGAACAGAATTTGCTCTCCTTGTCCATATTCTGTCCTTTCTGTAACCTTAAGTTCTTGTAAGTTCTACGCTGAGTAAAGTTGTTATGCAACTGATGAAGATTTCTTTCTATTATAGGAGAATTACAATTTCCCTAAACTATAGATAAAAGCAACTTGTATTTGCATTTTAGTTCTTGCACAGTAAAATAATCAACATATGAAAAAGTATCAACATTATTTTCCCCATTACTTAAAGCTCTGTACCATCTTGCCCTATTTACTATTAATTTTGGCAACAGCCCTGAAGGGTGCATTGGCTGGATTATATTGTACACAGCAAAATTCATTGTTATTCAAATTACTCATGCGCTTCAAAATCACTATTCTACAAATGAAAAAAAAATTACTGTAATTTTAATTTAACATTACTAAAATATGTTATTGTTACATATGGCTTTATTTTGGAAATCAATCCATTACAATATATAGGAAACTAAATCACAACTGGTTACATTACAAGTTACAATTACTATGAATTCATAATTTGTTCATTAGTTGTCTTGCATTCCAGTAGAGTTTACAAATGTTCGATTGGTTTTGTTCTTTGTCTAGGCCAGGACACGTCAGCAGATGTCTGGAGTTCCCATAAAATATAATTATTTGTCACAAACTTCACTTACCTTTTAATCAAATTGATGAAATTACCACAGAATTCGAGAATCATAAATTAATAAATAAGTAATAAATTTAAATATGTTAAATAAATAAATATAATAATGGATTTAATAGATCATTGATTAAACTGAAATGCAAAAAAATGTTACAAAATATGGATAAACACCACCCTAAAAGAAGTAATAATAGATTATTAAATCATTAAATGAAAAAGATTTAATTCTTATCAAAGCTGACAAAGATAATAGAAATGTAATCTTAGATAAATTTGATTATATTAATAGAGTAGAACTTTTAGATGAAGATTGTATAAGAATTAATAATGAACCTTTAAAATCTTGTATATCAAATTTTAATAAAATGCTTAACAAAGTAAAAATTATATCAAATAAAGAAAAACATATTGAAAAAAGTTAGTAATCCTGTTTTACGTAGAATTTATGCCCTTCCTAAAGTTTATAAGCCTGGAAATAAAATGAGACTCATTGTAAACTGTATAAATTCACCAACTTACAATTTAGGTTACACAAAAATTTTGATAAATTTGAGAGTTTCAAGAATTAAAAATGCTTTTGAACTAGTAAAAAAGATTGGCAATGCAGTATTATCTAAGACCGATGAACTTATTTCCTTTGATGTAACTGCCTTATTTCCTAGTATTCCTTGAGAAAAACTTTTGATGTTTTTAACAAAATGGTTGAGTTCCACAGATTTATGTGAGAAATTAATACATTATTTTTTAAACTTATTAATTTCTTCCTTTCTTGGAAGTGTTGAAAAATTTAAAAGTATTAATTTTTAGATGAGTCGTATTTATTACACATCTGCTTCACTTTCGTACCTATTTTGAGGACATGTTTCGCAAATCATCGTTTGCATCTTCTGCTCTTGTGCGACTAAAGCTTGATCCAGTGGTGTGGTGGGTGTGGGTAATTCTGGAGTTGCTGCTGCCATCTGTTGATTTAGTGATGAACTTAAATGTGGGATTCTCTTCTGGCGGGATTTCAAAGTTCATTAGTTGGTTTTTATGCTTTTCTATGTATATTCTCTCCCATATGACGAGTTCACTATGTTTTTGTACGTATTTTAGTAATTCTGTGCTATCTTCAATTTCATGATTTTCAGACCAGAAATGAGCTGCTATTGCGGACTTATCAATATTTTTGTATCTTAAGTGCCTGAAGTGTTCTTTCTTTCTAGTGCCTGTTTCTTTTTGTTCTCCCTATGTAAATCTTTTCACAGTCTTTACACTTAATCTTGTAAATGCCTGACTTTTCCTCTGGTTTTATCTTATCAGTATTATTACTGAGAAGTAGGTTTTTAATGTTGTAATTGTTTTTTGGTGCCAATGTTATATTGTATTTCTTGAATATTTTTTGGAACTTTTTTGTGGCCCAGAAATATATATAATTGTTTTTTCCGTCTCTTTAGTTACTCTTAAACAGTTATATACTCGGTTTCCCATCTTTAACTGCAGGTCTGTTTTTTGCTCGCTTATATCCATAACCACGTTTATATTCCACTACACAAACATTTCATACTTCTCAAATCTCAATCAATATTCCAAAACTAATAAACAATTTTTGCTTGGGGCCAATGGTTTCAGACAGCAACAGGCCTTTCATTGTTGTTTAAAATAGTCCTACTTTAAATTATATCATAAAAGGCCCTTAGTGTACTTTCCACCCTCTGTTTGTTCCAGATTAGCCATTTGGTACTTAAAGTTCCCATTTGAGGTGGTTAAACACAAAAGTAAACTGGTATGATAATGCAAAAGAACAATGCTGGTAATTAATACAATTTGTGCTTCATTGTATTCGCAGTCCTTACTCATAAGAATGATGTAATAGAGTGAAGCACACAAGTGGCAAAACCGGAGTATGGACAGCAATTCGCCTGCCTCGGTAGCGTAGATGGTAGCATGTCTGCCTCACGTTCAAGAGGTCCCGAGTTTGAATCTCGGTCAGGTTGTTACCTGGATAAGGTTTTTACTGGGGTTTTCCCTTATCCTTCAAGATGAATGTCGGGTAACTCTGAACTCCACGGACCGTGGACTTATTTGAGCATCATTTCACCCAATTCATTCACCGTCCGATATGACTTAACGTTGGAGGACGTAAATTACAAAAAAAGACAGCAATGTTCAGTAGTATTTTGGCAAAGCAGAGGCCTTCTTCACTTGAACTGTTCTAGCACTAAATTAGACTCACGATACAATGTATTTAGATGGGGGGTGGGTAGAAAGAAAAAAGTCGAATTTAATGTGCCATTTTAAGTTACAACCTATAAAATCTGCTTTGTAAGCTACCCTTAAAGAGCATACATCACCTTTTCTACAAGAAATCTAGCCTTTTCTGCTTCTTGTTGAGCCACCTGCTTCAATTCTACGGCCTGCGTGAATTCCTTGCCAAAGGTAAGATGTGTCTGGAACAGAAAAAGACAGAATGAGTTAAAATGTAACTATACAAAAGAATTCTTTGCTTCATAACTTTGCTGTTTTGAAGGTAAATACTAAAACTGCAAATAAACTTTCTCTGGCAAATTTTACTAAGATATAATCTACAATGTTAGCGTGCATAGTTTCTGCCAAAATTGCACTCAAAATTTACTTGTGTGAACTGCTTAAGCAACTTGGCACTTACTAATCCCAAATTCCCAATTATTACCAGCCTAAAGATATTTTGAGTGTGAAAAATGAGGAGTGGATTGATAATAGTCCAAGTTAATTAGTGCTCCTTGGGCTACCAGCTGTGTAATGTTTATAAAATTGCTTGAGCTTTCAGTCCTGCTTGCTCTATGGCCTTCTTCAGGAAGTGATGAGCTTCACCTAACTGGACGATATATATAACACCGGGTGGAGGGGCAGGGCTAAATAGTGCCGTCCAATGGGGAACTGGTTTTATGTGATTGGTTCACATAATCACTTATGTGATTAGTCCATGCTATACTCAACCCTAGGCCATTATCTCTATTAAAATTATTTGTTTGTGACTTAGCCTAGGGTTGAGTATAACATGGACAAAAGCAGTCAAACATCAGAGATCTAGAAGAAACAGTTTTAACATTGCCAGCACCTCTCTGCCGAACAATCACATAAAACCGGTTTCCCATTGGACAACACCATTTAGCCCCGCCCCTCTGCCCAGAGATATATACACCGCGGTTAGGTGAAGCTCATCACTTCCTAAAGGAGGCCATAGAGCATGCATGGCCGAAAGTTCGAGCAATTTTATAAACATCATACAGGTGGTAAACCAAGAAGCACTAATTAATAATTATTGCCATGAAAGCTTTAAATCTTAAATAACCCAAGTATTACCAAAATTTGTTCAAAGCACTGAATGGAAAGAACAAGTAGCAGCACATGTCCATAACTGATTAGCTGAAAGTCTGAAACTTTACATGGGAAAAAATATATTTACAAATTAATTATATTATTTTACATACAATTTCTTCATTATGCCATTATTTCAGATTTTGTGGTAAAGAATTCCTCAAGAAGCATTTTTCACAACTTGGTTTTAGTGTATTTGAATAGTTTAATGACAAATCTAATCATGGATTACAAGTTTTCACTACTGTTAATTTTCAGTGCATTTCACAATAAATATTGCGTGAAAAGTAATGGACTTATAAAATCAATAACCCTTTAATGTTAAGGAGTTATATCATTGCAGTTATTGGATCACACAATTTCACATTCAACGGAGTACTTACTACAAATTCTTCATCACTTTTAAACTAGAAATCTGCTTAGCTCCAAAAAAGAAATTTACCACTGAGAGATTACTCTGCAAAAAATTTGAACGACCCAATGCTTCAAAACAAAAATGCAGGAATTTATCAACTCACTGCCCGTCCATGAAAAATTCAATGCCATGGCCGGGATTTGAACCACGGATCTCCTGGTTTCTATCCAGTCGCTCTAACCCATTGAGCTATGGATGGAAACCAGGAGTCCATGGTTCAACTCCTGGCCATGGCATTGAATTTTTCATGTTGACTCTGTCAAAAACCTTAGCCTTTATACGGCTAGTATGAAGAAATGATTAATTTCCCTCAACTATCTAAAATAAGAGTTAAATGATGAAGCCTGGGACTCAAGTACTTAAGATAGTAAGTCGCCACAAACGGTGTATCTCGGATCACTTATCCATTTAAAAACATATAAGTGAAGTTAGTCACAATTGTTGCAATTTATTGCAATATTTTTATTGCTTCACTGTCAGTAGCATCAATTTAAAAGAAACCACCTTAGATACTAAATTCATAGTTCTGCAATATATTTTTATATTTTCATTTCCTGAAATACCTTCTTGTAAGACTCCCAAATTTTCAGCTATAATTGCATTAAAAAATAGGTATTATTTAGTAAATATGTAATTATGAGATGGGCATTCAGATGCTGCAGTATCATACCACTTCTAAAGACGTCCAATTGCTTCACGGACATCATATAACATCCATATTGGTGAAAGGGTTGATTCTGTTGCTTTCTGGTTATTTTGGGAAATAGAGGAGTCCTGAATGTTTAAAAAGCATAAGAGCACTCATCCTGATGCTATCATGTGATTTCCAATAGGGAAATCACCAACCAGAAAATTTTATTCAGCTTTTTCTTTAGATGAAAACAATGTAGCTTTAATGCTTTATATCCTTGAGCTCATTTCATAGCTTTAGAAAACAAATGGAAGATGATATTAAGTTATAGATGAGTTGTATTTATTACACATATTCATCACAAAATAAACAGATGGCAGCAGCAACTCCAGAACTACCCACACCACTGGATCAAGCTTTAGTCGCAATTAGAGCCGATGATGCAAACAATAGTTCGTGAAACATGTCCTCAATATAGGTACGTAAGTGAAGCTAATGTGTAATAAATACGACTCATCTATAATTTAATAATTGTTTCGCTTTCCTGTCGTGTTCCAATACAGTTAAATTTCGATAAAATGAAAGATATGTTTTATTTAATATGTATTTTAATGCTCAGAAATGTGAATACTTGGAGGTTTATTTAACTATGGAAGTACTCTTATACCAAACTAAGTTTTTAAAATATCATATGTATTAGTATTTCAGAATGAATTATAACACAATTCAAAACCTTTTAAAATAAAACTTCATCACATGCACATGTCCAACTGTTTCTTTAGATTTAATTATGTAATTTTGTAGTCCCTTATAATCTATTTCAGATTCTTCCACCTCCCCCCTTAGTTTATTTATGGACACTCTTAACTGCTATGGTTCTCAACATTCCATTCTATATTGACTGTAAAAGAGGCATCTTTATAGGGCTTTAGGTTCCTTTACATATCATAAATCTACTACACAGGACCACAGCTTTACTTCCTTTCTGAAGCAGCCATGTTAAAGGAATAGGATAGGCCTGCCTACCTTACAAGTTAAAGTTACACAGTAGGTATTGTTACCCTGGCGGCAGACTCGCGATGCCGATAAATAAATGATGGCCAGTGGAGATTCGGGAAACTTCGGGGCTGATCGTTACCGGAAGCGACAGTCAGTTGAGCGAAGTATTTTTAAAAATAAACAGTTTTTAGGTTATCTAGCAAATTGTAATGGTGAACAGTGTATTGCTACGAAAATAAAGTGCAGTTTTTTGTGTTTGTAACCTCGACTTTTTATTTCACGAACCCACAGTCATAACTGGTGTCAGAAGTGGGATCACAGCCATGGAATCGGCACTGGAAAAGATTTTACACAAAGTGGAAGAAATGAAGACGGCCAACGACAACATCACCGAGAAGATGCAAGAACTGAAGGCCGAAATAACAGCGAAGACGGAAGCGGCAAATAACAACCTGGCCGCGGAAATAACAGCGAAGACGGAAGCGGCAAATAACAACTTGGCCACGACAATGACCGCAAAGATGGCCGAACTGACCACAGAAATGAGGGCAGCGAACGACAGCCTGGCCACGGAGATGAAAGCGGCAAACAAGGCCCTTGCCGTGAAGTTTGAAGAACAGTTGGCCGGCGTGAGGGATAACGTGACGGAGCTGGGCAAGCGGATGGGCCAAGTGGACAAGCGCGTCGAGGACCTGGTGAGCCGCGTTGACGACCTGGAGGGAAAGGCCGACAGCAGCGTCAAGTCCCTGAACGCCATAGTAGAGGACGTCGTCGGCAGGAAACTGAAGGATTTGAAGGCCGACGCGCCGGGACGCGACACAACATCTGCGCGCGTCAAACCGCCGAAATATGACGGCGCGTCAACATTTGAGGTCTTCCGCCGCCAGTTCGACACAGTGGCCAAGCACAACAGATGGTCACCGGAGGAGGAGGCCACACAGCTAATAGCCAGCCTCCAGGGACGGGCCGCGGAAGTCCTAAACGCGGTGCAGACAACGGCGGCGCCCAAGGACATCTGGCAGGCCCTGGAGAATCGTTTCGGGAACCACCGCTTAGCCGCAGCGTACCGCAGCCAACTAAAGGCAAGGTCACAGCAGCCGGGGGAGACGCTGCAGGAGTTCGCAATAGCGATTGAGCAGCTAGCTGGCAAGGCCTTGATTGACATGCCACTGGAGTTCGTATCCCGGGAAGCCGCCTACAACTTTGTCGACAGGGTACGGGACACAGAGATTCGTCAGCGCCTAATGCTCGGCGATTATAAAAGCATCCACGAGGCGCTGACAGCGGCATTAAGGATGGAGGCGGCCAAGGTAGCATCTATCCCAGCGTCGAGAACGAGGAGTGTCCGCTACGCCGGAGACAGAAGACCAGCTGAGGGACGCCGGCGAAAACCTAGTGGCCTGTGTTGGGGGTGTGGACGGCCCGGGCACCTGCAGAGAGACTGCCCACACCAGGAAGGGCAGTGGGGAGAACGAGTAAGGCCCGGCGTGGAGAGGGGCACGTCGGCGCCATTACCACCATCCCCTCGAGTGACAATCCGCGCCGTCAGCCGGCGGATGGATGACAACCTCATCGCGGACGGCTGGGTAAGAGGAAAGCCGTGCCGCGTGCTGGTGGACACCGGGGCGGCCGTGACCATCATCAGACCTGACGTGGCGAAGGGTTTGCCGACGAGGAAGCCGAGCAGACCATACGAGCTTGTGACGGCATCGGGCGACACCATGCCTGTGGAGGAGGCCTTGTTGGAGCTGACCTTGGGACGGAGTGCCGTGCGTCTGTGGGTGTTCGTCGCGAAGGTGGCTGAGGAGGTGATTCTGGGACTGGATGCCCTCAGGAGCCACGAGGCAACGGTCCACGTCGGCAGGAAGGTCCTACTACTCAACGGAGAAGAGGTTATACTCCGCCAAACTGAAGAGTACCTTGGAATCGGTAGGGTCATCTTGAACGAAGACGTGGTTGTCCCCGCGAGGAGCTAGGTGATGGTGACGGCGCGACCGGAAGGCCAGACGGCACGCTGGGTTCAGAGGCTGCAGGAGTACGACTTCACCTCGGAACATCGCAGAGGGAACAGCCACGGTAACGCGGACGCTATGTCCCGAAGACCCTGTCCAGAAGAGTGCGGCCAATGCACAAGAGTGGAGGAGAAGGAGCGTGCCGCAGCAGTTCGAGTAGTCACGGCAGTGCCTGCGGATGGCTGGGATAGCGCAGACCTGAGGAGGGAGCAGCTGGCAGACGCAGACTTGGGACCACTCTTGAGGGAAGTGGAGGCAGGGACGAGACCAACCTGGGCGGACGTCGCACCGAGGAGCGCCACCTACAAGTCTTACTGGGCCCAGTGGGACTCGTTGAAGACCAGAGAGGGTGTGCTGTTCCGGGTATGGGAATCACCCGATGGGAAGATGCAGAGAGAACAGTTGGTACTTCCCCGGTGTAAGGTTCCGGAAGTCTTGGAAGAAGTGCACGCCGGAACTTCAGGAGGACACCTGGGAGCGAACCGGACGATTGACAAACTACGGCAGCGCTACTACTGGCTGAGGCTCCGAGCAGACGCTGAGAGATGGTGCCGTCAGTGTCACGTGTGCGCGGCGAGGCGCGGCTCCCAGAGTAGGAGCCGGGGTCGCATGCAACAGTACAACGTCGGAGCGCCATTCGAACGGATCGCCGTTGACATTGCTGGACCGTTCTCAATATCCGACCGAGGCAACAAGTACCTGGTGGTGGTCGTGGATTACTTCACTAAGTGGCCGGAGGTGTATGCCATCCCGAACCAAGAGGCAAGGTCAATCACAGACTGCCTCGTGGAGCAAGTGTTTTGCTGATTTGGGGTGCCATTAGAGCTGCACAGTGATCAAGGCACCAATTTTGAGTCCAACCTGATGAGGGAGGCACTAGAGAGACTTGGGGTTAACAAGACCCGCACAACACCTCTACATCCCCAGTCGGATGGCATGGTCGAGAGGTACATCAAGACCTTAGAGGAACACTTGAGGAAGGTCGTGGCCAGTCATCAGCGAGACTGGGACGTAATGTGCCACAGTTCTTGCTGGCCTACCGCTCGTCAACACACGACACCACGGGGATCACGCCAGCCAGCTTAATGTTCGACCGAGAGCTACGCCTCCCCTGTGACCTGGCTTTTGGTAGCCCTCCGGGGGTGAAACAGCCAGCGACCGAGTATGTGGAGAAACTGGTGGACCACCTCCACGACATGTACGAGATGGCTCGCCAGAACATTCAGAAGGCGAGCGACTGCATGACAACCTGATACGACAGGCAAGCCAACAGCCAAGGGTTCCAGCAAGGTGACCTGGTCTGGTTGTACCGCCCGACCCGGACCAAGGGACGCTGCCCGAAGCTTCAGCAGCCACGACAAGGACCGTACCGTGTGGTGAAGAGGATTAACGACGTGGTCTACCGCATCCAGAAGATGCCCCGAGGAAAGATGTTGGTGGTACACCTGGATCGAAGGCGCTGTTCGGGAGACCAGCCTTGAGGAGGGAGCAGTGTTACCCTGGCGGCAGACTCGCGATGCCGATAAATAAATGATGGCCGGTGGAGATTCGGGAAACTTCGGGGCCGATCGTTACCGGAAGCGACAGTCAGTTGAGCGAAGTGTTTTTTAAAAATAAACAGTTGTTAGGTTATCTAGCAAATTGTAATGGTGAACAGTGTATTGCTACGAAAATAAAGTGTAGTTTTTTGTGTTTGTAACCTCGACTTTTATTTCACGAACCCACAAAGTCACAGTATATAAACAGTTTCACATAGAAAATACTTCTAAAAAGGGATCTGCAAGGGATCTGTGATGGAGATAGTGTTAATAAAGAATTTTAAAAATTAAAAGTTAATTACTTTTTATTTATCTTCTAACTATACAGAATGAGCATTCTATATTTGTTGGCCAAAAACATATTCCTGTGAACAATGTGAGATGTGCAGATGGCGGTGGTAGGAATAGTTATGCAATCGAGCAGACAGGCTTTATCAGTTAATTCCAAGGAAAAAGGTGAAGATAAAAATTCAAGATATTCCAGATGGGTGCACAATCGATTACTTAAAAAATGAGAATAAAGATAACTGTGGCAGAAGTATGTGAAGAAAAATCCATAATAAAAGTTTCGAGTGAAATACAAGCAGAGAATGCCACGGTGCAGGATGCGGAAACAATAGCATCTTTACACATGGTGCTGAACATACTTACCAAAGATCTTCTGAATGCTCAGAAATAAATAAAAGTGCTAAAATTGGAAAATGAGGACTTAGAAAACAAAATTAAAGAATGTGATAAGTCATCCTACACTACAGCTGTTACTAAGGCGAGAAAATCAGCGGAATGCTAGATGGCAGATAGCCAGCAAAACATAATTAGCAAAAACAGATTTGATCCTCTGAATAAAGATTATGAAGTGAGTAATGAATGTGATACAGCAAATGTGAAGTGCAGTGAACCAAAAGATACACGGTGAGAGGAAAAAACGGGTGTTAGTAATCGGCAATTCTCACCTGAAATTTTCAGGTGGAGCATGCAAAAAGAACGGGTATGAATTACACTGTTTTCCGGGCATTACGTTAAGTGAGCTGCAAAATAAAGTAGAAAGAATGAACCTAAAGCAAGAGAAACCTAATGCTGTGCTTGTGCATGTGGGCACGAATATCTTCGAATCGGGGTAAGAGCGGAGCATATAACAGAAGAAGCAACGAACTTAGTATGAAGCATCAGATCGCAGCTATGCGATGCCAAAATAATTATCAGTGGAATTCTTCACAGACAGGATGTGACCATTAGAAGAATCAACCACGAGCTGGACAGGATGTGCTTTGAGGAGAAATGTTTAATGGTGGATGGCAATCACTGGGTGCATGACGATTTTGGTCGCAATGGGATGCACTTAAATAGAAGAGGGTCCTTCAAATTCAGATGGCTTATGAATAGGAAGCCCTTAGATGGACCCAGTCTCACAATCTTTCACTAAAATGTACAGTCTATTCACAATAAATTAAACTACACTGAAATCTTGTTAGACAAAGATCTGAAAGAGGTTAGGGTCTTGAACATTGCTTAAAGAGTCATGAAACTGATTACATACAGATACCAAATTATGCATTAGCAAGTTCGTATTGCAGATCTAACAAAGTAGGGGGTGGGGTAGGTATTTTTGTTAAAATAGGTATCTGCTTCATAAATATAGGTACATGCCAAACATTATGCAGAGAAGGTGTTTTTGAAGTGGCTGCTGTGGATTTGACTGAACTAGGTATTATCATGATTGTTGTATAACGTGCCCCAGATAGTAATTTCAGAATATTTCTAAATAACTTAGAGAAGTTACTGAACATTCTCATGAGAGTCAATAAAAAACTTGCTCTATGTGGTGATTTAAATATTGACTTCCTTAAAGACAGTAAAGAGAAGCAAGGTCTTATGCACTTGCTAAAAAGTCATAAGCTAATGCATGTCATTACTTTCCCTACAATAACTAATCATTCAAAGACAGCTGTAAATCAAATAATTAAAGAAAACTGTACCTTCAAAGCACAAGTAATAAACACAGGATTTAGCGACCATGAAGCACAAATAATTCAAACTGAAACTAATAAAACCAGGCTGTTTAGATCAACACTTAACAAAAAAGTGAATATTTGATGCAGATAATATTTCATATATTAATTATTTTTAAGTACAGAAGACTGGCATGGTATGTATAATGTGGCTAATACTAATATGAATTTTAAATTGTTTGTAAATAGTTTTATATTCTGCTTTAGTACAGCTTTCCCTCGCAAAATAACAAGAACATGCAATAAGGAAGCGAATAATAGTTGGATAACTCCAGGTATACGAAGGTCATGTGAACGTAAGAGGCTACTGTATGAGTTAAGAAAGGGTAACACGACGGAATTTGATAATTATTTTAGGAACTATAAACTTATATTAAATAAAGTTGTAAGACAGGCCAAAATTAATACTAATGACAATCACATTGATAACACAAAAAATAAGATTAAAGCTATGTGGCAAATAGTAAACCAAATAACTAATAAAATGCCACATACACAGGGTAAAATAGAACTAGAACATAATGATAGAAAGATAACAGATGCAACTGAAGTTGCTGCATATTTTAACACTTACTTCACAGAAATAATTAATGATATGGTTCAAAATAACAATGGACATGCTCACACTCCGCTAAAGACTAATACTATTAATAATCTAAATTCTATATACCTCCATGAAGTTACACCTGAGGAAATAACTAAAATAATAAACAGATTGAATAATACATATTCTGCAGGTGCTGATGATATACCAGATATAATTGTGAAAAGATGCAGTAAACACATAATCAGACCACTTGTTCATCTCTATAATGCATCCATGACTAGCAGGATCTTTCCAGACGTACTGAAACTATCTAAGGTTATACCCCTACATAAAAAAGGGAAAAGGACTGAAGTATCAAATTTCCATCCAATTTCCATACCTTCCATATTTTCACAGATATTGGAAAAAAAAAATAATGTATAGGAGACTTTTACTTGAAAAGTCCTCTAGGTACTACGATAGAGTGGTTAAAGAAGCCCTATACATTAAAGCGAATAAAAACAACTTCAACAAGGAAGAAGGCCTTCATATCAGCAAAGCATGGACACCAGTCATTCAGCATATCTCTCCTCCACAGTGCAAAGAAGCATCGGCAATCACCTGATTGGTTCCGCACGGTTATCCATCGGCCGGAGCTTGGCCAATGGGAAGAAAGTAGGCGGTTCTTATCGGCCGCGCGCTAGGTATAAATATTGCAACATCAATAGCCTAGATTCAGTTCCCCTGAGGATGGTGGCACAGTTAGTCGCTGAAAGCTTGGGTAGTTACCCTAATCTGACCTGGCTGTTAGCCCGAGAAACTATCATCAGTAACAACCTGGTTTTAAACACAGATAAGACAAATATAATTTTGAGTCAAACTAATACTCAATGCTCCACTTATTGCTAGTATTTACCTTGAACATATTTCGTTAGGATCTTCCAAACATCATCAGCTGTTGTCGACTAATGGATGTTGGTTTGGTGAACTCATTGGAAGCGATAGGTGCATCTGTCGGTATCTTAGTTTAAAACCAGACAACCCTACAGTAGCTAACATATATGAATTACCCAAAATTCATAAAACAGGAAATAAGATGTGCCCAATCATTAACAACATAAACACACCCTGCTACAAACTATCCAAATGGCTAATCAAAAAATTTAAGGAGCTACCAAAATTTGAAAGCCACAGTATTAAAAATTTGTTGGAATTCATCAACAAACCTAAAAATCTACAATTTTCCCCCACCAACCGAATGGTATCTTTTGATGTAATCTCTTTGTTCCCAAGTGTGCCAAGAGACAAACTCATGGAGTACATGCAAATATGGCTTCACTTCCACAATTAGACCAAAACATCAGAGGAATACCATCAATTAACAAATATTTGCATTGAACAGTCCTTTTTTTACATTCAATAAAAAACTTTTCAAACAAAAATCAGGACTATCTATGGGCAACCCAATGTCCCCATTTTTGGCAGACCTCTTCATGAGCTTTTTGGAAACCCATATCACAAAGGCATTCCCACTTCATTTTCAAACATTGGTATAGATATGTGGATGACATTTGGGCAATAGTAAATGAGGAACAAGTGGATGATGATTAAAACTACTTAATTTACAAAATCCTGCGATAAAATTTTCCATAGAAAGAGACAAACAATGAAATCCCTTTCTTAGATTTGAAACTTACCAGAAAACATACAAAACTTGAATTTGGCATACATAGGAAGGAAATACACACAGAAAATTTCATAAAAGCAGATGGATATAACCCAAGACAACACAAGCATGCTGTTATCAACAGTTTAACTCAGAGGCTGGTTAATGTACCTTTAAACGAGATGGAATATATCAAAGAGGACAATAATATCACTCACATTGCAGAATACAATGAATTCAGTGCTGAAATGGTCAAAAAGAAAATTGATAAATTCAAAAGACAACAAAGATGCAAACAAGTAACTACCCTTTCCCCAATCAGCAATGAAACTTCACAGAGAAAATTTACATATCATCCCAGAGCTACACACCTCTTCCAAAAAGTTTTCAAAGAGCACAATATTACTTTGGCCCCACAGAACAAATTTAGTGTGCAACACCTTTTGAAATCACCTAATACAAAGGAGATACCCACAGACAAAGAGTCAGGTGTGTACCGGATAAACTGCAAAGGCTGTGACAACTTTTACATTGGAGAAACAAAAAGGAACTTGAACATTAGGCTTAAAGAGTACTTTAGGAACATCAGGAACAAAGAAATAGATAAATCGGGGTAATGTACCATTTTTGGAAAGAGAATCATGATATAGAACAAGAAATCCACTTATTAAAAAGTGTCCAAGGTCCAGATGCATTAACCATGTGGGAAAAAATCTTCATAAAGAAATATGAAAGAAAATTGGTTAATTTCGACACTATCTCTGAAGAAAACCCAAACTTCAGTTCATCAAGATACCGACAGAGACGCACCTATCGCCTCTAATGAGTTCACCAAACCAACATTCATTAGTCAACAGCTGATGATGTTAGGAAGTTCTTAACGAAACATGTACTAGGTAAATACTAGCAATAAGTGGAGCATTGAGTATTAGTTAGACTCAAAATTATATTAATTTTGTGCTTCATTGTATCATAGTCCTTACACATTGGAACAGATAAGACAGTTTGTCTTAAATTTAGTATTACTGACAGAGGAAACAATGAAAATATCCCTGAAGTAAAATTAAATAATAAATTAATTTCATACAAAAGTGAAACAAACTTTTTAGGCTTGTGGATACAGGATAACTTAAAATGGACAAATCTTATCCCCACCATTGATTTGCATATCACTTGCACACATCTGAGCAACGTCACCCGCCAGCTCTAAAAAATATGTACCTTTATGTGCTACATATTATTATTATTATTATTATTATTATTATTATTATTATTATTATTATTATTATTATTATTATTAATATTATTATTATTATTATTATTATTATTATTATTATTATTATTATTATTATTATTATTATTATTATTATTAATATTATTATTATTATTATTATTATTATTATTATTATTATTATTATTATTATTATTATTATTATTATTATTATTATTATTATTATTATTATTATTATTATTATTGTTATTGTTATTATTATTATTATTATTATTATTATTATTATTATTATTATTATTATTATTATTATTATTATTATTATTATTATTATTATTATTATTATTATTATTATTATTATTATTATTATTATTATTATTATTATTACTGACTCTCTCAAGCTGAATCACATGAGCATGGTCAATTTGTAGATAGGCTGTATGGTTCCTTTAATAAGCATAATGCAACCAAATAAAGATTTTTCTTAAAAAGAATCTGTATCTATGATGCCAGGATTACAATGAACTTTAATTAACATACTTAATATGATAGAATGTAATGTGAAGTGAAGAAATGCTCCCAAACAAAAGATATAACTAGGAAGCACTTACAATAAAAGGAATGACTCCTGATTGGTAGTTTTATTACTTTGTGCTAGAGCTTCATGCTGATTCCATGTGACATCAAACATATTGGAAGGGGAACGAAAGATTTGACATTAAAAAATGCTTAAGTCGCATAATATAAGTCATGTTAAGGCAACCCTTAACAACTCCATTTAATACAATGTATTAAACTATCACATTATGTCACATAAAATTATGTTAAGTTCATTCCATATCCATCTTAAAATGGACACTGTGAATGCTACTCCTGAAAGAAACACTAAGTGATTGGTCATTATGACATCACATATATTACAATACAATCATAACAAGGATGAGTGTTAACTAAGCAGCATATGAAACTAGTAAAGTCGACTGGCCAAAGTAATCTGTGATCTTGGCATGCTTTGCTTTGAGACATATAGAATGACTGGAGGGGAAATTTTCATTCCCATTATGGCCAACAGTCTAAAATGGTTACTTCTCAGGTACTATGTTACCAGAGGCAAATTTATTTCTTTTATGTTACTTTCATTACCAGTAGACATTCTGAGACAAATAAATGCTACCTTTAAACTCCAATAAAATACAATTACTTACGATAGAAATATCATCCAAAATTATTCCAAATTGAGAGGCTCTGTCCATCAAGTCTTCACTAACCTTCTGTGAGACAATCTCTCTTTGGGTAATCAGCTCTCCAGCATCAAACTGAGCCTGTTAATATAATTATATTTTATTTTACCTACACTGTATGCTTTACTTAAATCTAACAAGTTAAAATTTTCTGCAAACTGTAGTTAGTATGCAATACCATTAACTATATTCAAAAGAAAAATTTAAACAAATCTGAATCGCATGGTGAATAATTTTAGTGTTAGTGAAAACCTTAACTATAAGTTTAATCTGGTTACTTTAGCCTCTCTCTGTGTTATGAAACACATGTCACTAGAAATAATACGTTTAAAATATTCTATTGAGAATGCTTACATATTTACACTGATGAATAGAGAGAGATTAACAAATAATGGTTTTGCTAATGGTAATGTAGTATGCCCATTCTTTTCTTTTCAAAGAAGATTAAGTTTATATTCTACAAATTTTCATATGAAATTTTAGGGATTCTTCTCAATTTACAAAATCTTCTATATCAAAAAAATAAATTTAAGGAAGTTATAATACGAGATGCATTCAAATTACTGGGACCAGATAGGAACTTCTAGTTCTTTTAAAAATACACGTGGAGTCTTCATGAATGCGTGACAGAATGGCTGCACTGTACAGTGCATAGAACTCTAGTGGCAGTGACAAGAGACAGTTTTTGATACTTAAAATGGCGCTGTTTTCATTGCAAAAATAGTGTGTAATCATTCATTTTCTCCATTTTCGTAGTGTGACACCTACTGAAATTCATTGCCAGTTGAGCAAGGCATGTGGTGATGGAACCATGGATGTCTCTAATGTGAGTTCCTGGGTGCAACAGTTCAATGAAGGCAGAACATTGTGTGACAACATACCAAGACAGTCACAGCCTTGTACCAGCAGGTCTGATAACATGCCAATTTTGGAGGCGATGTCTGCAATGCTTAATCAGCAATCCTACAAAACAACACTCTCCACTTACAGGATCATGATACTTACTCATTAAGATTTTAGTATGTTTATAAATGATAAAGGTATAAGGAAGAACACACGATGCCCAATAATCTAGATATTCTAGTGTTACTGGTTGCAGATAAGCTAGAAATAACTTGTTAAGGGCTAACCAAACCATTTGAAGCAACAAATTGTTATTGCAAAGAATATGGTCTGAGACTAAATAAAAATAAATGTAAGATCATGGTTTACAAACATAGGAAACAAAACTATGAAACATGGTGGCTAGAGATCAATGAAACTGAAGTAGTGAAGAAATCTGTTTAGTTGGAAGTAATAAGGCTAAACAATAATGAAAGATGGAAAGAACAGTACAAAAATTCATAGGCAAACACAAAATTAACTACTTATAGCTTAACCCTTTCGCCGATATGGACGTCATATGACGTCCAAGTTAAAAGGCCCCAAACCGATATGGACGTGTATAGACGTCCTGCGCATACATGCATTTAATGCTCATGTAACGCCAATTATTTTAATCTTGCTGTTTTACAATGAATTTAAATTAGTTCTATAAGGATTGTAAACGTATCCTTAAAGTTATTTGAAGCAAAAGGTTAGAAACAGTGATGTATATAACAATTGAAGTAATGAGTTGGTATTCAAACACAACATCACTTAAAATATCCTTACTTGAACAATTGTTTCGGAGACCGGCTCGTCCCCATCATCAGCAACTATCCAACTGGTTGGATCCGTGGTTTCTTGAAGTGAGCTGGTTGTTTGAGGTGACATCTGTTGATTGTGAGATGAACTTCCAAAGAGAGTTTTCAGGCGGCAATTCGAAATTTAACGTATACTGTTTGTTTTTTATAATTAGCAACTTCTCCCAAACATCGAGCTCAGCTGCATTATTGGCTGGCTTTAATAGTTTTATATTTGGTACAATTTCATGATTGGTAGACCAAAAATGGTGGGCTATTGCTGATTTTTCTATTTGTTTGTATTTCACACATCTCATATGTTCCTGTAATCTAATTTGTAAACTTCTTTTGGTTTTTCCTATGTAGAACTTATTACAGTCTGAGCAGTTTATTTTGTATATACCTGATTTCTTGTTTTCAGGTACTGGGTCTTTCAGGTTGTTGCATAATAAGTTTTTTAAACTGAATTTATTTATTGGGGCTAGGGTGATGTTATACTTCTTGAATATCTTGTTGAATTTATGATGTACTTTGGGATGATATGTGAATTTCTTGAACTGTTTCTCGGATTTTGAATCTGTTAGTTTTGTGGTATCCAATATGTGTTTTTGTTTCTTAAATTTCCAAATTTTCTTTTCTAATAATTTTTTACTGTATCCATTAATTGCAGCTATGTTAATCATTTGGTTATATTCTTTGTTGTATTCATTCTGTTTCAATGGGATGTTGATTAGTCTATGTGCTAAACTGTTTAAAACTGCATGTTTGTGGGGTGTCGGGTTGTAGCTATCGTTCTTGATGTAATTGTCTGTTTGTGTTGGCTTCCGGTAGATGCCAAAAGATATGTTATTTAGTTCATGAATTATCTTCAGATCTAGGAAAGGTAGGTAGCCATCTGTTTCTATCTCTATTGTGAACTTTATTGTTTTATTCTGTATGTTCAGTAGTTTTAAGGAATCTTGTATGAATTTGTGTGGAACAATGGCAAAAATATCATCAACATATCTGTACCAGCATTTGAAGATGTATGGGAAGGATGATGTGATATGTGTTTCAAAGTAGCTCATAAAGAGGTTGGCTAGGAAAGGTGAAAGTGGATTGCCCATTGTTAGGCCTGAGGTCTGTTGATAGAATTGACCGTTGAATGTAAAGAAATTTTGATGTATGCATAAATGAGTAAGTTTTGTGAGATCTTCTATTTCTTCGGTTGAAATGTTAGTCTGTCTGAGCCACTTTTTGAGGAGTAACATAAGTTCATCTGTTGGAATACTGGGAAAAGATGTCACCTCTCTTTTTCCCAGTATTCCAACAGATGAACTTATGTTACTCCTCAAAAAGTGGCTCAGACAGACTAACATTTCAACCGAAGAAATAGAAGATCTCACAAAACTTACTCATTTATGCATACATCAAAATTTCTTTACATTCAACGGTCAATTCTATCAACAGACCTCAGGCCTAACAATGGGCAATCCACTTTCACCTTTCCTAGCCAACCTCTTTATGAGCTACTTTGAAACACATATCACATCATCCTTCCCATACATCTTCAAATGCTGGTACAGATATGTTGATGATATTTTTGCCATTGTTCCACACAAATTCATACAAGATTCCTTAAAACTACTGAACATACAGAATAAAACAATAAAGTTCACAATAGAGATAGAAACAGATGGCTACCTACCTTTCCTAGATCTGAAGATAATTCATGAACTAAATAACATATCTTTTGGCATCTACCGGAAGCCAACACAAACAGACAATTACATCAAGAACGATAGCTACAACCCGACACCCCACAAACATGCAGTTTTAAACAGTTTAGCACATAGACTAATCAACATCCCATTGAAACAGAATGAATACAACAAAGAATATAACCAAATGATTAACATAGCTGCAATTAATGGATACAGTAAAAAATTATTAGAAAAGAAAATTTGGAAATTTAAGAAACAAAAACACATATTGGATACCACAAAACTAACAGATTCAAAATCCGAGAAACAGTTCAAGAAATTCACATATCATCCCAAAGTACATCATAAATTCAACAAGATATTCAAGAAGTATAACATCACCCTAGCCCCAATAAATAAATTCAGTTTAAAAAACTTATTATGCAACAACCTGAAAGACCCAGTACCTGAAAACAAGAAATCAGGTATATACAAAATAAACTGCTCAGACTGTAATAAGTTCTACATAGGAAAAACCAAAAGAAGTTTACAAATTAGATTACAGGAACATATGAGATGTGTGAAATACAAACAAATAGAAAAATCAGCAATAGCCCACCATTTTTGGTCTACCAATCATGAAATTGTACCAAATATAAAACTATTAAAGCCAGCCAATAATGCAGCTGAGCTCGATGTTTGGGAGAAGTTGCTAATTATAAAAAACAAACAGTATACGTTAAATTTCGAATTGCCGCCTGAAAACTCTCTTTGGAAGTTCATCTCACAATCAACAGATGTCACCTCAAACAACCAGCTCACTTCAAGAAACCACGGATCCAACCAGTTGGATAGTTGCTGATGATGGGGACGAGCCGGTCTCCGAAACAATTGTTCAAGTAAGGATATTTTAAGTGATGTTGTGTTTGAATACCAACTCATTACTTCAAGTATCCTTAAAGGTTTCTTTTTGAATTGTACACCTCCAAACCTGGATAAACACCCAAGGGCACATCTGCAGATTCACACCCAATAATATTGGTTTCCTTGCGAACTTCTTTTTCGCAACACACTACACATTTTCGAAATGGTTACAAGTTTTTTGGGTGTGGGTGGTATACTTTTAGGAAAGTGTTTTCTCTCAAGTATGAGGGATGATGTGGTGAATTTTGCCACCCCCTAGTATAAAGAGGCCTCTGAGTATTATAATACTCAATTAGGTTACGAGCTCTTTATACGCGCAAGTACAGGTAGATGAATGTCTTTTACAGCTCTGAAAATTACTAAACAACTGTGCATAGTTACATCCAGTGGTATAAAAATACTTTTTTTTTACCATTTAACTCTTTTCCGTAAAGAGGGATAGCTGGTAATAGCTGATCCGTATCACGCATATTTGACCCGCCATTTCCCCAAACAATGGAGTAGCTAACATGCCAGCTGTAGACCAGTACACGTCACTGCTACGTATGTCCTAAACATCTCCATAATCGTACAACAAATCTTCCAGATTTTCTACAGTAATATCAGAAGCCTGTACACATCATACCCAAGCTAATTTATTTGCTACATTACCGGGATAAGTCATGGTTAACATTGAAATTTAACAATTTCAAATGTGCCATACATTTAGCTCTTGATAGCTTCAAGAAATCACTGAACAAAGAGAGAGTATAAATATCTGAAATACAGAGCGAAAACTGCTGCATAAGGCTACCAGAAACCTTGGTTGAGAAACACTGTAATAACAGATGCTGACAGAGTTTTCATTCCAGTGTGGGAGTGTGTGACGCAACATATTCTCGTCATATTATCGCTTGGCATAGCATAAATAAACTAAACTTGAACCTGAGAAGTCGCTTACGTAGCTATACATACATACTATGGCTCGTATACACACAAAACAAAGTGATTCACATATTAGGCGCGTTCGGCACAAAGAATGGCTTTTGCTACAGTGAAACAAAGTAGTGAAATTTCAACAATTTATTAATTTAGTCTCTACTTTATTGTTACTGTAGATTTATACTGCCTTTAATGAGTTTTAAACCAGTTTTTGTTTCGTTTAAATAGCTTAATAAATACGGAAGATACGGAATTGTATTTATGATGCATTTTTACAGCATTTAACAATTTAAATGTCCTGTTCTGTTTATTGGGTATCCGTTGCCGGCCCCTGGAGGGTTTAAATGGCCATCGGCGAAGCGGTTAAGAATCTGTTCAAAGAAAAAAGATATGTGGATATTTGCAATAAGAGAGGAAGAGAAAGAATGGCATTAGGCACAGCAGGAATAACATGGTCACATTGGCTAAAAATGACAAAGTACTAAATCAGCCCAATAACTTCAGCACTCGGGCTCCAAATCCTCATTTGGTAGGTTTCGTCTATCTCTGTAAATACAGAAGACAACTTTGAAACATAAAATGCATTATACACTGACATCTAGTGGTTAATATGCTAAGCTTTCACATGTGCGCCATATTTCGTTTTGAGCAATTTCGAGGTTAATTAGCAAACCAGTTTACAACAAACGTGTGTTGTAGATGTTATTGCTCTCGAAAGGGGACACACTATTATTCGTCTCCGTATAACTGTGATCTGAATGCAAGTGAACTGGAGTGGGCAAAAATAAAGAATGTTTTCAGAGAATGCAACGTTACTGGTGATATGTCAGCCACAAATCTGCGGAAACTTGCTATAGAAGCATTCCCTTCCATAACCGCAATGGACTGGGAAGGATACTGCAAGAAGGTCCAAGAGCTGGAAATTAAATATTGGAGAAACGATGGTGTAATAGAAAATGCAATTGATGAAATTATCATCAACACACCCGAGGATACTAGCGATGCAAGTGATGCACTGGACTTGAATTGGAATCGAAGAATCACAAAGTGAATGAGTGGGTATTTATAGCTGTCATAATGTTTTCTATTTTTATGTTTCTCATAAATAGTAAGTATATAAACATACAACAGAGTTGCTGGTGAGGAGCGGTTGAGTGCAAACGTGTGTTACAAGAGCTCCGCAATGAGTTACCACTGAAAATTATTGTGTGCAAATCGGAACCTTTAACAGTGTGAAATGGAGAAAAGATGTGAATAATGTAAAAGGAAAAATATTGATAGTGATATTGCCGGCTATAATCCTGGCATTTATATTGATTATTGGCGGAGTGGAAATGAACCCAGGGCCAGAGATGGAGGACGTTATGGTTATGTTAAAAGAGATGGCGGAAGATATGGTAGACTTAAAGCAGATGGGAAAAAGAATTGACACGAGATTAGTCAGAAACGTGGAAGAAATAAAAAACGAAGTGGGAAAGTTTCAAAGAAAAATGGAGAACATGGCAGAATTAAATCAAAGATGACCTACTTGGAGAAAATAGAAAACAGCAATAGAAAGAGGAATATAGTTATTTTTGGTTATGAAGAGGAGAGGGAAAAAAGATGTTGGCAGCAGGTGGAGGAGCTTTTGAAAAATAAGCTGAACATTGAATTAACAGGATAGGAAGAATCGACTCATTTAGAGTAGGGAGAAGAGGAGCAAACATTAGACCTATAATTGTAAAACTGGCAACAGTAAACTTCAAATGGAAAATTTTAAACAATGCAGCTAAGCTACAAGGAACAAGAATTTTCATTGAGCATGACTATGGGGAAAAAAGAGAGAGAGATGACCATTTAATAAGAGAGATGAAGATAACAAAAGAGCAAGGGAAGAAGGCATAAATAAGAGGATTGTCATTATGGATAGACGGTGCCAGGCAGGATATTGGTCTGCGAAATCAGAGGAGAAATGGGAAAAACATACGCACAAGAAACAATGGTAACAACATGATCTTTTGACTACCACCAACATACAACTGATGATGCAAGGGAAAAGAGTGATGTCATACTGACAAGTGATGCAGCGTCTGACGTCAGAAGAGGAGAATGGAGAAGGGAGGCGAGTGACTTCGAGGTCGAAGTACAAAGAGATCAGCTGATGGTAGCGCCGGGTAAACATGTACGGTCAGAGAGACGGATGAGAGGAGTCCAGGCTATTAATGGTAGGAGCAACGGCAGGTTTAAATGTTTGGCATCAAGAAGATATAAGTGTAGTGTCAGAACAGAGTGGAAGCATAGTACAATTGAAGAGTGCTCAAAAAAGGGGTGAGAAAGAAAAAATAATGACACGTAGTAGATCTAGGCTGGATCAATTTCGATTTGAAAGAAAAAGTTCTATAGTCAGAAGGGGAGGGCATCAGTATTTATAAAGAAGGAGAAGAATTTTCAAGTAAAGGTAGTAGAAGAAATATGTGATCCTAAGGTGTTGTGGTTATTAATGATAGATAGGCTTAGCAGGAAAAGTTGACAAGATGGCCTTAGGCATTGTATATAACCCACCAAATATATCTGAACTCTACGACCCAAAAGTATTTAATAAATTAAGCCAAGACATGGAGGTATTACATAATATGCAGACTGATATAAAAATTGTTTTAGTAGGCAATTTTAATGCTAGGTTAGGATATGAGCAACCTCAAATAGGAACAGATGAAGGTACAAATGTACGACAGGAAATAGAGAAAAGACAAAGTAGCGATACAGTAGTAAACAAAGAAGGTACAAAATTATAGCAATTTTGTGAAGAGAATAACCTGAATGTATGTAATGGAATTAAAGGAAAGGATAAGATTGGTGAATTTACATTTGTAAATAATAACGGGGCAGTGTAGTTGATTACCTACTGTATTCATTGGATATTGATGATGTAACAATAGATTTTGAAATAATTCAGGGGGCCTTCACTAGCTGTCATTTTTCATTGAAGGCTAAATTTAGGGTGGAGTGTGAGGTGGAGGATGATGAACCCATTAGGGGGGAAAAGAAGATAGTGTTTAAATAGAAAGGGGGGAGGAAGAGACATATTTGGACAAGTTGAATTTAATTATGGGGGAGGACACAAAGGATAAGATAAATGTACAATTACACAGGAAAAGGCCAGAGGAGATAATAGAGAGATTAGAGTGGGTAGTTATAAAGATAGGAGGTAAAATGAAGCAAAAGAAAGTGGGACAAATGGTAGGCAAGGGATGGTTTGATGAGAAATGTGTTAAGGCTAAGAGGAGGGTGGTACAGGAATTAAGGAGATGGAAGTTACAGGAGGATCAGGAAGCAAGAAAAAATTATATAACAATGAAATGGAGTTATAGATGTTTAATTGAAGCAAAAAAGAAAGAATGGGGTGGGAGAGTAAGTAGAAATTTGCTTGAAGCAGAAACTAAAACTGACAACAGTAGAGAATGGCAAATAATCCGAGGAATGTATAATAGCAAGAATAGGGGAAATGTTATAGCACCAGAAAGATGGTGTAATTATTTTAAAGACTTATTAGGGATCCAAATCAAATTAACAAATGTAACTTCATTGTCTTTAGATATAGAATATATAGATAGGCTGGATAAGAAAATAACTGCAATGGAAGTATGGGAGGAAACTAAAAGGTTTAAAAACAATAAAGCACCAGGGATTGATGGTATACCAGGGGAATTTTGTAAGAAATGGATAAGATAATAGAGATAGAACCGAGATGCTGGTTAACCTCATGAATATATTATATTTGAAGGAGCAAAGGTACCACATAGCTGGAAGACAAGTATAATTGTACCTACTTATAAAGGGAAAGGGAGTGTTAAAGATCCAACTAATTATAGAGGTATTAGTTTATTGTAAGTTTTAGGGAAGATATACACAGGAATCCTAGCATCTAGATTACAGAATTGGGCAGAGGATGAAAGTAAACTATCAATATTTCAGATGGGATTTAGAAAAGGAAGAACAGTGGATAGTATTTTTATTATAAAATCAATTGTAGATAAATATTGAATTATTAAAAGTGGTAGGGTAAATATGGCATTCATTGATTTAGAGAAAGCATTTGATACTATAAATAGAGAGGCACTGTGTATTAAACTGAGAAATAAGAGAGTAAGTGTAAAATCTATCAGAGCAGTACAGAATATATATATAAAGAATAAGTTTTCTATTAGGCTGAGTAATGATGAAATTACGGGAAAAATTGCAAGCAATATGGGATTACGACAAGGTTGTAAACTCAGTCCAATATTATTTAATTTATTGATGATATTTTGGAAGAGGTGAATAAGGAAAACTTATATTTACCTACATAATAGAGAGATACCAGGGTTACTCTTTGCAGATCTAGTGCTAGGTTCTATTTCTATAGGAAGTTTAACAAGAGTGCTGCATATTATACATTCATTCTACAAGAAATGGGGTTTAAGAATTAATTTTAAAAAGTCAAGGATAAGGTTATAAAAGGAGGAAAAATGGTATATGGAAGGGGAAGAGTTGCAAGTAGTAAATAAACATAATTATCTAGGAGTGAGAATAAGTAGCAATGGGAGATGGAATGATCATAAGATTAGTGTATTGCCTAAGGGAAAATCGGCAATGACAGTCATAAGAACGTGTCTACCGAAAATACCAGACATAAATATTAAATGATTGGAAAGGCTTTACAAAGCAGTAGTCGAAGCAAAAATGGCCTATGAGTTGGAGATTTGGGGAAGTGATAAAAGATGGGACACCATTGATAAAGTACATAGATTTTTTGTAAAAGTATACTGGGCCTATCTATTGTATCACCCTATGGAGCAACAATGATGGAGTTGGGATGAGTAGGTAGTAAGAGTTTGATAGTAGAAAGGATACTTAAATATTGGTACAGATTAAGATCATTTGATCAGCAGAATTTATTGAGGCAATGTTTAGTAATCCAAGAGAAATCTAGTGCTGAGGTGAACTGCGCTCAGGGAGTAAGGAGAACTTTATATATGGGAGGAGAGGGAGGGGTTGATTAAAGGTTTTTGGAAAGAAGTCAGGAACAGAGTGGAGGACATAGAGAAACAGGAATTATTCCAGAGTCTTGAAGGAAAGAAAAGTTTAGTACAATATAGACAATTAAAAGTTGAATGGGGAAGGGAGAAGTATGTTGAGGTTTGTAATAGGTTAGGAAGAGAAGGTTGGGCTTGGACTAGATTAAGTGCACATAAGTTAAGAGGGGATAGGAAGGAAGTGAATGTGGATAGTTGCCCTCTATGTGGGGAGGTAGATAATGAATTACATTATATACTAGAATGTGAAGAAACGAAACTATGGAGGGATCAGTTTATACCCAAAAAATGGGAGTGTTAACAAAGAAGTGCTACAAGTCAAAATAATGAGAGTACAAAAGGAGTGGGATATAAAAAGGATAGGAGACTTTATGGGGAGAATAAGAGGAAAATGGTTTAGGAAAATAAAGCACTATAAACTGTGGTAAAGTTCATCATGCATATTATTAAAATCAGATGGTACAGGGCAAAGACTTTGTAAATATATGAGTATGTAAATAGTGTTTGTTACAATATTAATACCAAGGTAATATGAATTATGTTAAGGTCCATCATGCATAAAAAAACCAGTGTTAAAATGCATGGTGGAATAAAGGGGGGGAAAATAGCATCTCAAAGTTATGTATATGAAAATTGTAAGATTTATGTACAGCTTTATTATGGAAATAAATACATACAATATTCCATTCATTCTAAATAAACATACAGCTGATCGGATCAAGTTCAGTTTAATGTTTCTCCACATGTAACACTTGCAGCGCATATCTTTGCTTATTATCTTACACACTGTTCTGCTGAATTGTTTTTTTCTAGGTTGACCATACTGCAGAAACAAAAAAAAGCATTAGCTCTCACTTCTTCCCCCCTGCCTGCACTACATCCTAAAACTAGAGCTCAAGAAAACGTGCGCATACAGTAACTATGTCCATTATGTGAAAATACAGACAAAGATCATTTTGTAGCACATTTCAAAAACTAAAATATGAAAACAGAAGAATGAAGTAGGATAATATGCAAACAGAAATCTGGCATAAATATTTTTAGAATAAGAAAATAACTTTAGAGCTATTTGGCAACTATGTAGAGAATGTAACAGAAAAGTGTAGGAGGAAAATGATTAAGACAAAAGAAGAATTAATGCCACAGATAATGAAGAAAGCAAAGAAACAGGCACAACAGCTAGAAAGAAGGATCCATTTAACTCAATAACTAGGACATTGTATGGGATCTAAAAGTATCAAGCACTCCAACAACAGTGAAACACTCTGTAAAATAGTAAAATAAATGTATTAAAATCATCATTCATTCACAATGTTACAGAGGGTTGCCCCGTTTAAGCTCGGATGACTTTGAAACTCCATCTTGCTCCTGTCATTGGTCAAAAGCTGATGACTATTGTGTCAGCTAACTGCAAATGCCTGTAATCTGCTGAGTCATTCTCAGGCAGGGGTACAATGTTGGACTTTCTGATGTCAGTTACAGCTTTTTTAATGACAGTGGAAAGGTGCAAGCAAAAAGGTTTTACTGTAAGTTACGCATTTGAAAAGTATTAGACATCATAAGGATAAAGGGAAATGCCCATGTGTGGAGATAACACGGACTGGCATGATATACTATATTGCAAGCAAGCAAACAAACAAACAAACAAACAAACAAACAAAGGTATGAAGAGGACAACTTTGGCAACAAAAGTGGAACAGTTTTAAGGAGGGGGAAGAGGTATTACTAATAAGGAAAATGTCTGTAAAAGGAGAAAATAATGTAAGAACTATAGGTGATTACTTGGGGAAAGTCAGAGAGAAATGGTTAAGAATAATCAACAATTAAGGTTGGAGAAACGGGAATAAGGGATATAAGGAGAGTCATTTGATAACTCTGGTAATAACCAAGATATTTTTTTTTTTTTGTGAGCATCTCATCTTATTTCTCAACATAGTCTCCATTGATGGCTATACACTTGGTCCAGCAATGTTCCAGCTTTTTCATCCTGTCGGAAAAATAGGTTCTGTCAAGGTCTGCAACTACTCGATGGTGACTATCACTTCTTCATTTGATGAAAATTTCTTAAACCAAGCCAAATTTTCAAGTTTGAAAACAGGAAGAAGTCACTTGGGGCTAAGTCTGGTGAATAAGGTGGATGAGGAACCAATTCAAAATCCAACTCATGCACTTTTGCTATTGTGATTGCTGATATGTGTGATGGTGCATTATCTGGAGAAAGAGCACTTTTCTGCATTTCAATCTCTCAGTCAACTCATGTTGCAAACGATCCAACAATGAAGCATAATAGGCTCCAATTATGGTTCTGCCTTTTCCTAAGTAGACTATGAGGATTATTCCTTGAGAATCCCAAAAACCAGTGGCCATCACCTTACCAGCTGACAAAATGGCCGTTGCATTCCTTGGTGCACTTTCACCAGCCTTTGTCCATTGTTGTGACTGCTGTTTTGACTCTGAGTGATGATGCATCCAAGTTTCTTCCAAGGTTAAAAATTGGTGCAAAACGTCTTGTGGATTGTGATTAAACATCGTCAGACACTTGGTAGAAGTGTTCTTCCAGATGCGCTTTTGGTTGATTATGTGCAATCACAGCACCAATCTTGTACACAGTATTTTCACCACCAATTTTGCATGCAGAATATTGTACACTCGCTCAGTTGAGATGCTTACAGCCTCAGCAATCTCATAAATTTTGACTCGGTGGTCTTGCATAACCAAAACATGGATTTTTATAATGGTGTCCTGTGTGGTGAACACAATTCGGTGACCAGAGCGCCATTCATCTTCTGTGCTTCTATGGCCACGTTTAAAGTCACTGATCCAAAAGTAAACGGTCCTCAATGTAGGTGCAGAGTCCATGTGAACTTCATCCAATTCAGTTTTGCCTTGTGGGGCAGTCCAGCATTTCAAATGAAAATATTTAATAACAGCATAAAACTCTGTTTCTTCCATTTTCAATCGCAGCTATTGCACTGACCCTTTCAGATGGCGTCAAAAATGAACTGTATATTGTAGCACATTCAAATTTTCTGTACAATCTTTTGAATAATCAAGCTTACCACCCACAAAGTTGAACACAAAATTTTCATCCCTTCATGGAAATTTACCAGACTTATCAAACGACCCTCAGAGGAGAGCAGAGGGTCATCAATACAGGGAATATCAGGGATTGGTGTACTGAGACCGAAATTTAAGGCAAGAAGGTATACTGAATGTGAACAAGAAAGTCTGTTATTAAGTCTTAGCAATGTTATTAATGGTAGTGTATTAATAATGTATGTATGAAGAAAGATGAGAAATACAAATATAAGTAAGTCATCTATGGGCTGTATAACATTGCTGCACAAAAATGGATTCCCATTTGAGGCTCAATGTGTAAAACAACTAACAAGAAAGAGTGCGCACCAGCATAACCTAAAGGAGTAGTAGCCAATGCGGTGCAACAGTGACTCAAGGAAATCCACCAACACAAAGATGTATTGCCAGCCACATTGGAACATTTAAAGGAACTGTTTACCAGATAATATACAGCAATTTAGGTCTAGAATGGTATACAGCATGTGGACACTTTAAAAGAGTAACATATCAGAGAGTAAATCCTTTCATGGAAGTGTTGAAAACAGTGTTGTTGTATAAATTAAATTAATTGGGAGTCGATTCGACTCCCAATTAATTTAATATCAGAGAGTGCTTCAACAACAGAAGAAAACTCTATGACCACTATGTAGCAGATGGAAAGTGGCAATGGGTAGTTTCTTCAGATGAAACATGGGTTTATCTAGATGACACAAATGAATCCCAGGGCATTTATTACCACCAAGTGAGCCAAAAGGTTGCTCAAATTTTATTCGAGAGAACATGAAAATGTTTTCCCATGAATTCATGGTGGTTACAGGTTACTGCTCTCATGGGAAACTCAGCATTCACAGAGTTGCCAACAATGTTGAAATTCTGAATGGGTTGAGTCAGACTGGAAAGTTCAATGCCATAGCCAGGATTTAAACACAGAATCTCCTGGTCTCTGTCTGGTTGCTCTAATCACTGAGCTACCATGGCCAACGTGCCAGTATGACAATTCTCCAAATGACTCGTATTATCCCAGTAAACCACTAGGAAATTCTCATATACCTGCATAAGAGACAACTCCTTAATGGTGACTTACAACACGTAAGTACCTTAAGTACTGGCTTTATAGTCCAACCACTATTATGTCTATTAATGAAAATTAAATTGTTCTCTTACACCAGATTGTGTAGACCAAATTCTGGACAGGTTGAGTAAGGCTGAAAAATTCAATGCCATAGCCAAGATTTGAACACAGATCTTCGGTCTCCATCCAGTTGCTCTAACCATTAAGCTACCATGGCCAATGTGCCAGTATGACACTAATTCTCCAACTGACTCACCTACACAAGGTTGGTGTGAAAGAACAATTTTATCTCCATTAATAGACCTATGCCCGATTTCACCAAACAGATGTTAAATTGACGTTAACAAATGTAACGTAACAACTGTCACAGTGCTAACAAAGCTGCTAAATTTCTTGCATTTCACCAACCTGTTTTCTGAAAATGTTACCAAACATGTGTTAACGCCAAGAGACTTGTAAATATTACAGTATAGAAGGCTATGGATGAGTCATTTATTTTCTGAACGTACTGCGATGCGCTATTGTTTTCATTTTCATTTGCACACAGCTGAAAAAATGGTGAGTAAACAAAATCATAAACAAAAGCTGTGAGACAAATTTCTCATCGATGGAGAAAGAATTGTTAATTTAATTCATGACGAAGTATAAGGATATCGTGGAAAATAAGAAGACGGATGCGGTGAATGTAAAAGAGAAAGATGTCACGTGGGAAAAAATTGAAAACAAATTTAATTCAAATGCATGTGCCACTACCAGAAGCATGAAACTATTCAATACTTTGACACTATTATGTAAACTTAAAACGAGGTGCAAAGAAGGACAAATGACGAGTGACTTGAACGTTTCAATATGGGAGGTTGACAGTGTATTAACCATATAATTCAGTGAATTATAAAATAGCTAAGTTATTAATACATGAAGCAAAGGCAAGATCAGCATATTCCTTTTGATTGTTCTAATCTCTCTTGTACTTCCGCAGTAACCTTCATAGCAACTTTTGACAGTCTACACCTCTGTAGAAAATTTTCTTCTGATAGATCCTCAAAATAATTTCTCCTCACAGGCTGTACTCTATTGAGAATGCCATTTAGACAGTCTTAAATATAGCAAATTGACATCAACAACTGCATTCACGCCTACCATCTTGACTATTTACAATTGTCAAGGACTGAACAACAGAAATTTGGCTTGTTAGTTTAACAAGAGATTTAACACAAGTGTTAAGCTAACACTTGTTGGTGAAATGCAATTTTTGTTATAACTATTGCTAAACTTGTGTTAAGTGTTAACATCTGTTGGTGAAATCAGGCACTAATAGTGGTTGAACTATAGAGCTGAAACTTAAAGTACTTACATGTTGTAAGTACCCATTAAGGAGTTATCTCATATGATATGACAACTTCCTAGTGGTTTAGCAGGATAATGCGAGTCAGTTGAAGAATTAATGTCACACTGGCAAGCTGGCCATGGTAGCTCAATGATTAGAGCAACCGGATGGAGACCAAAAGATCTGTGTTCAAATCCCGGCTACGACATTGAATTTTTCAGTCTGACTCAACCTGTCCAGAATTTGGCCGACACACTGCTGGTGTGAAATAATTTAATTTCCAATGTTAAAACTAATACAGCCTATACCAAAATGTTATGAATTCAGTTTTTGACAAAGACATTTTCTGGTTGTATGGTGAGGATGTTGTGGATAGAGCACCAGAAAACTGTGGAAACATATGTCAGTGTGATACCATTTAAAAGGATTCCAGGGTAGTCTCCAGATGCTTCATCACCAGATTTTTGTAGCAAACCAGATTTGATTTGCTGAAACATTGCCTTGCTTCACCATGTCCAACCATGATTGATGGCCTATGGAACGTCTGCCAAGAGGAATGGGCTAACATCCACCATCCTAATCTTAGACAGTCTTCAGCTGTGTCCATAAAGGCTATGGACATAACAATAAGGATGTCACATAAAAGAGGTAATAACTGGTTTATGATGATCTCTAATTTTATTTATTGTATCAGAAGTTTTTCTCTTTGTATCATTCTTCTGAACTTCTTAGCATAGTAGCTTAGCTCCTGAGCACAATAGGTGGTGTGGAAAAGGCATCTCGCAATGAAAAAGCTTAAGTAAAAATATCCAAGCATAACTGGGGCAACTCTCTGTATTAACCACTTTGGTTTTCAGCCAATGGCATTGTCCTGCAAATAAAAATCTTCAAAGTATATTTTAATAAGAACTACAATAAAATTAATACCAAAACAGAGAACTTACAACAACAGCTTTTAAAACCTCTGTTGTAATTGAAGGTAAAACTCTTTCATCATAATCTACTCCTAAAATAGTGTAGATTTTAGGCAGCTGGTCTGGAATAGGCCTGAACAAAATACGCAGTGTGATGTTAACATTCTGCAGATCTGGAAAAAAGAAGGGCATACCAATTAATTCAACCACTTGACAAAGTATTAACCTATTCACATCGTATGATAAGTGCACTTGCATAATGCTTTGTGGCATTTAAATTGTATGATAAGCTCAACTCGCACAAGTGTGCTGTTGCACATAAATGCAAAGAATTCAAATTGTAGCAATAGATGGCTCTAAAATGTATTCTACATACCAAAATGCTTGATATATTTTTTCCATGCATTTCACACCATTTTTTCATACTAAAAAGGTTTCTTTGCACAGCGTAGCATATATCAGTAAGCAACAGGCACAGAGAACAGTGCATGGTAACAATGAGGAGGATTTACAAAAGCTTTCTGATAGTGTTTTCTATAGTGATAATGAACTTATTAATTTATCTTTTAGTTACTCAGATTCTGAAAACACCCAAGCAGTACTTCATAGCGATACAAGTGATGAAAGCAGTGATCATGGAATGAAAATTTACCTGTAAGTTAGTCAAGTTCAAATTTGAATTTTGCTCAATACATTGCCAGGCAACATGCCAGTTGGTTTAAAAACACATTTAACCCAAGGTGAGTTTATTTTTTTAAGAATATGCATTCAAAATTGTGTACATATAATCTTTACTGGTTTCCTCTTATGATCTTTTTTTTTAATTATCATGCTCGCAATACAACTGGTAGGTTATTTAAATCAACTAGTGCGGTATGTAAATACATGCGAATAGGTAAATGCACTTTAAGAGCAGAAATTAATGTTTGCAACATACCTTTACTGCCAGTAATGACTGGGACATTCCTTGGACGAGATCTGATATCAAATATAATTGGCCGCTGTATCCATGGTATTAAGAAATGTGTACCTTCACCCACTACTTGATTCTTTACACCCGCAAACCTGTCAAAGATGACAGCACGGTGGCCTCCATCAACTGTAAACATAGGTAAATATCCTATGTAATATATTTCTCATGGATTCAAGAATCAGCTGAACTATTAAAAGCTAACTATAATACAATACTATCTTTAGTAATTGCTTACATCCACACTACTATTCTGATGGCAATAGAACTGAACCATACAACCCTCAGATAGGCAGAGAGAGTGAGTGAGTGAGTGAGTGAGTGGTATTTTAGGGCCCATCGACAAGGTCATTTGGGCCAGATAGGCAGACAAATGTAAAACATTACATTTAATTTTCCTGTAACTATAATATGAAAAGCTGTGAAGAGAATATGAAAAATATGTTTTGTAAACCTGGAATGCAGGTGCTCAAAATTCATGTTGAAGTTGCTATTACTGTACCACTATGTATTTACAATAAGTAAAGAAAGTGTTGAATTCAAGCCAAAAATTTCATGGGCAGGGACAGGTATGAAGTTAACTAACACCTGGTTCCTTATAGACTTCTCCTATTGGCGCTATAAATATGGAGCATCAATAAATACGTAAAATATGAAGCTATTAACAGTGAAGCAAACAAATATATACAAATATCATAATTTGTAACTTAAAACTTCACTTATCTTATAAGAAATTATGAAACTTTTCTTATAACTGGAACAGGATCGCAATTTTGTGAAAATTCTTCTGCCAGAATCACAAACTTGTCGTCAACGTTACAAATGCTGGATGTCACTGTGTTCCTGTTAGTACCATTAAATCATCAGACCATTTAATTGTTTTAGGGCCTGTATTACGATCTCCGGTTAAGGTGTTGGTTAACAGTTAACTTGGAGTTACACGCATATGTCGGTATTACGACCTTCGGTTAAGGGCTAACTGAGAGTTATTTCCGGAGGTAAGCTAACCCTCACCTCGAGTAGCGGTTAGTGAGATAACCTGGAGTTTACCTTCACACACAAAAAAGAAAATGGCGTACCTCCAGGCCAGATGAGGATGAAATGTTGGCACAGTATTTATTTAATAGAACAAGAGCTAAACGAATCAGAATGCGTTAAGATAATTTCATACATATATTTGTAACATGTTGAAAATGAAATAAAATACGCCACATGGGCATTGGGTATCTTGACGTAATAGGTTATGGAATTATAATTTCTAGTGTCCCATGGTGTGAGTGGCTTGTTGCAAGCAGTGTAATATTTTATGCGACCATATTGCAACATGTTTAACGAACATAAATATAACAAACGAAGTATGCTAAACTTATACCGGAAAGTACACGCAATACTAAATGTTTAGGTGGGTAGGTATAAAAGTTCAGAAACATTCGATTTTGCTTATAGTGGGTGCAATGTTTAATTTGCGTTTCGTTAAAAGCATTACCAGAGGGAAGTAACAAACTGTAAAGCAAATAGTGAATAAAACAAAATTTTAGGATATGCAGTTTGTATCCATGTCCAAGCCGTTACTGCAAACGCTGTTCACACATGTAATGTAGCTAATTACATGTACAATACCATAATGGTTTTGCCCTACAATGTGCCTTAATGAATACCATTTGCTAATTATATTGCGATTTATGCAGTGTGAGCGCTGTCTCAATGCAAGTTGAAGAATTACTTCTGATTCTTGCCGTACCTACTATAGATGGTGCAAATGTAGTACATAAATATATTTGCTGCGAATTGCACACGTAAATAAATGTTAAAACCTGCCCATCTTGTATCCTGTGGTATTTAAATGAAGCCATTTATTTGTTCAATTGCGTTTTTCAATCAAGGGCACAATGCTGTGTCTCAAAGGTGGCGTTTGATTATGAAGTGCCAAGAAGAAATGTAAGTTTGCTACAACCTGTTTCCTTAAAAGAAAACCATGGCTTCATAACTAGCCAAATATATTATATTTAAAAAATCAGATACCAAGTTACTGGTCCCAGAATGCATATTTTATAACCTTGCTTTTATTCATGGATGACTTGTAATTTATGGACATTCTCTCTTTGCATATACCTCTATGAAATGATAATTTATATAAGAAGAGGTGATTTATTCATGAGGATAAACTACTAACAAAATGATTTTAGTCAAATTATATTTGTGCAATAGGTACTATTATCAGAATTAATAACAGTTATGTTATTTTAAATTTATTTTAAATTTCTTTTGACTGGAAATCTCTTGGTGTTCATAAATTAACAAGGCATTCCATATATTCACCATATATCTCACCTAATCTATAATAACACTAACCTAACGCAACCTATATAACCTATAACACTAACCTAACGCTATGAAAAAGAATCTAACGCTATGGAAAAATCTAAACTGTAAACGAATTATGCTAAATCTCATTACGAATGAACTATTAATGAAAGTATCACGAAAATATACAGAAAACAGCTAATAAAAAGTTAAAACAAGACGCCTGATGCTACTACATGTGTTTGGTTTTGCAGTTAATTACACGTTCTAAACACAAGATAGCGTTGCAAACAAGGTAAAATCCTAGTGGAAAATATTGCCAACCGTTCACATTCCACCATAATACACAGGGTAACAAACTTGCAGGTAAATCGAGTTCGTAATACGAGGCACTGACCCTAACCAATAGTTATTGATAACTGAAAGGTAACAAACTTCCGCTAGTAACTGGAGATCGTAATACAGGCCCTTAATAATTTAACTTCTGGATTTATATCATGGTTAAATGACCAAAAATGATGTGCTACAGCTGATTTATCAGTTTGTTTGTACATAATATTAAGAAAATGTTCTTTCGTTCTGGTTTCCAAATTAGGTTTTGTCTTTCCAATTTAAACTTTATCACAAACAAAATAATTAAATTGATAAATACCATAATTTTTTAATACTATATTTATTTTCAAGAACTTAAATTATACCAAACTCTTTAAAAAATATTGAAAATGTTTATTAACCCAAGGATAGTAAGTACATCTTTTAAAATTATAATTGTCTTTTATTTTTTAAGGGTAGAAATATCATTAATAGTTTTTTTATATTTAAATTTTTCAAATATTTATGTATAAAGTCTTTATTAAAACCATTAATTAAAGCAGTATTAATAATATGTTTATATTATTTATTAAATTCCTCTTTATTCAGGGGTATATTTTTAATCTATAAACCAAACTCTTGAAAACAGCAAATTTATGTGAAAAAGGGTTAAAACTTTTACTTTTTATGTAATTATCAATAGGAGTAGACTTCCTATAAATACAAAAGTTTGTGACTTGCATAGGTAAATTTACCTATTGTAAATTGTATAAATTCACCAACTTATAATTTAGCTAAATGGTTATATAAAAAATTTAGTAACTTGAATAAATTTAAGAGTTTAAGTATTAAAAATTCTTTTGAATTAGTTAAAAAGATTGACAGTGTTATATCATCTAAAACTGATAAACTTGTTTCTTTTGATGTAACTTCCTTACTTCCTAGAATTCCTAGAGAAAAACTTTTAATTTATTTGAAAAAATGGTTGAATTCAATAAATTTATATGAGGACTTAACAATTGATTTTCTTAAACTTACTGAATTTTGTTTAGATCAAAATTTTTTCACTTTTAATGGTGAATTCTTTCAACAAACTTCTGGCTTATCAATGGGTAATCCTCTTTCACCTTTTCTTGCTGATCTTTTTATGAGTTTTTTCGAAATGCAAGTCACTAAAGCTTTCCCTTTAATTTTTAAATTTTGGTATAGATATTTTGATGATATTTTTGCTATTGTTCCTGATAAACACACAAATGATGCTTTAAAATTACTAAATTTGAAGAGAAAGCTTTAAAATTCACATCAGGGACTGAAATTAATGGATTTCTTCCTTTTCCAGATCTAAAGATAATAAGAAATAATAATAAATTAAACTTTGGTATTTATAGGAAGTCCACTCATATTGATAATTACATAAAAAATAAAAGTTTTAACCCTTTTTCACATAAATTTGCTGTTTTCAATAGTTTAATTTATAGATTAATAAATATACCCCTGAATAAAGAGGAATTTAATAAAGAATATAAACATATTAATACTGATTACACAAAAATGAAGCTAGTTACAGCAGAATAATAAATATAACACAAATAAAATATTTAGTGAATATTTTCCACTTATCTTAAGAAGTTGATGACAAAACTTCTATTTTCTATTTGAAATTAATTTCGTAAGCATTTGCCCACATCTTCAGTCCAACACATTTCGTTGTTTAACAATGTTAACGTTGTTAACAAGGTTGTTTAACAATAAAATGTGTTTGACTGAAGATGTGGGCAAATGCTTACGAAATTAATTTCAAATAGAAGTTTTGTCGTCAACTTCTTAAGATAAGTGGAAAATATTCACTAAATATTTTATTTGTGTTATATTAATACTGCTTTAATTAATGGTTTTAGTAGACTTTATACATAACAAATTGAAAAACTTAAATATAAAAAAACTATAATTGATATTTCTACCCTTAAAAAAATAAAAGACGATTATAACTTTAAAAAAAATTACTTACCATCCTTGGATTAATGAACATTTTCAAAAAATTTTTAGAGTTTGGTATACATTTAGTTCCCCCCCCCCCCCCAAATATAATAGTATTAAACATTTATTGCATTTCTTTAAAAAAGATAAGATTCCTAATAATAAAAAATCTGGTATTTATCAATTTAATTGTTTCAATTGAGATAAAGTTTATATTGGAAAGACAAAACGTAATTTGGAAACCAGAACGACAGAACATTTTCACAACATACTAACTGTACAAACTGATAAATAGGCCGTAGCAGATCATTTTTGGTAATTTAACCCGAAATAAATCCAGAAGTTAAATTATTAAAACAATTAAATGGTTCGATAGGTTTAATGGTTTGGGAAAAGATACTTATTTTAAAAAATAAACATCACATAATGAATTTTGAACTACCGGCAGTCGATTGTTTTTAAATTTGTTTCACTTTCAGATTTTGGCAGTACTAACAAGAACATAGTGACATCTAGTGTTTGTAACATTCACAACGAGTTTGTGATTCTGGCCGACAATGTGGAAGAACTTTCACGAAATTGTGATCCTGTTCAATTTATAAGTTTCATCATTTCTTATAAGATAAGTGAAGTTTTAAGTTACAAATCATTGTATTTGTATATAAGGAGCTTCAAACTTTTGCAATCATTGCATCACCCTAAAGACAAATATCTCCAAAATGTTGGTTTCCAACCAACTCTTCATCTGGATGGAAGTTCTTCGCTGTGCTCTAAGGGTAACATGTTAGCCTCTGGTTCTGAGATTGTGGGTTCAAATTCTGTGGATAATGATGGATATTTTTTGGTCATAAAAAGCCTGTCCCTAGGTTCTTTAAGAATGGAAGTAAAGACAGTGGTCCTGTGTCATAGATTTATCGCACATAAAAGAACCTCAAGACTGATAAAGGTTACTCTGAGAAAAAATTAGCAGTCTTTCAAGCCCATTATAGAATGGGTCACAGAACCACAGCAATTAAAGAGTGTCTGAACATAAAAATTCAATTTCAATTTATCTGAATGGAAGCTTAAAAAAATCCTCAGATCTTTCTCATCCCTATATTATATGGAACTCAAACAATAACTCAAGTTCCATTATTATTCCTCCAAAACAAATTCCTGGTTCAAGTACTGTTGTTACCACACTCCTAGTCATGAACTATTGTAGAGTTGGCTAATACATACAAAACTAGTAGAAATTGCAATAAGAGTCCTGTTTGGGTTAAACACGGAAAAGTGAACCAGATTTAAAATTTTCAATGCCATGGCTCAACAATCCAGTTAACAGTCAAGAAGTGTTTGTTACCTAGTTGCAGTTTTGTAGCTGTGGTATGATAAGATAAAAAATAAAAAAAAAATAAAAATATCAATAACATTAGCACAGAGGGCTATAGTTCAATGATTTGAATTTCAACAATGGCACTGGATTTTGAAATTTGATTCCCCTTTCAGTCTGTAGCTTACCTCCAGCTAAATTTTGATACTCATTCAATTCACATACACACAGCTAATCTACAGTGTGGCCTAACTCAGGCTAAATTTCAAAACCATAGGATCTTACACTTTTATGCATGTTGTATTACACAAATGTTGGCACTATGTCACAAATAAACTCACTATGGAGTGTAAACTAAACTTTATTATTATCTTGAATTTCTATAAATAAAATGGCAATTCATTTATAATATAAAATGTTTAGTAAAAACCAACAACTTGTGTAGAAGTGTGTAAAACTTGTTTATAACAAACAACATAGAAATGTTTACACTAATGCTAGGACACTAAGTGAGCACCCACCATTGTAAAGAGCAGAGTTTGCTACTCCTCCAACCACTGCAACTCCCAAACCAATCTGTCCAATTCTGTTGAAGAACTGTGCTGCCATATTTACTTCAGCTCTTGAAAAATGAGGAACATTGCAGTTAAATATATTAAATGTAAAATGCTGAGCATTGATGAATCATGCATTTTAATAATTAGTAATGAAACTTTCATATCTTTGAATACTAATAAAGAATGATGGTTAACCTGTAGAATAGCATCCAGAGCCCACCCTAGGCAGCTGGAGTGTTGCCAATCAAAGAAAAATGCATATGCTGAAAATATCAAGACTGTGTAATGAAAATGGCAATACACAAATGTGTGACAAAAGAAAATGTAGTAAAAATAGGATTAGTAATGATAATAACTGTCTGCCAGAAAACATTCCATATTTTTTTCTTTTGTTGTAGATCTTTTACTAATTTGGTACTGCTCTGTAGAAAGGTTCTTTTCATTAGCAGTTCCTTGAAATGAAAGAGCTATTTGTGTTACTTTGTTAGTTAATCATGATCGTTTATTCTTTGCAAGGCAGAATTTCTGCATAGCTTTTACTTTTTCTATCAAGCCTAGATTATTTCAACCCAGATGTTCCCACATTAATTCTAATGCATGTCATTATTGACAATATTTTGATATAAAATGAAAATTTAAAAGTACATTTGTGAAAAAAAGAAAAAAAGATGATTTTTTTTAATAAAAAGATATTTAAATGATTATGGGAAATATTCAGAAGTGTCTGTAAAAGCCAGAAAAATAAGAAGTTATGGATTACTTGGCAATACATTGTACTACAGATTTCAATGCATGGTTGGTAACAGGTGCTTAAGCCAGGCTCAGGATGCTGCTCTTTGGGATAACCTGAAAGATTTTCAAACACAGGTGTAGTTTAGTCATTAATCATTAAAATTAATTGAAAGACACTGGATTATTCATGGCAGTCAGAAATTATGAGGACAAAATCATTTGCACCTATTTTAAACAAAAAGCTAGTTTTAAGTTGTACTCAAATATGCTTATTTGCAGTCCTTTTGCTATCTATGACAATGCTCTATTTTTCAATGTGATCTGAGGTCACAGTAAACTCTGATTATCTGATACCATAAACTGTCTTCAAAATATGCTACTACAAGTTCCAAAATATTTAACAACCTAAAATAGCAACATGTACTACATCAACTAAATTGTGTCATTCATTCTGACTGCATCTATTACTTTACAACCAAGTTATATTTTCAGATTACTGGGAACACTGAATCATGTAGAACACAAAATAAAAATGATACACTTGAATAAGCAATGTAACACCATGTTCTTAAGTTATAAATAACTATAGTTTGGGCCATAATTTCCATCAGTCAGATGGTCTTGTTTACAAAAAGATACCAGTACACAGTGAGTAATGGGGCCAAGTTGGTATACTTCTGGTATTTTCCTCTACCTAAGTGGTTATTAAGAACATGGTTAAGTCGCTGATTTTGCATTAGAAGCACCCCAATATACCGTTTGTGTTTTAATTAACTATATATTAAACAAAAAATTTGATACGTTTACTGGAAGAAAAGAACTACAAAATTCTGGGTTCGAACTATATTACATCAGCAGTGTCTTGGTACGCATACGTTTGCAAATGGTCTCATAAACAATATTACATAATTAGGAGCAACCATACCTTCTTCACTATATTATAGTTTCCCAGACGAAGATGAGTTTAAATTTTTCGATTTACCATAAAACGTGACTTGTAGTCCCGACCGGTGATAGTCCTTTTCACACTATTTGTGTGAACAATTGACATTAGATAATCAGGTTAGCCAACAAAATTGCGCTTGGGCTCCAGTTTGAAAAAAAAAAAAAAAAAAACACTTTTCAGGGTGAGTATTTTAGGCACAGATGAGACAAAAGTTATATTAGCACATAAGTGTTGCGTAGGACTCCTTGCGTCAGAAATACTGATAATCAGCTGTTACTACTACTGTTTAGCAACACAAGGAAAGAGAACAGTTGTATTTGATCTACCCTAACCTCAAACACCAAGCACGTGTTTAAATTAAAAGTAACATTATTTGAATTAAGTTAAGACTAAAGGGCTGTAGATTCTTTGTTCTGAGCAAGATATCATTGTCGCTGTAAGCGAGATTAGTTCCGACGTTGCATTTCTGTTTCAGACCCGTAATAAATGTTCAGAATGTCAAGACCAATTGTTTTTGTATCAGGGAATGCTAAAAAAGTGGAAGAAGTTCTTGCTATACTTGGCCCATCCTTTCCTCACAAAGTAAGTATCTATTGGTATATCATTAAAAACCATTTAATATAGTAATACTACACATATGGGACGTTTACAGACTATCACAGAACACCACTCTCACTATTGAGAAACAATATATACAGATCCAGAACTATCACTATTGGACAATACAAACGCCTTAAGAAGGGCTTTATAGTCCCATATATAGCGTCTGCGTTGTATTTGTTTTTATTATTGTTTTGCAGATTGAAAGCCGCAAGTTAGATCTTCCTGAATATCAAGGTGAACCAAATGAAATATGTATAAACAAATGTAAAGAAGCTGCCAAGTTGGTCAAAGGACCTGTTGTGATAGAAGATACTTGTTTGTGCTTTAATGCATTGGACGGTCTACCAGGTAAATAAGTCAGTACAGAACCACAAACTGTTATTTTATTTTAACTTTTATGGGTTTTACATAAGGAGACATAAACATTGTTTATTCGACAGGTTTTATTTGTTTCTTTTGTACACCTCTGTTTTATAAGTAGGCAGTTGAATTGTTCCTTCGTGATCATATTGTGGAAGGAATATACCTGTCATGGGTCTATGGTACATGACAGCTTTGTAAAATCATTAGGATATAACCAGCCTTTCCTTCATTGTCAGATATCCGATTCTAAAGCAGCTATTCAGGCTTTTATTACAGCTGATTGCCCTAAAATGGAAAAAAATAAATGAAATTCATAATATGATTAAATTTAAATAACTATTTAGTTTTTCAATGAATTCCATGTCATGTGAATTTCTGGGAATGAGCAGAAGGTTTCCAAAATAGCTCAAGCAACGAAACAAAATATCCATTATGAAACAGTTAAAAGATATTATTAAGTTAATTGATGGAAATTAATCATTCTTCCACACTAGTTGTGTATAGGCTAAAGTTTTGGATAGATAGTCAGACTGAAAAATTCAATGCCAGGGCCATGGTTTAAATTCTGGCCATAGCGTTGAATTTTTCAGTCTGACTCTATCTAGTTAAAAGATTAGTTAAAAACATTTTCTCAATCAATTATGTCAAATATCTTACTTCCTGTGAAAAACTTAATTGGAAGGGTCTCCAAAATAAACTTTAAACAATTCCAAATCTACTTAGAAAATCTTGTTTAGTATTGTATATTATTTAGTGTTGCAATGTTTAGATTAATCAAGGGCCACAATTGTCTGGGTATACATCTCTTGAAGATTGGAATAACAACTTCCCCACAGTACTTTTTGTATGGTAAATATGACATAATGAACAACTAACTGTGTATGAAAGTCTCAAAAATTAAGAAGATCTAGTCTCCAAATACAGGGAAGAAAAATGACTTGATTATCAGCATTAGACACACATAAGTTTATGGACTTAATAAAATCATTGACTAAAATTCTACTTAAACAGGTGCAGAAAATTAGAATCATGGTTATGATTAAAAGTCAGAAATTACCACTAAAGGTTTTCCTCAAGGTTCTAATTCATTAAAATTTAATACTTATTAATGCCATACCTGGTAATGTCAGAAGTAATCAAACGATAACTTTTTGAGATTCTAATGTATTTGTAACCAGAGAGTCTTGAGCAATAAAACACTTATTAAACGATGGAGGCTTTTACAGCAGTTCATTAAATATAACATTATCTGTAATTTTAGCTGTCATTCTTCTTCTAGATGTTTCATGTAAAGTGACATTGGACATCTTCAGACAAAATGTGTGGAACATGAATGTCAATAGATCACAGCTTACAAGCCTGGATAGTCATTTATATTTTATAGGGAACTTAGCTAATAAGGCATTTAAATAGTTACACACTTGGTTTGAGGCTTATAAAGTTTCACTAAATTAAGAATGACGTTAATGTTTTATTTACTTGTTTATTTTTACATTATACGTTACAGTTTTACATTTATGTTTCACTGCTTTGGAGTGCTTGTTATTTTTGAATTGCAATAACTAATGCCTGTTTGTTTTATTAAATGATCTTGCTTCACTCAAACAATACATTTTATTTAAAGTAGTCATTATTTGATTTTTCCTTCTAAAGATCATCTTCTGTACCTGTGTCTTCATTGTCTGTGCAATTAAATGTTTCCTTTGCCTTAATTGTTTTCATCTGCTACTTTCCCTTTTCCTACGCATTTGCCAAAATGTTCCAAAAATTTATTTCTACTCATTGCAAGGATGTCAAAATGTCAAAATCTCTGCCTGCAAATTATCCTGTTTCTTGTTCCATATTCCCTCTCTTGATATTTTAGTGTTTTGGCAATCTACTGTACAGTGACGATATTCACTAAATACATTTACACAGTTACAAGCTGATCTCTGAATTTGATACTATAATATTGGTTGTCTTTTATTGTTTCTACTTCACATCTTCTCTCTTTTACAGTATTGTTTATCAGATTCCAAGTTTAATATGTGTACTGACTTTCTTTGAAATTCACCAGGCATTCCAGAATTAGGCAGAAATATGTTGTTGACTAATGGCACTGGGGATTAGTTGATTTGCATCATTTTCCCCCTGGTTTCCCAATATAAAGCCTATAAGTTCTCACTTTTGAGACCATTACATTTGTCCAAATGATATTTGTTCATGATAACATCCTCTTTACAGATAGTACATTTGGGTGTAGGTATGCAGTGTATAAAGGTGTTCTGCAAGACAATTACGGCCAGTTTCCATTCTAAATAGGGCCACTGCAGTTTTTCTTGGCAATTTTTGTATGTCAGTTTTGTCTCCAATGTTCTTATAATCCTTGTCTTTTAGTTTATCTTTTTCGTCAAGTCTCTGCTGTCTTTTAAAATGTAGCTTAATGTTGTTTAATTTTTTTATTAATTTCAATTTGTCTTACAGGTTTTATTTTTCGAATTTTTTTGCAAAACATTTTTTTGCTAGTTGATCTGCATGTTCATTGCCCAAAAGTGCAACATGGGCTGCGATCTATTGCAGGGTGACATGATTTCTTGATTCAGCAGCTTTAATTTAACTTATTATTTCTTTAATGTTTCTTGTTTTGTTTTTATAATATACTTTGGTAACATTTATTTGTCAATAGACTGCAAAGCAGTTTCTGACATTGTCAATTACAATCTAAAAGTTTACAATTATAGGATATAGAGCAAAATATAAACAGTATAAAAACTATTTACAGATCATCAACTTTGTACAAACATTTATCCATTAAAAAGTATTTTAATTTGTTTTGAAATTGCTTCATACCATTTAATGCTTTAATTGATGTTGGCAGTCTATTAAATAAAATCTGTCCCATTATAAAAACATCTCTATCAGTAGATCGTTTAGAAGTACAGTCTCTGAAATAGTCATTGTTGCATCTGGTATTATAATTGTGTCCATCAGCAGTCTTCAAATTTACCTTACTTACAACAAAAAGAATTGCTTTATATACATATAGTGAGTATAGTGTGAACATTTTGTTTTGTTTGAAAATATGTACACAAGAATCAGTATTTTTTAAGTTAAAAATTATCCTAATACACCTTTTCTGTCCAGATGTACCCTTGGACAACTTCTCCATATTTCAATTCCATATGATAGGTATGGGAAGATAACACCATAATAAATATTTTTTAGTAGTTTTGTATCACCGATTGGCTTAAAATGCCTAATTAGAAATATTGATTTACTAATTTTTTTACATAGATAATCAATGTGACTACACCATGTCAATTTATTGTTCATATAAATCCCTAGGAATTTATGGCCACTTATATCCTTTACGCAAGAGTTATCTATCTGTAGATTGATGTTAAAGTGAGTCTTATTTGTCAGGCTAATTTGTATTGATGTGGTTTTTTCCATGTTGCATTTGCGGTTGTTTTTGTCAAAATAATTTAACAAACGTTCTCCCAGAGAGCTCATATCCTGAATTAAATTCTTGTTATTTACAGCAGAGCAGATGACAGTTTTATCATCTGCATAAGATATTATACTTGCATTGTGAGTAGTAGGTAAATCATTTATATACATAATGAATAGAATTGGTCCTAAAACACTACCCTGAGGAACCCCGTATTTTACAGTCTTACAAGTGGAGTAATAGATGTTTTGATAGTTTGCATTTTGGTAATTAATTTGTGTGTATTGTGTTCTACCTTTCAAGTAAGAAGTAATTAAGCTCTTGGGTATTTCCCTTATACCATAATTGTCCAATTTTTTAATAAGAATATAATGATCGACACAATCAAATGCTTTTGATAAGTCAAAAAATAAGGCTCCGAACTTTTCATTATTCTCTAACTTCATAGAAGCCTGGTGTACAAACTCTGCAACAGCAGTAATTGTTGACAGACCTTTTCTGAAGCCATGCTGGAAACCTTGAATGATGTTGTTTTTCTTCAAAAATGATAAAAGTCTGTACTATCCCTGTATGGCCGATTTTGAATCTGTTAAGATAACTATGTTTTGTTTTATGTATGGTCTGTATAGGATGTTCTGCAGTGCTGCTTTTATGGCTGATAGTTCTCCGTCATAATGGTTTGAACTTCTCTCTAGTGTTAGGTACTGTGTGAAGTATACTCCTGCACCAGCATCTTGTTTGTTAATAAAGGATCCATCTGTTTATATTCGGAACCATTCTTTTTCTGGATATCTTTCATTTTCTGTGGCTATTGCTATTGCTCTCATTTCATCTGGTGAATTGTTTTGCTTATGTATTGTATATAACAGGTCATTCTTATAATGTATATCAATATATTCTGTTGGGCTTGTTTCCTCTATTGATGTTATATTTGTTGCTATTATGTTCTTGTGTTTTGAGTTATTGATGTATGTTCTGAAGCTTGTTTGGGTGTTTAGATTGCTTATATTATCTGCTGTGTAATACCACTTGTGTCTATTTTTGTTAACTAGCAGTTTTTGTGCTAGGGTAATTGCCTTTAGTTCATGTTCCAGATCTATGGCCATATTTTTTGTGAAGCTTTGTAGTATGGCAATTGGTGTTGTTTTTACAGTTCCTGTTATTATTCTTAGTGAATTGTTTTGTGAAGTTTCTATTTTCCTTTTGAGTTTCTTGTTTACTGTTGCCAACAGTTCTCCTCCAAATAGTAGGTTGGATTTTATGTATTTTTTATATGTGTTACTAAGGAGGTCCATATTTCCACACCATTTTTTCCCTGCTAGGCATTTTAAGATGTTCTTTTTGTTGATCTTATTTGTTACATTGTTTAATGTTCTTTCATTGAGAGTTTCCGGTCTAGTTCTATTCCTAGATATGTTGTTGTGGATGCTTCTTGTAAATTTTTGTTATTGATTTGCAGACATATATTTTCTGTTTTGTGTTGCATTGTGAGCAGTTGATATTGGATTTTTTTCTGTGTTTATCTCCATATTGTTATGGTTAGTCCATTGTTCTAATATTATAATTGCATTCTCCATTGTTGTTTGTAACTTTTTATAATGTTTCCCAGAACTTATATTCTTTTCCGAGGTCCATATTACTAGTTCGTCAGCATACATTCCCGATTGTATGTTATCTAGTTTTTTCAGTGCATCTGCTAGGCCGTTTATAAATATATTAAAGAGAATAGTACTTGTAACAGACCCTTGGGGTAATCCAACTTGGGTTTGTTTCCATTTGGATGTGGCTGTATTGTACTGCACTGCAAACCATCTTTGAGTTAAGAAGGCTTGAAACCAATTTAGCATGTGACCTGATATGCCATATGTTTTCATCTTGTATAGTAGGATTTCTCGTCATACTATGTCAAATGCACCTTTGAAATGAACAAATTGTGCTGGAGAAGTCTTATTTTTATTAAAATGTTGTTCAATGTCTTATGTGAGTCTTACGATCTGATGTATTGCTGAGTTATCTTTCCTAAACTCGGCTTGTTCAGGGACTGTTATGTTTTGTGTTTCCAGGTAAAATGTCAATCTTGTAGCTATCATTCTTTCTAGAAGTTTTGCTATGTTTAAAGTTAATAATATCGATCTGTAGCTATGTGTCGATTGTGCCAGTTTTTCTTTCTTCTTATGGGTATTATTTTTGCTTTTTTTTCACAATGTTGGTATATTATTTCTGGTGGTCCAAATGTTATTGAAAAATTTTTAGTAGGCTGTGAAGTGCTTCATGTCCTAAATTTTTGAGTAGCTCCGGATGTATATTATCAGGACTTGGACTCTTTTTATGTTTCAGTGTCCTTATTGTTTGTTTTATTTATGGAAATTTAAAGGGCTCATTGAAGATATTTTGGAAGTTGGATATATTGTCAAGGTTATTGTTCCTTTGGTATTTATTCTGCTTTTTGTTTTTATTTTTTAATGTAGTACTAGTTTTGTAGTATGTTGCTAGTATTTCTGCTATAAGGGTGTCTTCATATATTTCTTTATTATCAACAATTAATGGCTGACTTTGTAGGTTTTCTCTTTTTATTTGATGTAGTTGTGTACTTTAGTACTATTTGTTCTATAGTCTAATTTGTTTATAAATTCTTCAAAGCTCTTTTTTTTGACAGTTTTATAGTCTGTTTTAATTGTGCATTTGCTTTTTGCCGTTCTATAACATCTGCTTTATCTTGTGACCTTTCTGCTTTCTCTGGCTTTGTTTCGTTTTGATTTGAGAAACGTTTATATTTATGAATCTTTCCTCTAGGAATACATTTTTTTGCAGCTTCTAGAATTGCATAATTTAGTTCTTTTATTACTTTATGTTTTGTTCTAGTTTAATTTCCTTTAGAATTTTGTTTGGTGTCATTTTATACTTTTCCCAATGTGCCTTTTTGAAGTTCCAGTTAGGCTTTATTTTTTCTTTTGTGTTGGATGGTTGTTGATTTAGGTTTGTTTTTGTTATTATGGCTCTGTGTCCACTACCATTGTCTTTGAATACTTTTTTTTTTGTAGTTTTATCTTCTAGATCAGTTGATATGATTTCAATATCGGATTGGTTGATTGCCCTGTATAGTGTATTGTCGCGGCAACAGGCATAAAAGTTTCGGCACAAATAGAAAACAGACGGCAGATATTGTTTCACAGTAATAAAGAGCTTGCATAAGCAGTTAACAATAGCGCGGCTAGTGTAAACAAATAGCCGGCAACAAAGATAGCTGAGATAAAAGACTTGCCGGCCCAGACAGGGTTTCACGTTTCTGGAAGGTGATAGAATATTTAGATTACGTCATTAGATGCCTTGTTTATTCCAGAAAAATCTAGTGATTGTACAGAACAGTCTGGAATTCATGAATGGTTGTATAAAAAGAAGCAATGGCTAGTGATGAGTCAGTTGTGTAACAAGAGTGTTGTAAAGAGAGCTGATCAGAACGTTGTTTGTTGTGGTGTGTGTGTGTCATAATGTTGTTACGAGAGAATTGATCAGTGTATTTCTACGGAAATACAGAACATTTAGAATTTCTGCAAATTGGATTTTTAATTCTACGATCCCACAAAGTCACAGTATGGTCACCCGAAGGTCGGAACTCCCGATAGAACCGGCCGGCAGAAGGGCCAGACGGGAATCATTGAGGCCACGCCTACCCATTTGTCTCGTGTCACTAACTGAAGGGATAATTAGGAGAGCAGCGCGAGCCCTGCACCGTCCCTTTCCCCTCCCACGTCTCGAAACCTCTGGATAATTGTGCGCGCCGCGAACCTTCCGGAAACGGCGATCTTCCCTATATAAGGCCTGTATTTGGCGAGTCAGTTCAGTTCTTGTCGAGCAGCCGTGAAGAGCACCCGGTGAGGGAATGGACCGGAAGACTGTGAACGTGCATCAGAGGAGTTGTACGTAGCTGTGAGCGTGCAGTGGACCTGTGACAGACCAACTGGTGAATTGTAATTATGTGCATTACGTAATTCTATGTAATTGGCAAGTGTTCCGACTGTAATTCGGTGGAAATAAAGAACATTTTTGAGTTGTGCAATTGGACTTTTAATTTCACGAACCCACAAAGTCACAACTGGCGTCAAGAAGTGGGATAACGGCCATGGAATCGGCATTGGAAAAGATTTTGGAGAAGATGATGGAAATGAAGGCCGAACTGTCCTCGGAAATGAAGACGGCGAATGACAACCTCGCTGCAAAAACAGAAGCGGCAAATAACCTGGCCGCAGAGTTGAAACAAATGAAGATGGCTAACGACAACCTTACCGCCGAGCTGAAAGAAATAAAGACGGCGAATGACAACCTCGCTGCGAAGACGGAGGCGGCAAATAACCTGGCCGCAAAGCTGGAAGAAATGAAGACGGCTAACTATAACCACGGAGAAGATGCAAGAAATGAAGGTTGCGAACGAGGCCCTCGCCGCCAAATTTGAGGAACAGTTGGCCGGCGGGAAGGAGGACGTCACGGGGCTCGGCAAGCGGATGGGCCAAGTGGACGAGCGCTTCAATGACCTAGAGGAAAAGGTCGACAGTAACGCCAAGTCCCTGAACGCCATGGTGGAAGACGTCGAAGACCTTGCTAACCGCGTTAACAACCTGGAAGGAAAGGCCGACAGCAGTGCCAAGTCCCTGAACGCCATGGCGGACGACGTCGCCGGCAGGAAACTGAAGGATTTGAAGGCCGACGTGCCGGGACGCGACACGTTTGCGCGCGTCAAACCTCCCAAGTACGACGGCGCGTCAACTTTCGAGGTCTTCCGCCGCCAATTCGATGCAGTGGCCAAGCACAACAAGTGGTCAACAGAGGAGGAGGCTACACAGTTAATAGCCAGCCTCCAGGGACGGGCCGCGGAAGTCCTGAACGCAGTACAGACAGTAGCGGCGCCCAAGGACATCTGGGAGGCCCTGGAGAATCGTTTTGGAAACCACCGCTTAGCCGCAGCGTACCGCAAACAGCTAAAGCCAAGGTCACATCAGCCAGGGGAGACGCTGCAGGAGTTCGCCCTGGCAGTTGAACAACTGGCTAGCAAGGCCCTAGTCGACCTCCCACCAGAGTTCGTATCCCGGGAAGCTGCCTACACATTCGTTGACGGGGTACGAGACACGGAGATTCGTCAGCGCCTAATGCTCGGCGATTATAAAAACATCCACGAGGCGCTAACAGCAGCATTAAGGATGGAGGCGGCCAAGGTAGCGGCTATCCCGACGTCGAGAACGAGGAGTGTCCGCTATATCGGAGACAGAAGACCAGCCGAGGGACGCCGGCGAAGACCTAGGGGCCTGTGTTGGGGGTGTGGACAGCCCGGACACCTGGAGAGAGACTGCCGACACCAGGAAGAAAAGCCGGAAGAACAAGTAAGGCCCGGCATGGCGAGGTGGACGTCGGCGCCGTCCACACCATCTCCTCGAGTGACAGCCCCTCAAAATCCAACCTCTGCGGTCCTCGTCCCGAGGGGTGGGCAACAGGAAGTAGGGGACTGACTGATGGGGTGATGTACGGTGGGGACTTGGTGTACCCCAGGACCTCTACGGCTGCCGAGAAGGCCCATCAGTAACCCCGAAAACTGGCAGAAGAGGCTCTGGTATTTTTCCCCAGGGACCTACTACGGTAGGTACGGGATTGGCGATCCCGGGGTCCCTAGCCACTCACCCTCAATTCATCCCCTTCACCTCCATCAACTGTGCCACGCGCTGATACTGCTGATCAGTATGCATCACCTTCTTCCCCTTCTAGTTTTTTATTATAATTATTAGCACTTAAGGACTTAGGTTTATAACTCCTGTCTCACCAGCAGGGATCTTTCCTATCTCCGTGGTTCTGTCCCACGGTTTTCAGCGCGGCTTCCGACATGTGTGCTCTCCGGAGGTCTCAAAAGCGAAGGTTGAGCGGACCCTTCGCACTGCTCCTATGTGTAGCCTTAGGTGCGGAGCCCGTCCACACCGTCAAGTACACCCACGTAGCTCCTTGAGGGCCCGGTCTGTGTTAATCTCCCGACGGCCGTGTGCCGTTGGGTTAGTATCACGGACCGGACGTGTTACCGCTGACGGAACCCCGGTGTAATCAACCACAAGTCCCCTGAATCCGCGCGTGCCTATTATACGCAGCGCGCCCTAAAGTGGGGAGCCACAGGCGGTTATTCCTGTGGTAGGGGCTTAAAGCCGGGGTGTGCGTGGTGAACGGTTTACCCATACGGACAAGCAGTGGATATTGAAGGGTAGCTTTTTTGAGGTACAAATGAGATCGGTCATGGGTGAGGTCCCCATGACGGCACAGACCGTGAAGATTCGGTGTCTTTTTTGTTTAACCCCCGGATGGCATGCTGACGCCGACGGTTCCGGATGGGGGTCCATTTCAATATGTCTCCGCGCAAAACCTCTTTCACTGACCCTTTTCTGGTAATGACCTTGGCATGTAATGGCAAAACGTTTAAAGATGTTAGTCCCTTCTATATAAAGCGTGAGCTCGATAAGGTCAGTGGCCCTGTCAAAAACGCTACGCATCTTAGAGACGGCACCTTACAATTGGAGAGCACAAGCGCAGACCAATCTAAGAAGCTACAGAAAGCGGCTTTGTTGGGCTCCTACCCTATCCGGGTAGCCCCACACAAAACACGTAATACCTGTAGAGGAGTAGTCACCACCTCCAGCTTAGAAGGTCTTGCGAATGAAGAGATAGTAAGCTGCCTCTCTGATCAGCTTGTTTGTCAGGCGTACCGGCTAACACGAAAGCAAGATGGCAAGGAGTACCCTTTACGTACGGTTTTTCTAACTTTTGCTGGGACTAAATTACCCGAATTCATCTATTGTGGCTACGAACGTGCTAGCGTCCGCCAGTATGTCCCGAACCCCATGCGCTGTTTCCAATGTCAGCGGTTCGGACATACTAAGGTCACGTGTACCAATCCTGCTCTTTGTGAGCAATGTGGCCTACCGAAACACGACGATCCAAACTGCAGTCGAACACCTTGTTGCGTGAACTGTGGCGGCAGTCATCCCTCCAGTTCGCGACAGTGCCCTAGATTCATGGACGAAAAGAGCATTCAGGAGTTACGTGTAAAGGAACGCCTGACTTTTCCAGAGGCACGACGGCGCTTTGAACAACTGAAGCCTGCTACTACTACTGGATATGCATCAGCAGCTCGCCGTACTCCTAACACCACTGTTGCTGTTCAACACGTCCCTGTCGCCCACGCATCCACGCAGACTGACTTTCAAACCGTTAAACCCACGTCTCAGACTGTTTGTATATCCACCAGCACTACCTCCGCTTCAACCGTACAGACTCCAGCCAACAAGCCATCAGCGGGTAACAACCATCCCGTAGTAAATCTGAAAAACGGATCCCGGCCACAACATAGATCGCGAAGTCGCTCGCCTTCTATGAGATCCCGGTCTCGTTCTACGAGCCGTAGGAGTTCTGACTCCCGGACATCAGCGGAGTCACAGGAATCGTAGGGCCCAAGTCAGCCAAGGTCAAGAAAAAAGTTAAAACGGCCCGTTAAAAGCTCTTTATGGAAATAATCCAGTGGAACGTCAATGGTTTCCGAGCTCGCATTCAAGACCTACAGTTTTTAGTTTCTCAGCGGTCACCATCAGTTATTTGTCTCCAAGAAACCCATTTGCATCACTATCACTCATTACACCTAAGCACTTTTTCGGCATTTAGGGGAGACTCCGTTGCAGGCGCACGAGCAAGCGGTGGCGTTGCTACTTTAGTGGCGCCTAATATCTCTGCCACCAATATACCATTAACCACGCCGTTGCAAGCTGTCGCGGGAGAGCATCTCTTTTACCATCTGCAACATTTACCTGTCCCCGCTCTGTGTAATTCAAAAGCAGGATCTTCAGACCCTTTTGGCTCAGCTCCCCTCACCGTTACTCATCTTGGAAGATCTGAATGCCAAACACACGCTCTGGGGCTCCGACATTGATGATGCTCGTGGCTGCCTCATAGTAGACACGTTTGATTCGTATTACCTAATTTTGCTGAACACTGGTGACCCGACATTCTTGTCATCCGCTTATGGTACGCACTCGGTACTAGACGTCTCTTTCTGCAGCCCGGTATTAGTTCCACTCCTTGATTGGTCTGTGCTTTCCGACCTCTTTGGGAGCGATCATTACCCAATTAACATCCATTTATCCGGGCGCCACCATGCGCCTTCGCGACATCCTCGCTGGATTATTTCCAAGGCTGACTGGGAAAAGTTTAATTCCCATATACACTTCACCGACGATGGTTTTGACACCGTCGATGAAATGGTGGAATATTTTACATGTTCCATCCTGCTCGCCGCTGAATCCAGCATTCCTCGAGGTTCTTCTACCCCACGTCATACCCCTGTACCCTGGTGGTCTGAGGAATGCCGCGTGCTTTGCGGCTTTTTCAGTTGCACCCGACGGAAAAGAACTTCGTTGCTTTTAAACGTTCTCGAGCTAGGGCACGTTTTGTGCTTCGCAATGCGAAACGAAGATCCTGGGAAGCCTACGTGTCTTCCCTTTCTCGTCGCAGCTCCGCCAAACAGGTATGGTCAGCTGTTCGGCGGATGCATGGCAAGTATCGCCGAACGCTCATTCCCGGACTTGCCCTCAATGGTTCCATCTGCACTGCCGAGCAAGATATAGCCGAAGCACTTGCCACCTCATTCGCTGCTACTAGCCAAACGGCTAGTTACGACGCCCTCTTCCTTCCTATTAAGGAAGCTGCGGAGCAAACAAAACTGAATTTTAATAGCGAATGTAATGAGCCGTACAACCAACCTTTTACCGCTGCCGAGCTTGCACATTCTTTAGCCCTAGCTAAGGACTCTTCTCCCGGTCCCGATGACATCCACAGACAGATGCTGCTACATCTTCCACCCGATGCGATGTCTTTCCTTTTAGGCATGTATAACCGCATCTGGCGTGAGCGGGTCTTTCCATCTTCCTGGCAAGAGGGTATTGTCATCCCCATCCCTCGACCCGGAAAGGACCGCACACTTCCATCTAGCTACCGCCCCATTTGCCTGACGAGTGTCGTCTGTAAGACCTTTGAGCGAATGATAAACTCTCGGTTAGTGTGGTGGCTCGAAACTAATAACCAGCTGTCCAACCTTCAATGTGGTTTTCTTCGCCATCGCTCTAGTGTTGACAATCTAACACGCATTGAGGCTTACATTCATGATGCCTTTCTACTGCAACAGCATGTGGTGGGAGTATTCTTTGACTTGGAGAAGGCTTATGACACCACTTGGCGGTATGGCATACTACGCAAACTGCACAGTTACGGTATGCGAGGCCACTTACCGGAATTTTTAAGAAATTTTTTAGCACTACGTCGTTTTCGTGTCCGAATAGGGAACAGTATCTCAAGGGAGCGGTTTCAGGAGAATGGTGTACCTCAAGGGTCGATTCTCAGCGTCGCCCTTTTTGCCGTGGCTATTAACGGCATTACTAGTGTCGTTCGCGGCGGAATTCCATCGTCCCTGTATGTTGACGACTTCGCCATATATTATCGCTCTTGTAGCTTAGATCATATAGAGCGTCAACTGCAGTTGACCCTCAACCAGCTGGCAGCCTGGGCGCTTCGCACCGGCTTCCGTTTTTCTCCTGCGAAGACACAATATGTCCACTTCCATCGTCTACGAGGCATTCACCCTCCACCTGATCTTCACTTGAACGGCACACCCCTGCAGTTTGTCTCGCACCTGAAGTTCTTGGGCCTCTACTTGGACAGACAACTCAACTGGGAGCGCCACATTCGTCACCTTCGAGCCTCTTGCGATCGTTCTCTGCGGGTGCTGAAGGTCTTATCTGGAGCATCTTGGGGGGGGCGATCGCACGGTAATGTTGACGCTGTATCGCTCCCTGGTCCGATCCAAGCTGAACTACGGCTGTTTTATTTATGGCGCAGTGACCGCCTCTAAACTTCGCCTTTTAGACACCGTACACCATACAGGTATCCGCCTTGCCACAGGAGCTTTCCGCACAAGTCGCGTCTACTGCTTGTATGCCGACTCCGGCGAGCCTCCACTTTCTATTCGTCGCTCGACGCTACTCTGTTCCTACGTTGCAAAGTTGGCAAGTTACCCAAACCATCCATGTTTTAAACCAGTTCAGCATCCCGACTTAGCCCACCGTTATACGCACCCTAGTTCTCGGACACGCCCAACCGGAGTAAGATTCCGGGAACTCTCCCGTACACACGACCTCCGAATGCCTCGCGTGGAGCGGTCGTCCCTGGGTCGTTATCCCGCATGGCAGCTCCAGCGTACGCGGCTCGATCTTGCTCTTTCCACCAACTCGAGACTAGCTACCCCACATTCGGTATTCCAACAACTTTTTGCCGAACTACTGGACCGTTACTCTAATTATGTTCCGGGCTTTACAGATGGTTCCCAGTTGGGTAGCACTACGGTTTGCGCATTCGTCATTAACGGCGAGGCTCATAAATTTCGCCTTCTGGACTTCACCTCTGTTTTTTCTGCAGAACTGTATGCCATCCTCTATCTGCTCCGTTTTATTTGTAAGTTAGTTCCTGGCAATTTTATCGTTTGCACTGACTCTCTAAGCGCTCTTCAGGCCTTGCAACAGCACATTGCAGCTCACACGCTAGTTTTAAAAATTCAGGCCCTGATCTCGCAAATGCTTAGTCGCGGATACCATTTTGTTTTTACTTGGACCCCAGGCCATGTGGGAATTTCCGGGAATGAGGAGGCGGACGCGGCTGCTAAGTCCGCTTGCCGTTTGTCCCGGAGTTTAACAACTACTGTGCCATACCAGGATGTGCAACGTTTTTTCCGTCGCCAACTCCTATCTGCTTGGCAGCACTCCTGGACAGCTTTGGAAGGCACACAACTCCGGGCAATAAAGGAGAGCGTACAACCCTGGCTAACTTCCTGCAGGGATAACCGGCGAGCCGAGGTGATACTCACCCGGCTGAGAATTGGACACACACGAGCCACTCATGGCCATTTGCTAAGAGGGGAACCGGCCCCATTGTGTGCTCCATGTGCAGTACGCCTCACTGTGCGGCATGTATTGCTCGATTGCCCGCAGTACGCCCGCGTTCGCCAGTCAGTAGGCTTGGGAACTAACTTGCTGGATGTTTTAGGGGACGACCCAGTGGCCGTAGTTAAGGCACTGCGGTTTGTTGCCGAAATCGATTTTAAAAAACATGTCTGACTTGCTTTTATATTTGTTATTTTTAGTGATTTTAACTTATTAGTCTTTGGATGGTTTTTATGTACTTTTAATAGTGGAGTGATTTTATTTTATTTTACCTTTTTAGCCTAATTTGTGTAGCTTTTAGGTTTTACTCTTGACTTCGGGGCCAAATGACCTTGCTGTCGACGGGCCCTAAAACACCACGCACTCACTCACTCCTCGAGTGACATTGCGCACCGTCAGCTGGCGGATGGATGACAGCCTCATCGCGGACTTTTGGTTGAGACGGAAGCCGTGCCGCGTGCTGGTGGACACCGCCCCTCAAAATCCAACCTCTGCGGTCCTCGTCCCCAGGGGTGGGCAACAGGAAGTAGGGGACTGACTGATGGGGTGAAGTGCGGCGAGGACTTGCTGTATCCCAAGACTGCTACGGCTGCCGAGAAGGTCCATCAGTAACCCCGAAAACTGGCAGAAGAGGCTCTGGTGTAATCCTCATCCCCATCTTCACTCTCTCACCCTATTTTGGATATGCCACGTTTAACACCCCTAGTGTTAAGATGCTTCCTCTTATAGGTTTATTGTTCCCTTATAGCTGTAAGTGTTTTGGTTTATAAACTCCTGTCTCCACAGCAGGGATGTTTCCTCTCTCCGTGGTTCCTGTCCCACGGTTTCCAGCGCAGCTTTCAACTTGTGTGCTCCCCGGAGGTCTCAAGCGTGAAGGTTGAATGGACCCTCCTCACTACCCCTTTTGTGCGATACTAGGTGCGGAGCCGTTCCATAGCCACGTACACCCACGTAGCCCCTCCGGGGGCCGGGTCGTCTCGGATTTCTCGACGGATATATTTCGTCGGGGTGCACGAGAGGAGCCGACGTGTTACCGCTGCTTGGGGCCCGACGTAATCAACCACAAGTCCCCTGAATCCACGTTGGCTCTGTTGAGACTACGTGGCCTAAAGCGGGGAGCCACTGGCGGTTATTCCAGTGGTAGGGGAATAAAGTCGGGCCTGCCTATGGTGAAAGTATCGCATACCGGTCAGTAGTGATAGTCGGAGGGTAACTCCTCTGACGTAATCTCTGAGATCGGGCCTAAGGTGGGTACTTCAGGCCGGCACAGACCGGAAGGTTTTGGTGTCTGCTTTTTTTCCCGGATGGCAGGCTGACGCGGACGGTTCCGGTTGGAGGAAGTATCATCATGGCTCCTCTGCCAACACCTTCAACCCCACGTTTTTTTGTAATGCGCTTGACTTGTGAAAGCAAGAATATGTCCCATGTGAATCCCTTTTACATCCAACGCGAACTGGATAAGATCTGTGGCCCAGTGAAGAACGCTACGCGGTGCAGAGATGGCAGTCTCCTCATTGAGATCGCCCAAGACGCCCAGGCAGGCAAACTCCTTAGGGTTAATCTCTTGGGTTCCTACCCTAGGAAAAACATAAAACATTGAACAGCTGTCGTGGAGTGGTCACCACCTCGAGTCTGGACGGGCTCACAAATGTGGACATTGTAAACTGTCTTTCGGACCAAGGAGTAACATCAGCTTTCAGATTAATCGGAAAGAAGGACGACCAACCGTTTCCCTTACGCACGGTCTTCCTTACTTTTGAACGCTATGTCCTTCTCTCTTTCACCCTGTGCGGTTATGAGCGTGCATCGGTGAGACCCTATGTACCCAACCCCATGCGATGCTACCGCTGTCAGAAGTTCGGACATACGCAACAGTGGTGCACCGGTTCGCGCATTTGTCCTCGTTGCGGCCGCGAAACTCATGACGGCTCCAATTGCTCCCAGGACCCCTCATGTGTCAATTGTGGAGGCGCGCATTCGTCGAACTCGCGCGATTGCCCCCGTTTTCTGGAAGAAAAGCACATACAAGAACTGCGTGTAAAGGAACACCTCACCTTTCCAGAAGCAAGAAAGCGCTATTTTTGAACTTAACCCGACCACCAGCCTGAACTTTGCTGCCGCTGTCCGCAAATCAGTTGAGAAGCATAACGGCGTTGTACAAACCTGTCCTGGCGTTCCCTCTAGTGTTTCCACAGGGGTGCAAACTACTCCACCAGTAGAGCAATCTAGCCGTACGACCAAGCAAACAGCGTCTCCTAGAAGCCCTAAGGGAAGTGGTGCTTCACGGGCATCTCGGAGGTCGTCCTCAGAGGACTCTTCCGGGAAAGATCACGATCGGCACTGTCCAACTCCGCCGATGTCTACTTCCAACCGGTTCGAGTTACTCGAACCGAAGTTCTCGGTTGGGAAGGGTTCACCGCCGGTGGAAAACATGGACTTGGAGGACCCTGGCGCCACTACTCGGTCGAACGTCAAAAAGCGACAAGATTAACCGGCTACAAAGGTGTTAGCCCGACACCTCAGAAAAAGGGCAAACTGGTTCGGCTACCGCTGTCCTCCAGTTAGTCCCTCTAACCTTTATCCCACCGTTTTAATGGCGATTCTCCAATGGAACATACGCGGGTTTAGGGCACATCGCCCAGAGCTTGACTTACTGCTTAATAAGCACGATCCACTAGTCGTTTGCTTGCAGGAGACTAAAATGCGTCCTCAGGATACCTTTACACTAAGGCGGTATACTCCGTTCCGGCGTGACCTTGCCCCGGAAGAGGGTATTCCGGCACATGGAGGTACGATGGTACTGGTCAGAGATGACGTATATGTGGACGTAATACCTTTGCGCACCAACATCCAGTCCGTTGCTGCCCGTATAGTACTGCCGACGATAGAGCTGGTTATCTGCAACATGTGTATTCCGCCCTCAGATGATGTATCACTTACCATCCTCCAAGATCTGGTTGTTCAGTTACCTACCCAATTTCTGTTGGTGGGGGGACTTCAATGCCCATCACCCTCTTTGGGGCTCCGCTCGCACCTGTGCACGGGGTAGAGTTCTCTCCGATTTCCTGGACAATAACAACCTGGTTCTCCTAAACACCGGAGAACCTACGTTTCTCTCCGATGCCTTCAACACCTTTTCGCATCTGGATTTGGTAGTCTGTTCACCGCAATTAGCAGTGTCCCTCCAATGGAACGTCATCTCTGACCTCCACTCTAGTGACCACTTCCCTTGTCGCATTAGTCTCCTAGCACAAAACGTGTGTTACACCCGCTTGCCAACCTGGCGTTTCGATAACGCCAACTGGGCCCTTTACACCCAGTTGGCGGTTTTTAGTTATGAGGAGCACGCCTCTGTTAACGAGCTAGTAGAACATCTTAGCGAGCATATAATTTCCGCCGCAGAACGATCTATTCCGCGTTCGTCTCCCAATCCCCGCCGCCTTCCTATGCCATGTTGGACGGACGACTGCCGGAATGCAATCCGTGCTCGTCGGCGTGCCCTTAGGGTTTTCCAACGCCACCCCACATTGAAGAACCTCATTCACTACAAGAAAATGCGTGCCAGGTCTCGGCAGGTAATCAAGGATTGCAAAAAGAAATCATGGACTCCTCTGTTAATCGCCATACACCCTCTTCTGTAGTGTGGGATAGGTTAAGGCGCGTGGCCGGAAAAGCGACCCACATTCCGATTGCTGGTCTGAAAACTCCTTCAGGTGTCAGGGTGGATCCGCCAGACGTGGCTAACACCCTTGGCAGTGCTTTCGCTCACGTATCTAGCTCAGATGATTATGCACCTGAGTTCCTCTCCATCAAGCATCAGGTGGAATCTCAAGGTTTCTGCTTTCTCTCTCGAAACCTTGAAGACTACAATCGTCTGTTCACCCTGGCAGAGCTAGAACACGCACTTTCATCCTCCAGACTATCTGCACCAGGACCAGACGTTATCCACGTACGATTCTTACATCTCTCTCCCGAAGGGAAGGCTTTCTTACTCGAGGTCTATAACCGTATCTGGGTTGACGGCAGTTTTCCTGATAAGTGGCGGGAGGCCACCATCATTCCGATTCTGAAACCAGGGAAGGACCGACATCTGCCTTCCAGCTACCGTCCTATTTCCCTCACCAGTTGCATCTGCAAGGTGATGGAACGCATGATCAATGGGCGGTTGGTGTGGTGGCTGGAAACCCACAACTCATTCACGAACATCCAGTGTGGTTTCCGACGTCGCCGTTCGATAGTAGACCACCTCGTGTCAATGTCAACACAGATCATGAACGGTTTGTTGCAGAACTATCAGACCGTATGCATATATTTCGACCTCGAGAAAGCTTATGACACCTGTTGGCGTGCAGGTCTATTATGCACCCTGCACAGCTGGAGTATCCGAGGACGCCTACCCGTGTTCCTTCGGGAGTTTATGAACTATCGCGTTTTCCAAGTAAGGGTCGACTCGGTCTATTCAAACCTTTTTATTCAAGAGAACGGGGTCCCACAAGGATCGGCACTGAGTGTAACTCTGTTTGCTATTGCGATTAACGCTATCTCTAATTGTGTTCCTCGAGGGGTTTCATCGTGCTTATTCGTGGACGATTTCGCCGTCTACTGTAGTTCTTCGCGCACTCCGTTCCTCGAGCGGCTTCTCCAGCAATGCTTAGACAACCTTGAGGACTGGAGCTCTAAGAACGGCTTTTCTGAGAAGACAGTGTGCGTTAACTTCTGGCGCCATAAGAGTTGGTTACCACCCGTCCTCCGACTAGGTGGCCACGTTTTACCATTTGCCGATGAAACAAGGTTCCCGGACTAGTTTTTGATAGAAAGCTAAGCTGGTAGTCGCACATAGCGCAGTTGAAGGCACGATGTGTGCGTTCTGTTAATATCTTACAGATACTTAGTGGGAAATCGTGGGGAGCGGAGCGCGCAGTGCTACGTCCGTATCGCACACTGATACGTTCCAAGCTGGACTATGGGTGCATCGTGTATGCTTCAGCTCGTCCATCTGTGCTGAAGCTTTTAGACACGGTCCATAACTTTGGCATTCGTTTGGCTACTGGGGCATTTCCAACCAGCCCAGTTGTAAGCCTCTACGCCGAGGCGGCAGAACCTCCACTACAATATCGGCGGGACATTTTGCTGGGGAATTATGGCTGTGCCTTACGCAGTATGAGTTCCCATCCGACGATTGCGCCCTTTATCGACACATTCTTTGACGTGCGATACAGGCATACATGCGTAAACCCAAAGCCGCCAGGGTTTCGCTTCCGAGAGCTTCTTGGGAGGCATGCACTCGAGATGCCTAGGATGTTTCCTAGGGGCGAACGAGTGTATCCTTTACATTCGGTTTTCATAGCTGCACCTCCATTTTTAACGCCGAGCTGTATGCTATTTACCGGGCAATTTTATTTGTACGTCGACGGAAGCTGGGTGACAGTCTCATTCTTACGGACTCCCTTAGTGCCTTTCAAAGTCTCCGTCAGTTATACAGCCCTCACCCTACTGTACAACGTATCCAGGATGCCCTCCACGATTTGCATTCCTCTGGCGTTAGCGTAGTATGTGGATGGGTTCCTGGCCACACGGGACTGACGGGGAATGAGCTAGCTGATTCGGCAGCTAAGGCGGCTACAACACGGCCCAAAACTCGTATCCCATTCGTGAGCTGGGATGACTTTCGGCTAGTAATGCGGAGAGCGGTACTCTCGTGCTGGCGCGAAGAGTGGTCTGCTCTCCGCGGCAACAAACTAAGGGAGATGAAGGAGCTTCCGATACATGGGCCACTTCCTCTCGTAGTGAGGTGATTCTTGCTCGGCTGCGGCTTGGCCACTGCGTTTTTAGCCATAGCCACCTTTTAAACCGGCGTCCTCCGATCTGCCCACTTTGTGGTGACGCTCTTTCGGTCAGGCATGTCTTGTTAGACTGTTTTAACCTGCCCCGTATCCGCAGGTCCCTTCAGCTGCCGGCCAGCTTGGCAGAGATCCTTGCGGACGACGAGCAAGCAGTGACCAGAGTTTTAAAATTCTTTTTAAATGTCCATTTTCTGGTTTAATTACCAGCCATTTAGACATTTTAACCTTTTTATGGCTTTTAGATTTATTTTAAATTTTTATCTGCCATGATGTTTGCTTTTATCTTGTTTTTTATTATGACCATGTTTTAGCCGCGTTTAGTGATTTTTAACACAATTGGCTTACGGGCGCTGATGACCTTAGCAGTTAAGCGCCCTTAAACCCAACTATCCATCCATCCATCCATGGTGGACACCAGGGCAGCCGTGACCATCATCAGACCTGACGTGGCGAAGGGTTTGCCGAGGAGGAGGCCGAGCCGACCATACCAACTTGTGACGGCATCGGGCGACACCTTGCCACTGCAGAAGGAGGCCCTATTGAAGTTGACCTTGGGACGGAGTGCCGTACGTCTGTGGGTGTTCGTTGCGAAGGTGGCTGTGGAGGTGATACTGGGATTGGATGCACTCAGGAGCCACGAGGCGACCGTCGACGTAGGCAGGAAGATCCTGCGGCTCAACGGAGAAGAGGTTATACTCCGTCAAGCCGAACAGCGCCTTGGAATCTGCAGGGTCATCTTGAACGAAGACATGGTTGTCCCCGCGAGGAGCTAGGTGGTGGTGACAGCGCGACTAGAAGGCCAGAGAACCATGAACATGGTACTGGATCAGAAGACGCCTGTACGCAAACTGTGTGTAGCCAGGGCATTGCTGCCGTGCCGAGAGGAGTTGCCAGTGAGACTGTTAAATCTAACGGACACCGATGACGACGTCCAGGCCGGGACAGAGTTGGGAACGTGCGAGCCCGTGGTAAGTGTAACATCAATCGACAAGACACAAGAGCCGGTGCCGACGCAATACCTGGGGCCCCGGCTAGAAGGCCTACCTGAGAGGGCGGTTGACCGTAGAGCACCTGGAGAAAGTTCGACAACTGCTAAGATGATACCAGCATGTTTTCAGCCAAGGTGATAGTGACTACGGCCGCACGAACAAAGTACTTCACCGCATCGACACCGGGGACGCCCGGCCTATTCGGCAACCACCTAGACGCATTCCGCTGGCGAAGCAAGGGGCGGTACGAGACATGCTGAAGGACATGAGATCCAGGGGAGTGATTGAAGATTCTGACAGCCCTTGGTGTTCCCCTGTAGTCTTGGTGCCGAAGAAGAACGGCGAGCTGCGCTTCTGTGTAGACTACAGAAAGTTGAACACTATCACCCGGGAGGACTGTTTTCTCTTACCCCGGATTGACGACACGGTGGACACGCTAGCTGGTGCACAGTGGTTCTCGACCCTGGACCTGAAGTCGGGCTACTGGCAGGTAGCTCTAGACCCGAGAGACAACGAGAAGACCGCATTCTCGACAGGCCAAAGGCTCTGGCAGTTCACAGTTATGCCCTTTGGCCTCTGCAACGCACCAGCTACCTTCCAACGCCTCATGGAGTCAGTGATGAGAGGACTGACTTACGACGTCTGCCTGCTATACCTGGACGACATCATCATCGTCGGTAAAACTTTTGAAGACCATCTAAAGAATCTGAGTAAAGTGCTACAGAGACTGCAGGCGACCAACTTGAAGTTGAATGCGAAGAAGTGCCAGCTCTTCCGCAAGGAAGTCAACTACTTGGGCCACATAGTCTCAGCAACCGGAGTGGCCACAGACCCGGAGAAGACGCAGGCTGTCAGAGATTAGCCTCGCCCAAAGGATAAGAAAGAGTTGCGCAGTTTCCTGGGGCTGTGCAGTTATTACCGGCGCTTCATAAAGGGGTTCTCTAACATCGCCAAGCCCCTCACCCACCTGGCAGAGGAACACCGGCCTTATGTGTGGACGGAGGACGCCGAAGACACTTTTGAGCACCTGAAGAAGACCCTGTGCAGTGCTCTAATTTTGGGATTTCCACAACCGGGTGGCACCTTCATTGTGGACACCGACGCCAGCGACCGTTGCATTTAAGGTGTCCTATCGCAGATCCAGGACGGCCATGAGCGGGTGATAGCCTACTACAGCAAGACGCTATCCAAGGCAGAGAATAACTACTGCGTCACCCGACGAGAGTTACTGGCGGTAGTAAAGACCTTGGAGCACTTCCACAAGCACCTGTATGGTCAGCCATTTCACCTGAGGACTGACCATTCCGCCCTAACCTGGCTATTGAGCTTTAAGAACCTGGGAGGCCAGACAGCACGTTGGGTCCAGAGGCTGCAGGAGTACGACTTCTCCTCGGAACATCGCAGTGGGAAGAGCCACGGTAACGCAGACGCTATGTCCCGAAGACCCTGTCCAGAAGAGTGCGGCCAGTGCACAAGGGTGGAAGAAAAGGAGCGTGCTGCAGCAGTCCGAGTAGTCATGGCAGTGCCTGCGGATGGCTGGGATAGTGCAGGCCCGAGGAGGGAGCAGCTGGCAGACGCAGACTTGGGGCCACTCTTGAAGGAAGTAGAGGCAGGGACAAGACCGACCTGGGAGGACATCGCACCGAGGATTGCCACCAACAAGTCGTAGTGGGCCCAATGGGACTCGTTGAGGACCAGAGAGGGCGTGCTGTCTCGGGTATGGGAATGATCCGATGGGAAGACGCAGAGAGAACAGTTGGTACTTCCCCGGAGTAAGGTCCTGGAAGTCTTGGAGGAAGTGCACGCCGGTACTTCAGGAGGACACCTGGGAGCGAACCGAGCGATTGAAAAACTACGGCAGCGCTACTACTGGCTGAGGCTTCGAGCAGACGCTGAGAGATGGTGCCATCAGTGTCATGTGTGCGCGGCGTGTCGCGGCCCCCAGACTAGGACCCGGGGTCGCATGCAGCACTACAACGTCGGAGTGCCATTCGAACGGATCGCCGTTGACATTGCTGTACCGTTCCCAAAATCCCACCGAGGCAACAAGTACCTGATGGTGGTCGTGGACTACTTTACAAAGTGGCCGAAGGTGTATGCCATCCCTAACCAAGAGGCAAAGACAATCACAGACTGCCTCGTGGAGCAACTGTTATGCCTTTTTGGGGTGCCGTTAGAGCTCCACAGTGACCAGGTATCCAATTTTGAGTCCAACCTGATGAAGGAGGCACTGGAAAGACTTGTAGTGAATAAGAACCGCACAACATCTCTATATCCCCAGTCGGATGGCATGGCCGAGAGGTACATCAAAATCATAGAAGAACATCTGAGGAAGGTCGTGGCCAGCCATCAGCGAGACTGAGACGTCAAGGTGCTATTGCTCCTGGTGGCCTACCGCTTGTCAACACACAACACCACTGGGATAACTGGGATAAAAAGCTTAATGCTCGGCCGAGAGCTACCTTCCCTTGTGCCTGACTTTTGGGAGCGTCCCGGAAGCAAAACAGCCCGCAACTAAATATGTGGAGAACCTGGTGCACCATCTCCACGACATGATGAGATGGCTCGTCAGAACATACAGATGGCGAGCGACCGCATGGAGAACCGATACGACAGGCAAGCCAACAGCCAAGGATTCCAGCAAGGTGACGTGGTCTGGTTGTACCGGCCTACCCGGACCAAGGGACGCTACCTGAAACTTTAATAGCCGTGGCAAGGGCCGTACCGGGTCGTAAGGAAAATTAACGACATGGTCTACCGCATCCAGAGGGTGCCCCGAGGAAAGGTGATCGTCTGGCCCGCTACGATGGTGCTGTTCGGGACGACCAGCCTTGAGGAGGGAGCAGTGTCGCGAGGCGCTCATTATGTGGCGAGAGAGAGAGAAGCGGGGAGTGAAGGAGACAGATAGTACCCAAGCGAAGCCTACACGTGGTGACTAGTTGTCGCTGCCGATGGAGAGACGGGGGTGTGGAGAGGAAGTGCCAGAGAAACTTCTGGACAATTACCTCGCCATCGCAAGGGTCCTTGAAGCTTCGGAAAGTTTCGCCATTTTCGTAATACAGCGAATGTTGTATAAAAGCGATGTATTGGACTAGACAGTTTGGCAAGGACAGGGAAACGAGGTGCAGTGTGGACCAACCTGATGAAGGAGGCACTGTAAAGATTTGGAGTGAACAAGACCCGCACAACACCTCTACATCCCCAGTCGGATGGCATGGTCGATAGATACATCAAGACCTTAGAGGAACACTTGAGGAAGGTCGTGGCCAGCCATCAGCGAGACTGGGACGTCAAGGTGCCACTGTTCTTGCTGGCCTACCGCTCATCAACACACGACACCACGGGGATGACGCCAGCCAGCTTAATGTTCGGCCGAGAAATACGCCTCCCTTGTGACCTGGCTTTTGGGAGCGTCCCGGAAGCAAAACAGCCCGCAACTAAATATGTGGAGAACCTGGTGCACCATCTCCACGACATGATGAGATGGCTCGTCAGAACATCCCAAAGGCGAGCAACCGCATGAAGACCCGATACGATAGGCCAGCCAACAGCCAAGGATTCCAGCAAGGTGACCTGGTCTGGTTGTACCGCCATACCCGGACCAAGGGACGCTGCCCGAAGCTCCAGCACCCATGGCAAGAACCGTACCGGGTGGTGAAGAGGATTAAGGACGTGGTCTACCGCATCCGGAAGGTGCCCCGACGAAAGATGTTGGTGGTACACCAGGATCGCCTGGCACGCTACGATGGTGCTGTTCAGGACGACCAGCTTTGAGGAGGGAGCAGGGTCACCCGAAGGTCGGAACTCCCTATAGAACTGGCCGGCAGAAGGGCCAGACGGGAAGTATTCAGACCACGCCTACCCATTTGTCTCGTGTCACTAACTGAAGGGATAATTAGGAGAGTGGTGCGAGCCCTGTACCGGCTCTTTCCCCTCCCACCAGACGTCTCGAAACCTCTGGATAATTGTGCGCGCCGCGAACCTTCCGGAAATGGCGATCTTCCCTATATAAGGCTTGTAATTGGCGAGTCAGTTCAGTTCTTGTCGAGCAGCCGTGAGGAGCACCCAGTGAGGTAACGGACCAGAAGACTGTGAACGTGCATCAGAGGAGTTGTATGTAACTGTGAGCGTGCAGTGGACCTGTGACAGACGAACTGGTGAATTGTAATTGTGTGCATTACGTAATTCTATGTAATCGGCAAGTGTTCCGACTGTAATTCGGTTGTGCAATTGGACTTTTAATGTTCTAGACGTTCTCGGGCTTCGAGCCAGGTAAGCAGATGTTGAGACATCGACGTTTCGGGAGCGTACATCTCTCCCATCTTCAGGATGTTGAATGACTTACGGCTGGGGTGACCCATATATATATATATACTGGTCGCCAAGAAAATGACGCGGACCAATCAGCGAGCGGGCTCGCATTGGGGAATATGACAACCTCTCAGAAAACACTGCTGCTCTGGTTGCTGCTCAGTAAGCCAGATCTGTGTTTCCTGAGTCTCTCTTTTTCGAGTTTTAATGCAGGATTCCATGCTGCACTAAATTGTTGCCCAGCATCTCGGTTAAGAGTGACTCTCTCTGCCGAGATAGCCAACGCCTCCTTAACTCTGCGCTCCCAGTAGCCACTGCATTTTGCCAAAATAGTGGTGAGACTGAAGTTAGCCCTATGGTCTTGCTGGAAGCAATGTTCCGTCAGCCCAGACTTTTCAGGTTGCAACTATCGTGTTCTTTGATCCTGGTAGCTATGGTCCTGCCGGTTTCTCCGATGTACGGCACTCCACGTTCACATGGAATGCGGTACACCCCCGGAACGTTTAGTTGTAATTGTTCTTTGACCGGTCTCATAAAGTGTCTGATTTTTGCAGGCGGTTTGTGAATAATTTTTATGTTGTGTCTTGCCAGTATTCTGCCGATTTTTCCAGACAGATTGCCGGTATATGGGATGCAGGCTATAGCAGTTGGCTTTTCAGTGGAGCTACAAATGTGTGTTCCGGCTCTTTTGGCTTTTGTGAGGGCCCTCTTGACATCTGGACTTTTAATTTCACGAACCCACAAAGTCACAGTATGTAGGTTTTTGGGTCTTCATCCCTGTACAATATTTTCATTAAGTTGGTATCTACAAATTCTTCAATGATTACGCCAGCTTTATTATTATCACTGTAGCCCCCATCTTGGAGAATGTCCATTGAGATCGCCAATTATGATTGTCTTATTGTCACTCTCTACTATGTCTTGGTTGAGGTGGTTGTTATTGGGTGGGCTGTAAATTCCATAAGGCAGCACCATGGCTCAGTGGTTAGACCGCTTGGCTCTCGCCAAGGTGGCCCGGGTTTGATCCCAGGCGACCGCAAAGTGAGATTTGTGGTGGACAACATGGCGCTGGGGCGGGTTTTCTCCAGGATCTCCGGTTTTCCCTGCCATCTCATTCCACCGGTGCTCCATCTTCATCTCATGTATCATCAGTGTCACCGCCTGTGGTGCTGTATGTAGTAAAAGCAGGCGTTAAACACTACACATTCCATTTGTAAACTCCATATATTTTTATTTAAGTTTTTGTTTGCAGGCTGTTATTCTAATTATTTCTTGATTCATTTCTTTTACAATTTCAAACTTTCCATTTATACATTGTTTGATACCAGCAAGTATACCACTAGCTATCTGTCTATGTTTTTCTAAAATACTTGTGTTATATTTTAAAAATTGATAAAAATTTTTCCTTTTGTCAATCTATATTTGCTTCAGCTATGATGAAAACATCTGCATCATTGTCTCTTAAAAGATTGTCTATCATGGTCTTTTTACTTTGGTCATTCCTCCTGCATTCCAAAACAGCACTGAGAAGTACTCTTCTTTTGTATTGGGAAGCATGCCTGTGCTGTAGTCCATTTAGCGTTACCCAGGGAAGACTACGTGGAGGCAGACTACTTTGTTCCCCTTAGGCAGAAATATACATACAACCTTTTTATATTACATATTGATTGCAGACACTTCATGTGGTAATAGTAATTTCTGATTAGCTAAAGGGAAAAATTATACTTAAATGCTGCCACCGCCACCGCCACCGCCACTACCATTTTGGAATATCTGGTTTTGTTCATCCTCTGCAAATGTTTTCTCCATCTTTCTCTATAGTGTATGATTTTTCATTTATAGGATCAATATCTAATTCCTTTCTTGTTTCTTCACTTTTTATTTTATCCATTATTGTACACACTTTAATAGCTCTGAGATACTTCATTTCTGCTGCATTTATTTTATCCCATTCTTTTTTTCTTTGTAGTCCATATTTCTTAATTACCTGTAGATTAGGGATGGAACTGGCATTGTCTTATAAAACTTTTAGTTGACTTCCTTTGTTCTTGTTCTGTTTAGTACTCTTAATAATATTCCATAATTGTTTTGGAATTTACTTATATTATAATTAGATCTTGATTTTCTAAATATATTACATTTCGTTCTGAATAACTACATGTGTTTCCTCTTTCAATACTTCATTGTTTATTACTATTTTGAATTATGCAAAGTACTTTCTTGAAAGGCCATACAGTTGTGTTATTGATCTGAAGTCCATATTTTGCTAGCACATTTCTTAATTCAAAAACATTTTTCTATAAGTTATTTTCTGTTTCTTGGATTATTATATCATTTGAAGACTATATGTGTCAATAGATCAAATTCCCATCTCTTTTCAGTTATTTCACCATACAAATTCCTGGAACATAGACAGACTTACAGAAGTAATAGTACTCAACCTAATATGAACTGTGTGCCTTGATTGCATACTTTGTCTTGTGTCACTTTTAGGCAGTTTTGGTTCAAATTATTCCTTAATTAAAACTTTCCATATGTCCACTTGAATTTTTTATGTAAATAGTGTATAAATATAGTCTTATTCATCATCATTTTGTCCAGTTAGCAGATAGACACCAAGTTATGGAATGTCGCTAGAAAGGGCAGAGCAGAAGGGAGCTCTTATCATGACAGTGGACAAACGTATAATTCTAAAACAAATTTTGTACAGTTATCTCTTCATTTTTTAGCAATTAGTATAAGAGACAAATAATAGACGTCTCACTGAGCCCACTGTGCTCACCCATGAGAATGCCTCTGAACAGAATTTGCAGAATCAGCAACTGCAACAATAGAAGAGCTTGAATATGGTTAGATTCTACGAGGGCTGTTCAATAAAGAATGATCACAATTTTTTTTTGACAACGTACCTTTACTCATCCTCATAATTTTGATGGTCCTCCTCAAAATAGTCTCCCCTGAATGTGATGCACTTGTCCCAGCATTTCTGCCAGTCTTCAAAGACATGCTGGAACCATTTTTTGAGAGAACCTTCAAAATCGCCTCTGCAGCCTTCACCACTGCTTTTGATGATGGATAATGCCTCCCACGAAGGCGTTTCTTCAAGTTCGGGAATAGAAAAAAGTCACATTGGGCTAAATCTGGACTTTAGGGAGGGTGAGGGATGCACTTCACATTGATTTTTGCAAGATATTCAGCAACAACATTGGCAATATGCAACCACACATTATCGTGGTGCAGCATCCAGCCTGTTCACGGAGATGTGGTCTTTTGCGCCTGATATGGACTTGCAATGTCTTCAGGACATCCCTGTAGTATTGTCCAGTTACTGATGTGTGTACAGGTACAACATGCTGATATAGCATTCCATGAATATCAAAGAATGAGATGACCATAATTTTCCCAGCAGAGGCAACCACTTTTGCTTTTTTGGGGGTTGGTGATAAAGGAGATTTCCACACTGAGCTTTGCTGTTTGCTCTCAGGATCAAAATGATGTAGCCAAGATTCATCAGCAGTGATTATGTTTGAAAGAAACTCCTCTAACATCAACTTTAACTGCATGCAGACCTGCATGCGAATGTCCTTTTGTCCGGGAATCAAACACATCTCATGTGTAATGTTTCTGTCACCAATGTGCGGGTGACACCCAATGAAATGTTCAGTATTTCAGAAAGTGATCTTAAGGTAATTTGTTGATTCTTTCTCACAATGGAGTCATTCCATGTCAAATCGCACAAATTTCGGGAAAAATTGACCTTAATGTCTCCAATTTCATTGATATTGAGTTTATATGTTTTATGAAGGAAAAAATGATATACACATTTTTTTGTTAGTCTCTGGTGTAATTACTTTGGCCAATAAAAGGCATTAAACATTTGGGTATTTTGCGTGCGTCGTTCTACATTAATGTGAATATATCTGGTTATTTTTTGCAGAGAAATGTAATTTTTGGCTCATTTACTAAATTGAAATGCATACTTCATTTACATATTAAACAAAAAATAGTTTGTGTAGTATTTATATTTTCACAAAGGCATTAAGATTGCAAATAGCATTATCAAAAAAAAAAAATCTGAAAAAAATTTAAAACTAATTCAGTCGAGTAATTCAGTTGAGTATTTAAAGTCACTTCGTTTTGGCACTTTAACCCTGCAAAAGAAATGTGACATTAAAGTGCGAGGAAGACCGACCCCTATGTTAAACATTATTCAGAGTGTAACAAGCCTCCAGGAACAATATAGCAGGTGTTTGAGGCCTGTAATTTACACGAAACATGAGAGGATTTGTGGCTGTGAAGTCAGCAATTACCTGTTCTATTTTCCTTGCCTTTTATTTGGAATTAAAGACGACGCAGCTAACATTTCAGACTTCAAGACACTATATGAAAAATGTCATAAACATGAAATGTCCGAAAACCATATTAATAACATGCTTAATTTTGCTACACTTGGGTCAGTAAAGGTACAGACATGTTTATCTGTTATGGCCGACGAAACTACAGATATTGTTAATATGTTTCAGCTTGTAATACTCTTAAGGTATAGTAATACCTTAGATAGTCCTGTGGAGCGATTCCTTGGACTCCATTATTCCGAATGGGCAAACTTCTGATGCAATTGCGAAAGTTGTGATTTCTGAGCTTGGCAGTATATTAAAAGAAAATAAGAAGAAGCTTATAGGCCAAAGTTTTGATGGTGCAGCGGTAATGAGCAGCGCTATCAATGGAGTGCAAGCTAAAGTTAGAGATGTGTACCCCAATGCTTACTTTGTGAATTGCGTAGCTCATCAATTAAATGTGATTATGGAGAGAGCTGCCAGGCAAAACACAAAAGCTAGGATTTTTTTTAAATCTTTGTGCTATACCCACCTTTTCCCGCTCTCCACACAGATCATTAGTGTTAGATTCATCTGTTAAGAAGAGAATACCCACTGATGGATCAACGATGTGGAAATGTTTACGAAAAGAAGGAGGCATTGAAAATAATGAGTTTCGTTTCTGGCTTAATTTTTTCCATTTAGTTATGGCTCATGTAGAAATATTGTACAATCAACTGCAGAATCGCCACATAAATGCTGCCAAAATTCCAGTGTACATATCTACTTTCATAGCTAAAATTATAAAAGTAAGAAACACTGTGAAGTCCTGTGATTTGACAGCAGAAAACCCACACGAAAGAAAAATTGTTTCAAACATACAGACCGGAGCACCCAAGGAAGTATGTGATGTTATACTGTCACAATTGAATTTCTGCTTCCAGTTTACAAAACATCTTTCTGTGACTTCCCTGCTACAAGATTCACAATTTTAGCAATTTAATTCAATACTTCCAGAAAATGCGTTCAGTGAATGCATAAAAATGTTCCCAGTGTTTGATAAGGACAAACTACATACAGAACTTTTGGTCATCTATTCAAGAGAAGAATTCAGGAATACTGTTGATATTACTTCAATATCTCTTTCTTCCACTTTTCCTGAAGTGTTAAAACTTTTGAAAATAGCTATTACTCTGCCTCTAACAAGTGAATCTGAGCCCTGTTTCTCCACACTGAAAAGAATTAAAACATTCTAGGAACACTATTGGAGAAGACAGATTTACTGTGCTTGCTATGTTGTCCATAGAAAAAGAAATGATAGAAAATATCCCGAAGATCAACGAGAGAATGGTTAATAAGTTTGCTACTACTGTATGTAGTTCATCTTCAAATAATTAAGGTAAGCTAAAATTTCAATAATCAGTGCAACCCCTCTTGGTATAGACAACGTGAGCTGCCACTGCCGATACCGTATCATAAAGCACGCTGTGGCAAAAACTCTGTTTTTCTCTGTTATAGATGTTTCTCTCTGCCTACTCCTGTGCTGCCATGAGTCTTCTGCCTGTCATTTTTATTTTCTATAATCATTAAATATCTCATGTTTCTACTCTTAAGTGTAACTTAGACTCACACTGCCCTCTTTTCCTTTTCCTTCACTCCCCTGCTGTTACACCTGAACCCTCCTCTCTCTTCTCTTCCAAATCTCTCCTTATCCTTTTCCTGATTGTGTCACTTTCATTCTCTTTGTCCCCTGCACTTGCTTTCTTTCTCTCCCCCCTCATTCTGATCAAACTTCTGTTCTCTCACTCATTGTCACATTATTCTTTCTGTCTCAAAACCACTGATTCCTTCATTTTGCTTTCCCCATTTGCTCTCTGCTCTCCCTCCCTTCACAACTGCTTTTGCCAGCCATTTACTAAATCTCATTACCCATGGTTAACTGGTTGCTCCGAAACTTTACTACTAATCCGTGGCTCTGCCCTTTTACTGATAAAATTTCTTTCCCTATTCCTTTCGCTAATTCAGATGCCTCTTCCATAGTGTTAACATAGTAATATTTTCATCCTGTTGCTTTTCCTTTCTCCACTGGCTTGTATTATTTTCTCCTTCTGGGACAACAGTTTGCCATTTTTCCTTCTGCTCCAACTACTGAAATGGCACTTTTTCCTTTCCTTGGGTTTGATTGGTTTCCCTTTGTTCCTGTGTTAGGGTTTGACTCTCATACCTTGACCTTGGTTGAAAATCTGATTCCACACATATTTCAGTCATTGATCTCTGGTCTCTTTGTGCTTTTTTCTGGTCTCTTATCATTCAGTATTGCTTTCTGTTCTGACTTGGATCCATATTGTCCCTTGTAGACTGTATTTGCCTTCCTGTTGTTTACCCGTAGTTGAAAATTTCTTATAACAGCTCTACTCCTGTCCTGAGCTGAATTAATTTTCTCATTATCTTCTTTCTACTTATAGTTAAAGCCTTGCTAGTAACAGTACACTATCTCTTGTTCATGAATTTCACCAATACTGTTCTCTTCCCTTTGAAATTCCCAATTCTGAATGCGTCTTTTATTTCTCCATCTTGCTCCTAGATTTCCAGTCTTTGTTTCCAGTAATTCTCTTATTTCCTCAATTGCCCATCATCCCTTTCTCTATGCTACTGTCGTAATAAATTATATCTTCTGTTTTCATCTTCCATATATTGCATTCTCCTTTTTATATTTTGCAGTTCATATTTTAAGGACTCTACCTCTTTTTGGATACTCTCTTTCTTCACATGTATTTGCTACGTTTAATTCCTATCATTCTATCTTGGCTTCCACTTATTTGGTTCCTTTTCTTGCTTTTTCATGTGATCCCTTCGAATGTGATTTCATTTATCACTGTGATTTAGTTTGCTATTTTCTTTCTCGGCTGGAATACTCTTATCAAAACACATCCTTCTTCTCCACTTGCCTCTTAGTTTTTCGGTTTATACATAAAGGAGCTAAGTTAAAAGCCTTAAGAAGACAACCTCTTCATTGACCTTTCCTTGCAGAGCACCTATGGCTCATCCATGGAACATTTACATTATTAATGATAAGTATTGAGAGATAAGTCAGACTGCCTATAATATGCATAAACAAGACAGATAATTATTAATTTTTAGATGAGTCGTATTTATTACACATCTGCTTCACTTTCGTACCTATTTTGAGGACATGTTTCGCAAATCATCGTTTGCATCTTCGGCTCTTATGCGACTAAAGCTTGATCAACAGATGGCAGCAGCAATCCCAGAATTACCCACACCGCTGGATCAAGCTTTAGTCGTATAAGAGCCGAAGATGCAAACAATGATTTGCGAAACATGTCCTCAAAATAGGTACGAAAGTGAAGCAGATGTGTAATAAATACGACTCATCTAAAAATTAATAATTTTTCGCTTCACTGTGGTGTTCCAATACAGTTAAATCTCTGTATAAGACAGATAATAATTATAATAGGAAACAGCAATTGGGGTAGGTGGAAAATCTGAAACAATATGGTTAAGAAATGAAGGAGTTGAACTACAGACAAATTAAAAAAAAGTTGAATGTAGATATTTGTATGACTACAGAAAGTAAGAAAAAAACCTAAGAAACTACAGAATACAAAGATTATGTATTATTTTATAGTTGTGTCGCTCAGAACAAAAAATCTTCATAAGGGATAGCGTATTTGTAAGAAAATATTTTAAGCACCAAGTGCATAATTATAATTTCATAAACATTTGCATTATAGATGTAAGAATAGACATAGTAAAAGGACATTTAATGATAAACAGTGCATATACATACCTGAAGAAGGCTGAAAGGAGGAATTTTTGTTATTTTAGGAAACATTGCAAACTCTCTTAAATTCCATAAAGAAATAGGAGGTGATTTCAACATCCATATGATTGAGGACACAGACTGCAAGCTACGCAAGCCATTTGGTACAGGTATATATCTACTGAGGCCCCCTGCTTGGCAAACTCATCTCCACCATCACTGTTTTCTTCTTTACATTATAGTGCAGGTTCCTTTACGCATTTAGCCCATTTTTCCCCATTTCCTTGGTAATTTCTTTCTCCTGTTTTCTTCAAACCTGTTCAAAGTTATAACTAATATTTCTCTCCACTTTTTCTTCTTTCTGATCTTGCTTCATAAAGTTTGCTTTTTATGCTTTAATCTTCTATTCTTTTTATATGTCAAACCATGTTAGCTAAAGTATCTTTAAAGCAACTCTGCTGCTATTGCTGGCCATATTCATTCGTGATTTTGCATCTTGTTCAGAATCTTTATAGTGTTCATATATACCAAATAATCCATAAAAAAGTTGCTATTGATGTAATATTAAAATAACATAATATATGAATGAAAAGTGGTAAGATACCTACAATGGTTGACTGTAAGATACATTTTGATATACAGTTGATGCAATCCAGTTTTGTTATTTTGTTAGTGCTACAAACTATAATTTTATTTACACATTTTCTCAATATAATCCTAGAGTAGATTTGTTTGATATTGTTTCAGGGCCGTACATAAAATGGTTTGAAACCAAGCTAGGTGCAGAAGGTCTATACAAACTGCTGCAAGCCTGGGAAGATAAATCTGCATATGCTGTTTGTACATTTGCATATTCTCCAGGTGATGAAAATAATGAGGTGCTGTTATTTCAAGGAAAAACTGAGGGTGAAATTGTCAGCCCTCGTGGACCACGTGACTTTGGGTGGGACCCCTGTTTTCAGCCAGTGGGTTATGATACAACTTATGCTGAAATGCCAAAAGAAGAGAAGAACAAAATATCACATCGTAGTCTAGCACTTCAAGAGTTCAAGAATTATTTTATGAATAAACAGAACTCTACAGAATAGTATTTTGCATAACTTATAGTGCTATATCCTACTTAAATTGCAGAATTTGTAAAGAGAATTTTTTTTATTTTGAAGTAAAAGATTTGTAGTTAAAATTATACTATGAGTCAACTGAGACACACTGTACTTCACATACCACAAATTTTCTTTCAGTTTGTTTTGCCTCCACTTGAAGGCATTATCAAAACATTGTTGACTGGCTAGCACATAGGTGTTCCAGCTGATCTTATCTCTGGAGAACCATGATCAGCTGGAACACCAAGGTTCTAGGCAGTCAACAATTTCTTGATAATGCCTTCAAGTGGAGGCAAAACACATTGAAAGAAAATTTGTGGAATGAGAAGTACAGTGTGCCTCAGTTGGCACATAGTATTATTTTAATTAATACATTACTTCACAGTGTTAATTTCAGTTCACCTTTACAAATTAAAAAAATCATGCTCAACTAAAAGGAATCACTCTATAGTGATCGGAATCCATTGCATGTTTAGTGTAACAATATATAAGATTTCAGTCAAACACAGCTGTTTATTGAGATAATAGTCAAAACAGCCACTCCCACTCAGTGTGAAGCCTCACACAGTTTTCAACCTGTAGCTGTGATCATAGTGAATATTTTTACCAGTGAAACAGTTATAAAATACTCAAACCATTCCTCTCTGTATTAAAATGTACCAAAAACTGTGATGTAATATTATTTTACGTATTTTATACTTCTTCCAGTTTTGAGCATTTTTTATTTTATTTGTAAAAGGATTCTTTGTAAGCTCACAATAATGTATAGTTTGAAAGGTAAAATCACTATAACAATTCATATTCTACACAATAAGATTACTGGAACTGAATTACAGAGAATAGCAAGAAAATGTGATAAACATGCAGAATATGTCTATATCTTATATTAATTTAGCTAGAATTGCTGGGATTTGTGACAGTGATGTGTACTAAATTTAGTTTTATTACTGAAACAAATTTTGTAACTTACCACTTATTTGTTTATTCTTAAGGAAAACATGTTTAAGGAGCTATTGCTCTCATCCTCAGTTTCTGTTTAACTGCTTGTATTACTCTACATGTTCGTTAGCTTTGTTCCTGCTAGTGGTTGAATGTATGCAGAAAAGTAGGCAGGATTTAAAAATTAGAAATATGTTTTCTATTTTGCCATATGTAGATGTTTTTCCAAACCGTAATTTCTGTTAGGCTGCGCCGTGGCCGAGTGGTCAGACCACTTGACTGTCACCAAAGCTACCCAGGTTCGATCCCAGGAGAACGAATGTGAGATTTGTTACGAATAAAACGGCATCGGGGCAGGTTTCCTCTGGGTGCTCCGGTTTCCCCTGCCATCTCATTCCACTGGTGCTCCACCTTTATTTCATGAATCATCAGTGTCACTGCCTGTGGTGCAGCATGTAGTTAAAGTAGGTATTAAGCACTAAACCCCCCCCCCCCCCCCAAAAAAAAAGATCTATATATTTTAAGTTGGTCTCTCCAGAAATGCCAAGCTATTGTTGATTTGTCTCCCTATTTTCTTTTATGTTCGTGGTATATGCTTTTACTTTTGTTTTTATGCTTATGTTAAACTTTCTAAGATAAATCTTCTTGTAATTGGTGCAGCTTATCTGGTATATTCCTGATTTGTTCTCTTGGGGACATCATCTCTTAATTTAGAATTTAAAATGGTTTTAATGGAGTAGATATTTTTCGGGATCAAAATGATGTTATGATATTAAAAGATTTTCTGAAATTTGTAGAAAGCTATAGGGTGGTATGTGAATTTCTTAAATACCTTCGTTTCTTTTTCTTCTTAGATTAACAGAGCCAAGAGCAAAAAAGAGTAAAAGAAATCAGCACACTCATCCCAGAGCAAAGTAATGGAGTATGTTTACATTGACATAGCTCCTAAAAGTTGAGTCAGCATAAAGAGAACCCATATGAAAATGTTCCACAAATTTATTATGTTGTTTATGTTGTGCACAGCTAGTCATTTATTATTATTTTATTACATTTTACTGCTATGCAGTGCAAAATACAACTGAAAAATTCAATGCCATGGCCAGGGTTTGAAGCACGGATCTCATGTTTGACATCCAGTCGCTCATACCCATTGAGCTACCATGGCCAATGTGCCGTCATGACATTAAATTCTCCATTTGACTCTTATGTTTTCCCGGTAAATCACTAGGGGCTCTCATATTTGAGATACACCATTTGTGGTGACATACTATTGTAAATACTTGAGCCCCAGGCTTCATCGTTAAACTCTTATTATTAAGTTAATTGGTTGATAGCTCAATGGGTAAGAGAACCAGATGTAAACCAGAAGATCTGTGGTTCAAATCCCAGCCGTGGCATTGAAATTTTCAATTTGACTCTATTCAAAACCTTAGCCTATACACAGCTAGTGTGAAAGAACAATTAATTTCCATCAATTAACTTAATAATAAGAGTTTAACAATGAAGCCTGGGACTCAAGTGCTTACCATAGTAAGTCACCACAAACGATGTATCACGAATACAAGAGCCCCTTGTGGTTTACCGGGAAAACATAAGAGTCAAATGGAGAATTTAATGTCATGACGGCACGTTGACCATGGTAGCTCAATGGGTAAGAGTGACCGAATGTAAACAGGGAGATCCATGATTCAAACGCCGGCTATGGCATTGAATTTTTCAGTTTGACTCTATCCCAAACCTTAGCCTATACATGGCTAGTGTGAAAGAACAATCAATTAATTTCCATCAATTACTAAAGCAACATTGATTTTTATAACTTAGATGAGGTTGATATCTGAATTTGAAGATGATAATGGATCTTGTATTCATAGGGTTGTGTGTACTTAAAACTTTTTTTTCTGGAATTTTGCTCTTTTACTGTTAATTGATTAGCATTGCTTTGGAGAGAATGTCATACTTGTCTGACAAATGAGTAGATGTGTGAGGAGGTCATTGGTGTAGCATGGTGCGATTTAGAAAGGTCAGAGAAGGCGAGAATACAGTGCAGTACAATCTAGCCATCAAAACATCAGTATATCATACGAAAATAGGAATCAAATAAATGATGCACAACAGTTTCAACTTACTGTGTGCTTTATTACTGTTGAAATATGTCCTTAATCCACAAGTGGTTGAATCCTTGACATACAGGGCAGACTTTCTCAGCTGTATCTGTTGAACTGCATTCATCTTCTGTATCAGTGCTGCTGCTACCTTCTTTTTCGTACTTCAGATCCTCAATGCATTCTTCATCACTACTGTCAATTTCTATGTTTATTACAATTCTTTCAATTTCCTCTTTGATTAATGCATTGTAACAGAAATATTTGTCCTCTATGTGTTTAACAGATGGGCAGCACTTCACGCAGTGTATTGTCATAATTTTCATTATTGCCTGTGCAGTCATTTGCTTCAATGCTGATAATGAAATAGAACTCTTATTTTTAGATGATATATTTAAAGGATATTCATCAAATTTAAAATGAATTCATAGGTATCAGATCACATTTGTAAGGCAGCAACCATAGAATAGTAAAACCATGCTCTCGTAAAATTTTGTTCACTCTGAATATGGTCTGAAGCTTATTTTGTGCAACCATTTCCAATAATTTTGTATTAGTCAAATCTGGATCTACTGGAGAATTTGCATTTTTTATTCAGGAAATGATATCTGCTTTTCAGAAGGCTGATGTTGGAATTTCATTCTTTTGCACTGTGTGATAGGCTGCATTATCTATAAAAACAATGCATACAGATTGTAAATTTGAATTAGAGGCTATTTAAACCATTTATTTTAATTCGCAGCATTTATTTCTGCATGATAGTCTCCTGACTTACAGGTACTATAAAAATATTTGTCAAAGTTCTGTAGCTCAAATTCAGAAGTTTATTTTTGTAAAACAGTAAAAACATTAAAGTAAAAATAAATGCATATAAATAATGTCATTTGTAACAGTAACAAAACAATCTTTCTTCCAAAGTGTAGCAGGTATTGACAAAAAATTATTTCAGCGCACTTGCTGGAATTTCAAGTCACTTCAGTATTTGGTCAACTACAAGATATATGTGTGTATTACCTCACACTAGTTAAATTCAGTACTTTGTAGGATATCATTTATGCTTGATTACTTTTAACAGGTGTAATTTCATATCAGAAGTTTTATGTGTATATATATTGAGCCAGGCTTAATTTTTACCCATCCTTCGAGCAGTCTTTTCTTTAGTTGATCTTTGGAGGAGATGGGAGAATTTCTGATTCTTTTATTTATCCTGCTGTATAAATTCTCTACTGTGTTAAGATCTGGATTCTGTGGGAGCAGATGTATTACTTTTGGGCAGTTATAATACAACCATTCCCTGAAAGTATATGCCTAGTGGTTTGGTTCATTATTCTCATAAAGCTTAGAAGTATTTCTTATTCTTAATTTTTCTCTCACTCACTTTGACATTTGAACCTCTTTCACTACATTATGCACAGTTTGTTTACTTTTTCAAACTGCCATTGCTGTCCTTTATGTAGCATTATTTAATGGAATAATTAAGGTTTCACAAAACTGAAACACATTGAATATTAATTTTCTATTCTTAATGGGTATGGATATTAGCTGAGGATGTTAGGAAAGTCCTAAAGAAACATTCTATGTAAACACTAGCAATATATTGTCGCGGTGACGTGCACTAAAGGTTCAGTGCAGAGAAATAAGTACGGCTTGTGTACACAAAGAGCCGGCAAATAAAGGTAGCGGAGATAAAGGACTTGCCAGCACAGATTAAGTTACGCTTCTGGAAGGTTCGGGTTTCATCTAGTGACAGAACATTCTATGTCTTGTTTATTCCAGAAATATCTAGTGATTGTTACAGAACAGTCTCGAATTATCAATGAGGTATTTAAGGAAGTGACGACTTGCCAAGAGTCAGTCATAAACAGAGCAGTAGTAGTAAACAGCTGTACAGTGTTGTAACAGGAGTGCTGTAAACAGATGTAATCAGAACGCTGTTGTTGTGGTCATCGATTTTGGTAGATTGTGGTTGTGTATGTGATGTAATTCTGCTGCTATGAAGTGTATTTCTATGCAAATAAAGAACGACTTTAATTTCCGCAAATTGGACTTTTAATTCTACGAGCCCACAAAGTCACAATATGGAGAATGTAGTACTACTTTGACTCAAAATTATATTAATTCTCTACTCTGTGAGCATATGACATTGTGCAGCTGTGTTTGCATTTTGACTTTATTCAAACCCATCTACTATATCAGACTCAATTGCTGCATTTCAGTATTGTCGAATGGTGTAGGGTATGCAGTGGGAATGGTGACGTAATACTGCTTATCTGCTTGATTTCACACAAGCTTCCACCATTTGCTGTGTGCATTCATTCTTGATACTGGTTGTAATTCCATTCTTGTTGATATTATTGGAGGAGCCAGGACACCAAATTCACTTCAGTGAATTATGTTTTCCACATCAATTGTAGGTGTTTAGCAATGAGCCAGTCAAGCTTGTATGACTTGTTTTAAAATTGGCAAAATGTATTTTCTGCTATCATAAACTGGTTTCTTATTCTGTGATTAGGTACCTTTAAACATTCTTACCTTCTCCAAGGGACATGTGCAAACCAACGACTTGTATTCTTAGTGGTATGTTACTGCTGTTTTCTTGTTATTGTTAAACTAGGTATTATTTCTTTTTTTATGGGTTATTTTGCCCAGACCATCCTATATTATTAATAATAGAAGAACTTTTGTTATGAGATATTTTTCTATGATATAATGTTATGATATTTTGTTATGAGATATTTTTTTATGAGATATTTTCAGATTTTTTTTAGAAGCAGTTATAGAATTGACCAGTTAGGAAGCTTGTATAGTATAAATCAATTAAATTCAATTTATTCATCCTTTAAATCTCCATACAAGATTGTGGACACATCAAGACAAAACAAAACAAATAACAATAAAAAATATATAAATAGTTGTAGAATGTTATACAGAACACCAGAATATTTGTTAAGGCTCTGTTAATTTTTACAATCCAAAAACATGCAGGATTACCAGAAAATTTCATCATGTTCAAGAACTTTCTCCAAGATTCAGAAAATTATTATGCTCTGTTACTACTTGCACATAACTTATATGTGATGTCGCAAGTTGAGTTATGCCCTTTTAACTAAACTGAATTCTAACCTATTCATTATTATATATGTGTTTGGAGGAATTTAGTAACAGTGACATCAAAATTAATCTCAGAAACTAATTGTAGTTGGTTTATTAATACTCGTCACTTACTTGTGACGTATAAACCAACTACAATTAGTTTCTGAGACTATTCATTATTATTTTTCGCAAAACTTTGTCAATTTATGATACAGAAATAAATGCATTGGACATCCTACTTCCATCAATTTCAGCAAAAGTACAGCAGGTGGATGTCCATAAAAGATCTGGATTTGGTATCCATCATAATGCGCCCACCTCAGTAGCGTAGATAGTAGCATGTCTACCTCACGTTCTAGAGGTCCCAAGTTCGAATCTCGGTCAGAGTGCTGGATAAGGTTTATCCCAGAGATTTCCCTTATCCTAAAAGACGAATGTCGGGTAACTCTAAGCTCCATGGACCCTGGACTTATTTAAGCATCATTTCACCCAATTCATTCATCATCTGATATGACTTAACGTCGGAGGACGTAAATTATCAAAAAAAAAATCCTAATGCAATAGAGGTTTGCTAACCATTTCCTAATAAAATTAAAAAGAAAGTAAGATAATTGAATGATGGTATGAGCTGCCAAAACCTTAATAATCATCCCTTTGTCTTTCTTTCAAGTAGCAAGCAGTTAAACAGAAAAGTTGATCAACCTCTGTATATGTTACACTGTCTTACTTGTTGCATCAGAATATATTTGTGAAATTTGAAATTTGCTAAGTAAATGGGTATTAAGTGTAAGTAATGTGAGTGTTACAATATATATTATGTCTATTAAGTATAAGTTATGTAAATATTGCAATATCTGACTCATTTTACCATTAAAATCAGAATATATTATTTTGAGAAACCATATTTAATGTGTAATTTTATTTAATGCTCGGTTTATATCTAATGGGAAAAAAAATTGATTTAAACATTCTCTAGACTTTATATAGGTTTCACTGATATAAAAGGTAAAAGTATTGTGGGCTTTTGAATGAAACTCTCCTAAGTTTGAATTTAACAAAACTTAAGGATAACGTGTTAATTTGTTCTATAAATAGAATTTACCTCACATTTATGGGGTTCAGAGAGCACATCACATTCACCTAGATAATAGTGGCTAACCTTTTACCTTATACTTAAATACCTTATAATAATATTGGAAACTATTTGTGTTTGACTGTGTGGCGAATGTGCTACTAAGATGCCTCTTTTGGCAGTGGCAGGAAATAAACAGTGGTCAGGGAACAGGAAAAAAAGGCAGGCAGCAAGGCAGTATAACTGTATTTTTGGGCTCAAGATAATGTATATGTATGTAAAAAATGAAGCAAGTAACAGTGAAGCAACAAATACTACACAAATGTAATTATTTGTAACAAAAACTTCTTAATTTCTCACAATTTCATGAAATTTCCATAAATTTCTTTAAAGATAAGTAAAATTTTAGTTACAAGTAATTATATTTGTGTAGTAATGTATATGTGTTAGTAACAAAGTCTTAACAATAGCAGTACATAACAAAAATTTTAAACAATACCAGTGACATATAACTAAGAGTTATTTCCAGGCTGTTATGCCGTGGTCTGCTGGAGTTGGATTTTCCAGATGTTTCGTCCACTACAATGGTGGACGTCTTCAGTGGCGTTGTCGTGGTCGTAGTCTCCTCGGAGAAGTTCGAGTAGCGTCTGAAGTGTCGACTCACTCATTCACTCGGTACTGACAGGCTGTTAACAGCCAGAAGGTTTTTGCTGAGTACCCACCCAGGTTTTGGGTCTGACCGCAGGTTGAAAATTTTGATGATTACAGGATGAGGTGGGATTATTTTGATGAGGTAGCTGTTTGCTCCTCTTTATTTTGTACTGGATGCCAAACCGCTATTTTGTTTACACCCTGGTGTTTTATTTGATTTAAAAAGTGGGGTAAATTTTGTAGCCAAACAGCTGATTTGGAGATTTTTGACTGAGCTGCAATATTTATAGGCGAGTGCCCTCTGCTGATTGGCCCGGCTGGCAGACGGAGTGAGGGAGGAGGCAGGCTTCGTTACAGATGTTGCTCCCTTCTGATTGGTTTGCTTTGTTTTCTTCTGTTTTATGCCGTGGCTTAAGCCCACCAAACAACTTAACAATCTACTACGCTCTGCTAAAGATCCACGGGAACCTCTATCATCAACTGGTGTATACTGTATTCCCTGCTCCTGCGGTTCGGTCTACATTGGAACCACACGGCACAGCATCAACACCAGACTCGCTGAACACAAACGAAACTGCCGCTTGGGTCAAACAGATAAGTCTGCAGTCGCCCAACATGTCATTGAAGCTGAGGGTGAACACATTATCAAGTTCCAGGAGATTAACATTCTCTCATCCATGACGCACTACCATGCCCGACTACAATGCAAGGCTATTGAAATTTATAAACATCCACATAATTTCAACAGGAAAGAGGAAACCTTGAAGCTCAATAGCAACTGGCACTCGGTCATCCAACACAAGAAACGGCATAAAACTGAAGAAAACAAAGTGAACCAATCAGAAGGGAGCAACATCTGTAACGAAGCCTGCCCCTCCCTCACTCCATCCGCCAGCCGGGCCAATCAGCGGAGGGCACTCGGCCTATAAATATTGCAGCTCATACAGTCGACACTTCAGACGCTACTCGAACTTCTCCGAGGAGACTACGACCACAACCACGCCACTGAAGATGTCCGCCATAGTAGTGGACGAAACGTCTGGAAAATCCAACTCCAGCAGACCATGGCATAACAGCCCAGAAATAACTCTTAGTTATATTGACTCCGGCTGTGAAAGCCTACGCTCTCTTAATACCAGTGACGTTTGACAGATACACATAGGCACTATACATGCATGTAGACTGTTGGTTAAAATACCACTACATTAACAAATTATGATAATCATTAGTGACTAAAACTTCACCAATCCTATAAATATGTATTTTTTAACAGACAACAGACTGCTGAGTCTTTCAAATGGGATGATGATGTTCTTTAATGCTGGTAGGCTAGCAACCAATCAGAGTTCTTCAGTGTTGTCATATCGCACCCCCCACAAGTGGTATGTGACTAGCTTAAAGTGAATCCATCTCTATGGAGATCCATGGAGATGTGTGCTAAGACAAAAATTCAAATTTTGCAAAAAGTGATCCACAAGAAAGATAGAAAGTAATGTTTCTAACAAAACCATAAAAATCCCATATTTTGAGCTCAAATAGTTTTCATTATACAAATAAATAAAATACCAATATATTACAGCCATACATCACAACATAAACACTGTAATGACAATTGTCATTGATTGGTATGTATGTGTGTACGTATATTTGTAATTTTTCAGAACTGAAATATTAACTAATGACATACTATGGTAAAAGCATTGCTAGTCGGCCAAGATATGAATGCACTTGAAGGAGGGCAGCACTGTTTCTGTTTACTACTTGAAGCTTAGGGAACCGCGCAGAGCGAGGGAAGCGAGGGGAAAGGCGATACTTGGAATGTACAGTCACACAATTAAAACAGTACACGCCTGCTGATGTCTTCACGTTAGTTCTCGGAAATGTGTGTATTGTGTAGTGTTTAACGCCCCCTTTTACTACATACGGCACCGCAGGCGGTGACACTGATGATACATGAAATGAAGATGGAGCACTGGTGGAATGAAATGGCGGGGGAAACCGGAGAAAACCTGCCCCAGCACCATGTTGTCCACCACAAATCTCACTTTGCGGTTGCCTGGGATCAAACCCGGGCCGCCTTGGTGAGAGCCAAGCGGTCTAACCATTGAGCCATGGCGCGGCCGATAATAGTTCTCGGAAGCAGTAAGTCTGGGAATGTTTGTTTTTGGTCCTTCATCTGCTATATCCATGTTACTGTTTCCTTTATCACCTGTATTACTGGCACGGCGTTCTTTTGCTTCTATATTCATATTTTCGAAATAACATTCATCATGATTGCAATCTTCATCATCATCATCGTAGCTTTCCAGAACCACGTTTATAATTATATCTTCAATAGTTTCCTCCATTAACCCATCTCCGCGCTTAAAATCTTGCTCAGTTCTTTTCATGTGTCTGCATATTTCTATCCAATCATTTTGTGTAATTTGAGCTATGCAGCTTGTCATAGCTTTCAGATTACTCAAAGTAATCGATGATGCATCTTTTGTTTAATTAAATTCCAGATTACTCTATAGGGTTAAGGTCACAGTGCTACGGAGGAAAGCATAAGACTGTAAAGCCCTTTTGTTCCATTATTATATCAATCCAATAAACAGACTTTATTAAAATTAATTTTCACTATCTCTAGCGCATTTTTTGTCATTTGGGGATCATGTTTAATTTTCTTTTGTGTTAGCCAATGAATAACCTGTGCTTTTCGAGATGAAGTGTTAGGGCCTTTATTTTCCTGTACGGTATGGCACAACAATGATTTCAGGTCGAATATTTTATATTAATTTCTCTTCTACCCACTTTTTATAATTTTGACTGTTAATTTCATCATGGTAATTCGCTGATTTGGATTTTGAATTGGAAATCAATTCGGCTCCGTCAGTAAATCCCATGGATCCTCCTGCATGTACAACAATTGCTCTTTGCTCTTTGACCAGCACTAGTATTAGTCAACACACCTGGTACTTCGTAATATTGCCAGCACTTCTTGACGGCATAGTGAGTATGGACCCAAGATTCGTTCGTATAAATTCCTGGTTTGCGTGAGCCTTTTACATTTTCACTAATAGCCCTTAAGTACTCTGCAAGTTTTGCAACAATTTGTGGTTTCTCCATTAGCACAGAAGGTTTGTTTTTGCATTTCTTACATTGAAATCCCATTTTTCTAAATGTTTCTTTGCCACCCTGAATATTTATTCTTAGCAAAGTTCAGGAGTTTCCTCAAAGTAGGAATTTCCTTTTTCTGTTCATAGTATTCCAAAAATTTTCTACGCACAACACACTCATCAAACTCATCAAGAGATATGATTGTGCGTGATTTTTTATTTTTCCTCGAATTTGTAACCTTAACCCCATTTGTTGAAGCATTTTGTGTTCGTGATGGCTCTCCCCAACTTTCCCACTAATTTTGTTGCCCTAAGTGTTGCTTTCTCAAGGAGTAGGAGTAACCATTTCTCCTTTATTTCTTGTCTACAGAACTGTATGTGTATATATATATTTTTCATCAGAATGGAATACTTTCAAAGTATAAACTTGAAAGAAGCGTAGGGACAGTGAAGCACAAATTAGTACAAAAGTGAATCGAGAATATATTGACACATTGCTTCACTCACACTGTTTATTCACAGGACATGTTTCAAGAGCTCTTGCTCCTATCCTCAGCTGATACTCGATTAGTGTAAGTTGTAGTGGTTTCTTCTTTCTCCGTATTGTCAATAGATGGTGTGATGTACTTGTCAAAGATGTCCGGTGGTGGAGTTTCAAAATTCATGACTCTATGACTCATGAATTTTGAAACTCCACCACCGGACATCTTTGACAAGTACATCACACCATCTATTGACAATACGGAGAAAGAAGAAACCACTACAACTTACACTAATCGAGTATCAGCTGAGGATAGGAGCAAGAGCTCTTGAAACATGTCCTGTGAATAAACAGTGTGAGTGAAGCAATGTGTCAATATATTCTCGATTCATTTTTGTACATGGAATACTTTTCTTGTTTTTAACTTTGTAGATACCTCCATAATTAAACTCTTCACAAGCACACGCCAGAGCGAGCACTGAAACTGCCACTATACTATTAGAATTTTAACTGCACAAGAAAATGTCGAAAGAAACACTTGTTAAACTGCACTATATCTGCGCGTCACATTGGAAGCATCTCGGTATTGTTGATGTTTGCGTTATCCGCACTGTACCTGAGGTACTCCACCCACTTGTGATTTAACTGTTTAGTAACGCTTCTCACCGAGTGCATTCATATCGTGGCCGACTAATTCTTTGAACAAGCCAAAGTGTTTGTTAAATTCGAGAGAGAGCATACCTGTTTATCTGTAGAATGCTGTATCTGCTGAATGGGAACCATCATATGATGTATTTGTGTTTATGAGTGCTTTGTAATTCTCTATGTACCCTAGAGAGCTCAAATCAGTACTGTTTAGTTCTTCAATTTAAAAACCGTGAAAAAGTGTATCAGCTGGATCAACTTGCAATAGAAATGGGATATGAGATAATCTGCCTATCCCCTTACCAAACTAATCCAATTGAGTTAATGTGGCCTGAAATAAAACTGTAGGTTTGCAAACCAATAATACTCTTAAATTGACTGATATTGAACAATTTATTAATGAATAAATTGACAAGTTAACCCAACCAGACGGGGAAAACTGCATGAGACATACAGAAAAAACTACAAAAATAAAACTTATGAAAAGAAATAGCACATGACAAGATTTTGGAGCCTATCATTCTAAATTTGCAACACTCAGATTATGATTTATGTATATTGCTAATGCTTTGGAGTCAACAATGATGTCATTCTCCTGGCTTTCCAGTTCTTAGAAGTTACATCTTGATTATTTTGCAAAGTTGTACAGTTTTGTAGATGTTGCCTATCCATTTTTTTATCTTGAGAGCACATTACATAATTTGGAGGAGTTAGTATGTCAATTCTATGGAGATGTTTTCCTAGGCAATCATGTCCTGTAGTAGGTCTCATCATGGCAAATTTATGGGGCAATTTTGGAATTACAGAGGGATTTTCTAGAAGAATTTTTACATTTTGGTAACCAATGTTTTCAGATTTGTAATTATCATTAATTTTTGTCGTTATAATCCTTTTAATTGATTCATATGAAAAAGCTTTTGGTTCTTTCTTTTGAATTAGACATCTGTTTTTTAATGCTAATATATCTGCCCTTTCCACAATGGGCCAGAATCCCTTGCAAAACTATGTTTTCCAATCTTTTTAATGGTCTGGATTATATTACGTATTTCTGGAATTTTTTTCCATCTGTGGATAGGTTGTGGATGCTACAGCTTGAATTGCTGCTTTAGAATCTAACAAAACAGCAATATTCTGGCATTTTTGCACTCAGGACTATGAAGACAGTGACAATAACGAATTGACACAAGTAACATTCACAACTATACGGATGAGCCATTAGCAGTTCCATTGGTTTAGAAAAATATGTAATTCATAAATTATAATTGAAACATGCAAATATACTTTTTCTAATTTTGATTTTAAGACTACATTATTTTTAAAGTTTGGTAAATTCAATTTGAGTTTCCTTACAACGAACATTAATGACACACAAATTTTCTAGAGCAGTGTGCGAGAGAGGGAAATATGGAAAGAATAGGGGTAGTGAGATGGCAATGCTGAGCATGCAAAAGCATCTCATTTGCCACAGTCCAAAACTCTTTCCATTTGAAAGACATGCGAACGACAGTCTGGCCACGGAAATGAAGGAGGTGAACGAGGTCCTCGCCGCCAAATTTGAGGAATAGTTGGCCGGCGTGAGGGATGACGTGACGGAGCTGGGCAAGCGGATGGGCCAAGTGGACGAGCGCGTCGAGGACCTGGCGAACCGCTTCAATGACTTAGAGGAAAAGGCCGACAATAACGCCAAGTCCCTGAACGCCATGGTTGAGGATTTGAAGGCTGACGCACCGGGACGCGACACAACATCGGCGCGTGTCAAACCTCCGAAATATGACGGCGCGTCAACATTCGAGGTCTTCCGCCGCCAGTTCGACACAGTGGCCAAGCACAACAGATGGTCACCAGAGGAGGAGGCCACACAGCTAATAGCCAGCCTCCAGGGACGGGCCGCGGAAATCCTAAACGCGGTGCAGACAACGGCGGTGCCCAAGGACATCTGGGAGGCCCTGGAGAATCGCTTCGGGAACCACCGCTTAGCTGCAGCATACCGCAGCCAGCTAAAGGCAAGGTCGCAGCAGCCGGGGGAGACGCTGCAGGAGTTCGCAATAGCGATCGAGCAGCTGGCTAGCAAGGCCTTGGTTGACCTGCCACTGGAGTTCGTATCCCGGGAAGCCGCCTACAATTTTGTCGACGGGGTATGGGACACGGAGATTCGTCAGCGCCTAATGCTCGGCGAATATAAAACCATCCACGAGGCGCTGACAGCGGCATTAAGGATGGAGGCGGCCAAGGTAGCATCTATCCCGACGTCGAGAACGAGGAGTGTCCGCTACGCCGGAGACAGAAGACCAGCTGAGGGACGCCGGCGAACACCTAGTGGCCTGTGTTGGGGGTGTGGACAGCCCGGACACCTGCGGAGAGACTGCCCACACCAGGAAGAGCAGCCGGAAAACGAGTAAGGCCCGGCGTGGAGAGGGGCACGTCGGCGCCATTACCACCATCCCCTCGAGTGACAATCCGCGCCGTCAGCCGGCGGATAGATGACAACCTCATCGCGGAAGGCTGGGTAAGAGGGAAGCCGTGCCGCATGCTGGTGGACACCGGGTCGGCCGTGACCATCATCAGACCTGACGTGGCGAAGGGTTTGCCGACGAGGAAGCCGAGCCGACCATACGAGCTTGTGACGGCATCGAGCGACACCATGCCTGTGGAGAAGGAGGCCTTGCTGGAGCTGACTTTGGGACGGAGTGCCGTGCGTCTGTGGGTGTTCGTCGCGAAGGTGGCTGAGGAGGTGATTCTGGGACTGGATGCCCTCAGGAGCCACGAGGCGACGGTCGACGTCGGCAGGAAGGTCCTGAGGCTCAACGGAGAAGGGGTTATACTCCGTCAACCCGAAGAGCTCCTTGGAATTTGCAGGGTCGTCTTGAGCGAAGACGTGCTTGTCCCCGCGAGGAGCGAGGTATTGGTGACGGCGCGACTGGAAGGCCGGACAGCAGGTTTGATCCAGAAGCAGCAGGTGTGCGACTTCACCTCGGAACATCGCAGAGGGAAGAGTCACGGTAACGCGGACGCTATGTCCCGAAGACCCTGTCCAGAAGAGTGCGGCCAATGCACAAGAGTGGAAGGGAAGGAGCGTGCCGCAGCAGTTCGAGTAGTCACGGCAATGCCTGCGGATGGCTGGGATAGCGCAGGCCTGAAGAGGGAGCAGCTGGCGGACGCAGACTTGGGGCCACTCTTGAGGGATGTGGAGAACCCGGTGGACCACCTCCACGACATGCACGAGATGGCTCGCCAGAACATCCAGAAGGCGAGCGACCGCATGAAAACCCGAGACGACAGGCAAGCCAACAGCCAAGGGTTCCAGCAAGATGACCTGGTCTGGTTGTACCGCCCGACCCGGACCAAGGGACGCTGCCCAAAGCTTCAGCAGTCATGGCAAGGACCGTTCCGTGTGGTGAAGAGGATTAACGACGTGGTCTACCGCATCCAGAAGGTGCCCCGAGGAAAGATGTTGGTGGTACACCTGGATCGCCTGGCCCGCTACAAAGGCGCTGTTCGGGACGACCAGCCTTGAGGAGGGAGCAATGTCGCCCTGGCGGCAGATTCGCGAAGCCGATGAAAAATGATGGCCGGTGGAGATTCGGAAAACTTCGGGAGCGATCGTTACCGGAAGCGAGACAGTTGAGTGAGAGTTGGAGAAAAATAAACAGTTTTAGGTTAGCTAGCAAATTGTGATGTGACGAATGTATTTGCTAGGAAAATAAAGTGCAATTTTTGTATTTGAAGCCTCGACTTTTGATTTTCACGAACCCACAAAGTCACAACATAGAGTGCTGGGATAATGCAGTGATTTCATTAGCGACTCTCGTGCTGAGGGTCCGAGTTCGTTTCCCGGTTCTGGGGTGTTGATTTTAAGTCGGCCCTTCACCTCTGTCTACTCATGTGAAGTGTCCCCTATACCCAACATGGTTAGGAGTGTATGGTATATGGTAGGTCCACTTGCCTCATCATCAACTTCACTATCACCCTATCATTGGATGTAATGGACATCTGGGTGCCTCCTCCTGAGAAATGGGTCCAGTCATCACGTGGGAGGGCAACTTTTATCCCGAAGGCTGTAGTTCCATATGAGGAGTGCTGGTATACATACATACACAGTTACAATATAATAAGTTACCCAAATCACAAAGCAGTGTATAATAATTTAGAATATGTGAAATAAGCTTCGAAGCAAACTACATATTTTATTTCAAGTTACATTGTTTACATGTTTCTTTACATGAAGAAGAATGATAGGGCATTTGGTTACCAAACATAATTATTACAAATGTAAATAACACAAATGCATAGTAACTGTTTTGAATATGATTAGAACTGATGAACTTAAGATATTAAAAACTATTTTGACTGAAGGTATTTGGAACACGTCAAAGCAAGGTTATACGCAAGGTTGTTCATCTTATCTATCTTGCCACTGAGGTGCATTGTTGCATGTTTGTCAGTATTTCCTCTAAGTTTGCTGTATTGGTATAACAAGATATTTAGTTAACTCATACACATTACAGAATTGCACTGAATATTGGAATTATTTTATTTAATTATAAGAAAAATATATCGTTATGTGAAAAAGTTTCCAAAGCAATATATTGTTACTTATTAATTATAATGATGATGCAAAGGAAAACAGGATTAAATTTAGTTTTCAAGTTACCAAAAATTGCTGAAAAGAGTCTTTCTTTTCTAGAAAATTTACTATTGTAACAGCAATGATGTCAGATACTTTTATTGTATTCAACCAGAGAAGCACCATTGAAATCAGCATACTTGCATACTTCTATCATATTTTTCTTTAATTTATTTGAACTCTTCAGACTGTTGTACTCCCAACATTTTGGTAATTTTGATTCCTCATTGAATGGTGAGTTTGTAAAAGTGTTTTGTTATATTTGTTTTATTTATTAAGGGTATTAAAGTCATTTTTAAAAAGATTTTCTTCTTTTTAATTTATTATTTCCTATTATCTTTCCCATACCATTTTATACGGTACAACAAAATAGGTGCATTATTGTGTTTTGATAATACTCATTCACTGTCCATGTGTATATCAGAATTGGAGATTTGAATTAGGCTTAAAAAATTTAGTGCCATAGGAAAAACTCAAACCACTGATTTTTGGCTTTCCATGTCATGGTCATCAGGAGAGTACCATGAAAAAATTTAATTAATCCTTAAAGATTTGAAGTTTTCATGGTGATTATTAATAGAGCCCAGATTTATAAACACAATCAAATGGTGAAATAAGTAAGCAAACACCAAACAAACACCAAAATGAAAAGTTAATCATAAACATATTGTTTTGTGGTATTCTTACCTTGCATAAGCTTGTTACAGTACACAAGGGAGGTCATTTTGAGATTTTCTTGTGTGAAGCTCCTGCGTTTGTCAGTGAAGAATTTTTTATATAGTGAAAAGGAACTCTCAATGTCACATGACAGAACATGTAAAAAGCTGCACAGTGCTTCAGCTCTTCGATATACGTTTCTGTACCAGAAAGCTTTTTAGAAATGTTAGTGATTCATAACCAGGGTTTTTCATTGATACCTTACTGAGTTTCTCAAAGGCAGTTTTAATAATACTGTGAGTCTCTGAGGACATTACTGAAATTCCATCTATCAAAAGAAAGTAAATGTTCCAAGGTATTATTTTGAGCTTCCACTGTGTTATAATAGCAGATATTTTGGAGAAACGGTTATGGATGCCATTCTTGAATGCCATTATTAGCAAAACATTCTTGTGCTGTGGCAATGCTGCTTACATCTTCTGCATTTAAGGAGTTCAACACTGTTTATACTTCAATGAAATGTTCTGCGTAGTATGACACAGCCTTTAACAAAGGGCCCTATTGAGTTAAAACTGGCTGAGGAGGTAAAGACAAATTTGCAAGGACCTCGTGAAATTTTTGAACTCTAATCGGCGACAGTATTGTCGCGAGGCTGTTTTTTTTTTGTTGTAATTTTACATCCTCCAACGTTAAGTCATATCGGATGATGAATGGAATGGGTGAAATAATGCTCAAATGAGCCTGGGGCCCCTAGAGCTAAGAGTTACCCGACATTCATCTTTTAGGATAAGGAAAAGCCCGGGAAAAACCCTATCCAGGTAACTCACCCTGACCGAGATTTGAACTCAGGACCTCTTGAACGTGAGGCAGACACACTACCATCTATGCTACCGAAGCGGACACCGCGAGGCATTGTTTTGCTACTGCATAGACGAGCACCGAGAGAGATAGAAGCAGGGAGTGAAAGAGACACATAGCGCCCAAGCCACGCCCGCAGACTGACTAGCGCTGAACACTTGGCGAGAGAGACAGAGAGCAACAGAGGGAGAAAGAGACGGAGATAGTCTGGACGTTCTCGCTCCACCACGAAAGTCTGTGAAGCTTTGTGAGCTTTCATTAAGCTTCAGGAACCTTTGAGAAACAGCGGCTCGTGTATAAAAGCAACTGGACCAGACAGCCAGTATCGGCAGGGAGCTGCTAAGAGGAACAGAATCGCAAGTGAGCTGTCTATTGTGTGTGTAGACATTTGAACTGTATCGAGTTGTGAGTTGAGACCTGATAACCGCGAGTGATTTGAAAATGAATTCTTTTGTTTATTTACGTGTGCAGAAGCCACGAGAGACTGTTGGTGTATGTTACGTCACCTTGCTGCAAAAGGGTGTACAAAAGTGTCTTTCTACGGAAATAAAGAGCATTTTGAATTTCTGCAAACTTGACCTTTAATTTTATAAACCCACAAATTCACAGTATAAACACTTTCTTTACACTAGAGACAAGAAGATCCACTCGTGAAAATTTAATTTTAAATTTACACGATTTGGAAAAAATAAGCTATTTTAATTAAAAATCATAAAATAAGTAAGCAAACTGTATTTCAGCAAAAAAGCATTTATAAGCACTTCGCTTAGAAATCCAGGCTCTAATTATTAATTAAGCTTCTCAGGTTACCAGCTGTGAAATGACAATATGTATATGAAAAATCTTCCTTGCCAGTTATACCAAATGCAATAAAAAGTGTTGCTGTTTGCGGATAATTTACTGTTTTGGAACTCTTAAGTGAAAAATTAAAGTCAACTGGTGATAAGTATAGCACAAGTCCCTGATAAAATTAAAGATTTGGGTACCTAATAATTTGAGAAAATAAATATTCAAAGAAAAATTACCAGGTATTCTCAATAAAGAACTTGGAAATCTGTCTTTCATTGTCCCACCCAAGCTAGGAGCACAGATGCTGAGGCTCTATTATATTAATGGATAGTTTAACTTACATGCATGACATATTCACAAAATAAACAAACATAAAAGCCTTGTTAACATATGTATCTGCTACCAGTCATAGAGGATAAGAGGCAATGTGATTCTTGTCCCTGATAAACCTCTCCAAAAGATAGTGGTCCTAAAGTAAAATAGTGAAGAGGTGTTGAAAGTATATATTTGTACAGCATGTTCCATAAATTGGTGCATATGGATAAAGAATCCAGTGCGTATTGCTGAAAATAAATTCAATTTATGTAAAACATTTCCATTTGAACTTTCTTACATTTCATAGAACAAAAGGCTTGTTAAGTTTCAATAAGTAAATCAGTCCAATCAATCAATCAACCAGTTATTTATATATTATTTCCGAAAACAGATCTTTCACTGCATTTCTGTATTTTTCATTTTCTACTGCATATTCTTCTGCTCTGCCAATTTGATTTTTCATGGATGAGTATCAATAGGTTCTTGTTTTTTTGTCCATTTTTTCTAAAAGAAATTCAATGTCTTCTATTCATTTTTATGCTCATTCTTCTCCAAATCCACATACTAATTTGTTGTAATTTTAAGTCATTTCCTCTAGAAGCATCTCTTTTTCTAGATATCTGGAGCATTAAGCATTTTTCCCTTTTCAGTTTTGTTTAATTTTTGCTTTCCCAGTATGTTCAAAGTAAAATTGAGTTGTGCATTCACTTTGTAAGTAAGGAAAAAAACTATATATTTTTATTCATTAAATACTTTTTTTAAAAGTTCAGGGGAAGTAAGAAGGAAATGATATTTGATAAACAATCTCCCTTTAATACCTTTATCAAACACATAAAAGTCAATGTGCAGACAGCATTTTGTAAAGGGTTTCCCTGTACAAGGATTTAAAAGCTATCTTGGGAGGTGGGAGAGATTACAACTGTCAGTGATAAGACAACACTATTACTGTTGAGATAGTTGACTGATAAGGGTCAATACAAGTGATGATAGATGACACACACTTCACAAGAATCTGCTACTATGAGCAATTGCACCTTTAGTCATATAGATGTATGGTCACTCTCTAGTGCCATTTTATGTGTATGACTGAGTGAAAACAACTAACAGGAAAAATGGCAAAAGCATTTGCCTCGGTGAGTAGGTGTTGGTAAATTCAAACCTGTATTATCATGTTCAGAAAATATTACACAGAAATTTTTTTTGAAAGTGTATTTTATTTGTGAATGCTTGATCTTTGCTGAGATGCACAAGGTAATGCTTCAAGAACAGTGAAGTAAAATGGACATAAACTGACATTTTTACCCCTTAATATAAGAATAATATCAGGCATAAGGGTATTAGATGTAGAAGCAGCAATAAAACTCATGAAGTCTTTGCTACAGAGGTATCTGTGCAGTATATTAAGGTATTATGAGTAGTACCTTAATAAAAGTCTATACTAATAATAAAAAAGTCTGCATTTTCCACAGTTTAATTTTAATGCTGTGTCAATTGAAGGAGTGTTAACAACAAACAGATATGCTCATATTAACTTTAATGTTTGTAATATGCACATATTAGAAGGATTACCAAGGAAGTAACAGTAATTCATCTGTGCTTAAATATTCGAAATAATTCATATGTATAAATAATATCAAGGTTAGACTTAAAACTTTTATGGCAAGTGTTATTAATTAAAGCTTCAATAATGAGCTGTGTCAAATTCATTAATGTTGAGCAGTCGACCATTGCAAGCTCCATGACCTTCTTTAGGAACTGAATGAAAAGCCTGGCAGACTGTCCCCATATATACAACTTTCCTCATTTGGGTAGGTCTTGTTTCACCTCACTGCATAACAGTCTGTTGGTGGCTGGTTCACAGGAAGGATGACCTCATGTTTTATAGATTTCTGCACAGTGCGTCATCTGGTTAGCGATTCTCTCATCTTGATGGACTGTGCAGAAAACTGTCCTGCCTGTGAACCAGCCGGACCAATGGCAGACCACTAAGTAGTGGGGTGACACAAGACCTATCCACATGAGGAAGGCTATATATACAGGGACGTCTGCAGATTTCTTCATTTAGTTCCTGAAGAAGGCCATGGAACTTGCAGTGGTTGAAAGCTCGACATTAGTAAATTTGACATGACTAATTACCTGTCAAGCTTTAATTAATATCAAAATTTCCTACTTTAATAATAATTGACTGCTTTGTCATAAATCTATACACCACTCCCCATGTTTATATTAATACTTGTTTGGATCTATAACGGCATAATAATTTAATTTTTATGAAATTCTATTATTGAAATAACATTCCAAAAAGTACATCTGCTCCATTTCAAAAGTTTTTAAAAATAGTTTTAGAATTAAAATAAAGATTAACTATCCCGTAGGATTGAACCCTTATGTGGTATACGTATTCATGAACTGCATGAGCTATATAAGAATTAATAATACTCTAGTAGGAAATAATTTTTCCCTACATATTTTCCTCTCGGCACTTCTTCTTATATAACATAATAGGATTTTTTAAGTTATATTCAAATAATATATCTGGGCCACTGAGAACTTGATTCATAAATGAAGCTAACAGGAGCATTCCTGTTCATCTTTGACAAAATGGATTTTGAAGAATGTATTTTTGAAAACAATCTCAACATGCATAGTAAAATGCATGTCAGTAGCAATCGTATTTTATAATCTTGTCAGTCAAGCTGTAGTGCGTAAAACAGAACATCATCAAGTTCTACTTAACAAAGGTTTTAAATTGCAGTTCTCTTATCACTGAACTTTAATTTACATAGAGGTATTAATCTTAGATATATGCCCATATTATCTGATCTACCCATACTTTTAAAATGATTGGCAAATATGATTTGCTCCATTAGAATTTCCCTGTAACTTTGTTGTATTAAATATTTGAATGACAGGGCTGTAATAAGAGTCAGGGCACCGCCATCGCCATTACCAGGATCTTCCTAACATCATCAGCTGTTGTCGACTAATAGATGTTTGTTTGGTGAACTCATTGGAGGTGATAGGTGTGTCTCTGTAGGTATCTTGATGAACTTGAAGTTTGGATTTTCTTCAAAGGTAGTGTCAAAATTAAACAATTTTCTTTCATATTGATGCTTAGATGCCAATAAATCATGGATTTTAAGGTAAATGCCAGGTTTTTATGGTAGTAAAATTATGTACTAAATAATTTGAAACTTATACATTGTAATAATTTAGTTTTTGAAGTAATTATAATATAAACTTAACACTTCACATACATTGCACTAACATGAGAGTTGCAAGATTCCTCAGCACAATGTCACTGTTGATTATCTGGATCAATCAGGTGATGAAATCCATCCAGTTTTATATGTTCAGGTATTCTAATCCTGTCGTACTCCATTGCAAACTGGGCATCCTCCTCCAGAATGGATGCATTTGCATACCTAGTGAGGTATTGGGTGACAATATTTCTCCTTAATTCTACTTGAGATATGTCTCTTTCTGATTTGCACAAAAGAATCTAAGAGTTATGAATTATGAATCCAAGAACCATGTAAAAATAGAAAACCACCTTTTTTCCCTCTTATTCTCTACAGAGATACATTGTCATCCATGCAGCTGTACCACCTATGAAGTGGTTGTACTGTTCTATTACATTTGGATGGGAAACATACAGTTTCTTCTTTTCGGTTTCACTATGCCTGCTTATGTTGGTCACAGAGTTTACCCGTATTATAATGGCAATACAAAGATAACAGCATTGTCAATCCATTGAGTGATAAGAAGGAATTTTTTCATACTCTGTGCATGCTCGTACATCACTCATCATTTTCTTCATTTGCTGTGATAGGACAAAGGGCATTCTTTTGGTAGGTACTCTATGTTTACATGTAGCTGTGCAACTATATTCTCATCTATGAAGTTTATTCATCAACTTAAAACCAGCAAATAAGTTGTCAAAAAAAAAAAAAAAAAAAAAAAGACTTGAAAGGAAACTGCTTCATTACATTTGGCAGTTGGTTTAACATAACTACTAGTGGTGCTGCAGCTTTGTCAAAATTTTGTCTCATATTGGCTATTAGCATTAGGGTTTTTGCCTTGCACATCAAATGAGATCAGATAACCATCTCCAGTATTGAGACACCAAACTTAGTAGCCAAATCTAATTGGCTTCCCCTAACAAACTATTTACAGCTATGCCAATCATAATAACAGGATCATATACTCATCTTATGCTAGATTTTGTTTGGCCACAAACTGCTGCAGATATTTAGACTTAATTGTGTTTATTAAAGGTCTCAATTTCCACAGTTGATCATTTTCTTTCAAGTTGTTACTGTCCGCACAATGGATACCTTCAGGATTTGAGTTAATTGATCTCGGTACATAGAGCTGGAAACCATTTCACTATGGACAGTGACAACATTTGTTTTCCAGGAACCTGCACATAGCCACTCAAAATTAAGATGCCAATGAGTTCTGTGATTTCTTGAAGTGTTATCATTGGGTCTGGTTCATTTTTAAATAGGGCATAGTGAGTAGCCTTGCTGCACAAAAATACTACTACTCCTAATAATACTACTAATTAAAAAACTATTAAAATATTTTGACTATAATTGCTCATGAAATGATGAATTATCTGTCTGAGGAAAGAGGGCCTCTTCTACAAAGAGTTCTTATTGGATCCACGTCAATGGCACACAAGATGCTTCTTTGGCGATTTTAGTTTCAGGATTATTACACACACTGATTTAAGCTTTTGCTTGCAGCTGTCTTCTAGTTAGATTAGCTTTTAAATTGCCTTCACCTTTTGCAGCAGAGTACTTATCACATGGTGCAGCAGCATGAGGTGGCTCAATAAATATGTGGTTCATTTGTACATTGTTATTGTCATTCTCTGATATTTTCTCTAAATACTGCATCCTGTATGGATAAGCTCCTAAAATATAGAAATAAAGTAATACACTAAAAACTAACAAATTTTGAGGAGTTGTTTGAAATAAAATTGTATTAAAGGTTTAGCATTCTGTATATATCTCATTTCTTTGTATGAATTTTACTAAACTCACATTATAAAACAAGTTTGATGCATACATTTGTAATTATAGCAATTGTTGTTCCTAATGCTGTACAGCACACTGTAGTTTTAATAGCTTCAAATCCCAAATTAAAAATAAATGGTATTTTTAATTGCTATTATGTCTTTCTTTGTTCCTTTTAGTATATTATTTAGGCATAAAGCAAAACAAAGTGATAACATGAAAGAAAACAAAATTTCTTACATTATACAATGAGTCATTTCTTATGCACAAATTTTAAATAATATAAATGAGTACACTACTATGACCTTAGTTGTCCAATATACTGTTGTTTATGTCAAAGGAATGCTTACATTAATTATTTGCAAAGGTGATTATAAAACATGACCATTTGTAAGCATTATTGCATAACAAGAATGAAAAAACCAACCCAGCATGATAGTGTCACTAGCTCTTCATGGGGGTTATTACCATTCAGTTGTCTCTTGTAATATCAAAAGTTGATATACATATACCATGTAACTCACTTAAGGTTCTTTTATATTGTATTTACCTTCAAGCAACGTTGTATTTACCTTGTCCAACTAGACTGTTTTCGACTGAAGTGTGAATGTATATTCACGAAATTGCGATCTCTATTAATAAGAAAATTTACATCATTTTCTTTAAAGATAAGTGAAGTTTCCGTTACAAATAATTACATTTGTGTAATATTTGTTGCTTCACTGTAACTAGCTTTATTTTTTGCGTAATTCTTAAGTAATAGTTTATTTTGGTTATCATAATTGTAACACTGTGTTTATCTGCTTAGGCAAGCTTTTTATCTTCACCTGGCACTATCTGTCCCTTATCTCGTAGCGGCGCGCTATCGTAAATAATGGGTTTGCGACAATAGAAAAATAAACTTTTGCAACTTAAGTTTGTGGATGCAATATAACTATTAATGATAATAGCGTAACATGTCAAATTATTTTTAAAAACTATTTGTAGTCGGTTTATTGATACTCGTCACTCACTTTTTTTAATATATTGAGGGACTAGTTTCAAAGGCCATTGAAAATGGAGGCAATGGCCTTTGTTTGTTTGTTTGTTTATCTGCCGTAGAAGTCAGCCAGACACATGGCATTGTCAAAAATACAGTTTATGTGCAATAATTTTCAAAGATATAAATATGAATTACAAATATGATTGAAAATGTTACAAATTAATATAAAGTCTAATACAATAGTACATTTCAAAAATACATACAGTAAAATAAAATTTATTATTACAATTTTATATTAAAAATTAACTGATGCTGAAAGGTAAAAGTTTTAATAATATAAGTTGCACTGATTGCCTAAACCTTCTGTATTTCCTTTTACTCAAAATATGTATAAAAATCAACACTAATTTAATATTTTACTTATCTTCTTAAGTATTCCTCAAGTGTATAAAAACTACCACTTATACAGAACTTCTTTTACTCTCTTTTAAATCTGTTTGTCACTTGTATACCTTTTATTTCCTCTGGTAGTTTATTGTACAAGTAACAAGCTGCAAAACAGGGTTTGGATTTGTATAGTTCAATCCTGTGAGCTACAGCATGAAAGTTATTGATTTCCCTAGTTTCATAATTATGTATTTGACTGTTTGTTTTCTGATTTGTAAATTTTGTTTTTGCAAGCATTATTACTTCAAATATACATATAGGGACTGTAAGGTCAGGATCTTTAGCTTTCTAAATGCATCTCTACATGAGTCAGTTTGTTTTAAACCTAACATGATCCTAACTGCCCTCTTTTCTAGGGTGAAAATCCTCTGTATATATATTTTTTGCACACTCTCCCCAAATGGTTATCCCATATGCTAAGTGAGAGTGTATTAGTCCATAGTATATGGTTTTCAGTGTCGGTGGGTTAATTATTTTTGTCAATTTCTTTAAAACATCTAGGCCTGAGCTGATTTTATTAGCAATTTTCTCTATATGTTTATCCCAAACTAGATTTTTATAGAATATTGACTCCCAAAAAAATTAGTGCTATCAATCTCGTTTATAAATTTTTCACCTGCCTTAACAACTATACTTGTGACATTTTTGTTCTGCTGGGTCTGCATAATCATATAATTTGTTTTCTCTGCATTAATTATCAGATGAATTTTATTTAAATACTCAGTTATAAGGTTAATATTACGTTTCGTAATGTTTTCTAAAAGTGGTATACTATTGCCTATATTTACTGCTGTTGTATCGTCAGCATAAGTAATGATTTTAACATCTAGTAAACTAGTCCCTCAATAATATAAAAAAGGCAAGTGACAAGTGTCAATAAACTGACTGCAAATAGTTTTTACAATTAATTTTGATGTCACTGTTTCTAAATTCCTCCAAACACATGTCAAATTATTATTAAAGATATATGACTATCATATACCTTATACTTAGGGCACAATATAAAATGAAACATTTTCTACAAAGTTTTATCTTAGGTAAAATATACAGCAATAATAGAGAGAATCATCATCATCATCGTCGTCGTCGTCATCATTGTCATTGTCATGTTTTTGTGTGCAGCATATTGCAGTTAGGTAGAATGAGCCCTTAAAGAAGTATTATAACTATTCTGTGATTAACTTGATTAAATGCTGTGTATGAAATGCAACATATAAAAAATTAATTAGCTGCAATGTGTTGAGTAAGCACTATTAACAGAAGAAGAAAAGAAATGGTTTCTACATGCAAGAAGCGAACGTTAGGTCTTAATCAAGAAGTAACCTGTTTTGTCGCAGCTAAGAGAAGACATTTTAAATGAGCATTTTAATAATGCTGCACAACAGTTTCCTGCAGCAGCTACACATCTGTATTTCATGTGTTGTAAATGACATGCTGTGTTATGTAAGACAGAAAAATTTGATGTTCCAGACATTACTCACTTTTTATGTCCACAGTTGTATCTGCAATAATAGTTGGGTGGTATGTAATGTTAAGCAGTTGGCAGTGAGGCCATTCACTCTCTTGTACTCCAGTATTTTGATGTTATGTTGGTACGTTGACTAAAGTTTGGGCAGTGGAGTAGGTGGTTTCCATCCATATCTTCTTTCAGTGTACAGAAAGGACACAGAGGAGATCTCACTATACCAATCCTGAATAATTGTTTATTGAGACAGTCAGGACTTGTTGGAAGTCTAAAAGTTTCTGCAGAGAATTTTTTGGTAATATATTGATTCTAGTCATGCTGTTACATAAATATTTGCAGTTATCCTTTTGTTTGTAATATGTCTTTTTGAATACTTTTATTATATTTTGTTATAATTATTTTTATAGAGTGATAATCTAGTGGCTCAAATGAATTTGACCTAATGCTACTGCCTTTTTTGGCTAGAAAGTCAGCTGTTTCATTACCTTAAATTTTGCGATGTGTTGATATCCATTGAAAATTAATGTTAAATGTTTCCAACTTCACCACTGATTAGATATGCTTATATATAGCAAAACTTCTTAACATTATTATTATTATTATTTAGCATTTAGCCTTGAACTTTTAATTCTTCTTTTAGGGTGGCTATGTTTGGATAAAGCCATTTTCTGATGGAGAGTTTGATGTCCCCATTGGTGTTAAGATTGTGGCCACACAGGACTCAAGACTTCAAGTTCAGGATGATGATGGAAAGGTAATTAAACATAATGTTGTAATTCCTTTCTTGGAAGTGTTGAAAACAGTGTTGTTATGATAAATTAACTTTAAAGAGAGTCGATTAAAGACACTAGACAACACTTACTTTTAAATTTTTCCGGAACATGTTTCAGAGGCTTTGCCTCTATCATCGGCCGGCTCTCGACTGGTTCTCGTTGGTGTAGCTGACGATACCTTGTCACAGGTCTCCTCTGGTGGCGGCTCTAGGAACTTGCTGAACAAATCCTTCTGGGGGATGTCGAAATTGAATACTTTGTTCCTATTTTTTGAAATGAAGATTTGTTCCCATGTGGATAGTTCTTGTTTTCCTGATGTATGTATAAGTAGTTTTGGTTCTGGATTTATGTTGTGGTTTTTTTCCCAAAAATGTGTGGCAACTGCTGATTTTTCTAATTGTTTATATTTTATGTTTCTAAAGTGTTCCTTTGCTCTTGTTTCTAAATTTCTTTTTGTTTTTCCAATATAAATTTGACTACAGTCATTGCATTCAATTTGATATATACCAGATTTTTTGTTAGATGGAATGGCATCTTTGATGTTTGAGCAAATTAGGTTTTTTAAGGAGAAATGGTTGACTGATGCTAGTTGAATGTTTTGTTTTTTGAAGACTTTTTTGAATTTATCATAGGCCCATGGATGGTAAGTGAATTTTTTGAAAATCATATTAGTTTCTGTAGATGAGAGAGTTGTGGTTTCCTTTAGTAGCTTCTTCTTTTTTGCTAAGCTCACTTTTTTGTCCACTAATGATTTGGACAAAATTGATTTTTGGACAAAATTGATTGGACAATGATTGACAACATTTGCCAGTTGGGAAGAGATTGAAAATGGAGGCCAGGGCCTTTGAAACTAGTCTCTCATAAATATATGAAAAAGTAAGTGACGAGTGTCAATAAACCAACCACAAATAATTTTTATATTAATTTTGACGTCACTGTTACTAAATTCCTCCAAACACACATCAAAGATGCCATTCCATCTAACAAAAAATCTGGTATATATCAAATTGAATGCAATGACTGTAGTCAAATTTATATTGGAAAAACAAAAAGAAATTTAGAAACAAGAGCAAAGGAACACTTTAGAAACATAAAATATAAACAATTAGAAAAATCAGCAGTTGCCACACATTTTTGGGAAAAAAACCACAACATAAATCCAGAACCAAAACTACTGAAACATACATCAGGAAAACAAGAACTATCCACATGGGAACAAATCTTCATTTCAAAAAATAGGAACAAAGTATTCAATTTCGACATCCCCCAGAAGGATTTGTTCAGCAAGTTCCTAGAGCCGCCACCAGAGGAGACCTGTGACAAGGTATCGTCAGCTACACCAACGAGAACCAGTCGAGAGCCGGCCGATGATAGAGGCAAAGCCTCTGAAACATGTTCCGGAGAAATTTAAAAGTAAGTGTTGTCTAGTGTCTTTAATCGACTCTCTTTAAAGTTAATAATGTTGTAATCTTAAAACTAGATATTTGCTCATTTTGTTGGCCCATAAATTGTTTTAGAATTAGTCAAAAATTTAATTTCCTATTTTAAAAAATCTGTTCAATTCTTTACCAAATGATAAAAGAATATGCTGGTAATATACATTCACTTTAATCTATTTATTTCAGGAGACCGCAATTGCAAGTGACAGAATACTCAAGGCAATGCATGACACAAGTGTGCGTGGAGTGGAAGATATGATAACTTTGGCAGATTTGCAGGAGTACACCATTTTACGAAACCTACACTACCGTTACAATCAAGATCTCATATATGTAAGTCTTCTTTAGAGTTCACTGTTGCTGAAACGAAGGCTAATATTTATATTATTATCCCTTAGTATGGATAGGTAGAACCAGGCTTCAAAAATTCAATGCCATAGCTGAAATTTGAAACAGGAATCTTCCAGTCTCCATCTCCTCTAACCATTGAGCTACCATGGTAAATCTTGATTATGGCATTGCATTTTTCAGCCTGACTCTACCTATCCAAACCTTGACCTACATACTGCTAATGTGAAAAAATGGTTAATTTCCATCCCTTAGTATGCTGGTCTACTTTGAATTAAATATTTACATTTGCAGATACTAAGAACCACTAATAATTGTTAATGATTCCATTATCATTTTTCTTTTTTAAATTTTGTTTAAAATTTATTTATTTTGTTTTTTTACATTTTGTACTACCTACCTATAGTAGTTAGAGGAAGCATTTCATTCCACTAAAAACTTATAATGTTTTGAGGTTCCCTGAATAAAAAAAAATAGCACTCTGATGGTAAAATGTCTATATGTACATGTGATTTTATTTTTTGCATCTTGTGTATCAGAGTGTATAGAAATGACCTCCCTCCCTTCCCCCGCAATCAGTGTATAAGTCCTCTTCACAACAGATAAAGCATAAGAAATACACATAAACTTGTTCCACAGAAAGGTAGTTATTGTTTTGAATTTTTCAATATTTTTGTCATCTTCTGAAGTACTATCATTATTCAGTTGTTTCTTGCTGTACTGGCAAGGAAAGAACATGAAATTTCAAAGCCAGCATGGCTCACATTTTAAATATTTGACTATTACTTCAATCTCCTACATCCCCCTTGTGCCTATAACAGAATATATTGCAGTGTATTTCAGCAAATATTTACCTTGGTTAACTTGAAATATGAAGGCTGTTCAATAAAGAATGATCATAATTTTTTTATGGTCATCATTGTTTGCACTAAAATTCAATCTTATTGTATTCTGTTAGCTTAATGTGAAACAAACACGCCATAGTAGTTTCATTGTTGGTACTCCTGGTTCCCGCCTGTGAGAACCAGGCAAGTTCAGACGTGTTCAGTATCGCCTACCGCTGCAATGGAGGTAACATGCAGTTAAAGTTGATGTTAGAGGAAGATCTGGAGTTTCTTTCAAACGTAATCACTGCTGATGAAACTTGGCTACATCATTTTGATCCTGAGAGCAAACAGCAAAGCTCAGTGTGGAAATCTCCTTCATCAACAACCCCCAAAAAGCAAAAGTGGTTGCTTCTGCTGGGAAAGTTGTGTCATCTCATTCTTTGATATTCATGGAATGGTTTATCAGCATGTTGTACCTGCACACACATCAGTAACTGGACAATACTACAGGGATGTTCTGAAAATATTGCTAGTTCATATCAGGCACAAAAGACCACATTTCCATGAAGCAGGCTGGATGCTGCACCACGATAATGCGTGGCCGCATGTTGCCAATGTTGCTGAAATCTTGCAAAAATCAACATGAAGTACATCTCTCACCCTCCCTATAGTCCGGATTTAGCCCCATGTGACTTTTTTCTATGCCCTAACTTGAAGAAACGCCTTCGTGGGATGCATTATCCATCATCAGAAGCAGTGGTGAAGGCTGCAGAGGCGATTTTGAAGAATCTCTCAAAAAATGGTTTCCAGCATGTCTTTGAAGACTGGCAGGAAAGCTGGGACATGTGCATCACATTCAGGGGAGACTATTTTGAGAAGGACCATCAAAATTATGAGGATGAGTAAAGGTACATTGTCAAAAAAGATTTGTGATCATTCTTTATTGAACAGCCCTCGTAGAATGAGAAATAAACTATATGAAAGAGCATATAGATTTTTCCTTTCTTGGAAGTGTTGACAACAATGTTGTTATGATAAATTAAATTTAAAGGGAGTCGATTAATGACACTAAACAACACTTACTTTTAAATTTTTCCAGAATATGTTTCAGAGACTTTGCCTCTATCCTCAGCCGGCAATCGACTGGTTCTCATTGGTGCAGTTGACGATATTTTGTCATAGGTCTCCTCTAGATTTGTTCAGTAATAATAATCATGATGATACAAAATATTCCTTTTAAATTTTATCTATGTACTTATGGTATTGTTCCACATATGCGTTTATGGTTCCAAGGCATCTCAAAGCAAGTATTGTTCAAACCACAGTAAGGAATCTCAAAATGTGTATTTCTGTTCAAACCACAACATGATCAAAAGTATAAAAATTGAAAGAAATGTAGAGACAGTGAAGCACAAGTGTGAGTGAAGCAATGTGTAAATATCTTCTTTATTCACTTTTATTTCCACAATATCGTGTTTGTGTAAAAGCAATTAATCCTCTTTTTTTACATAAATATACAAACATAAAACATATGAAAACAAAAAGAAAAAAGAAATTGATGTGCTGCATTCTCAAAACGTTCTATAGCCACTAGGTTTATTTTATATAAGTACTCATACTACATGGAAAAGCGTGGAGATGTATCCGAGGGAATGTGAGACAATATTTTGTCTTGTTCTCCTCTGATGGCATATGTGGAACAATACCATATATACATAGATAAAATTTAAAAGGAATATTTTGTATCATTATCATGATTATTATTTTGAAGGATGCAGTATAAATATTTCAGTTAACCCTTAGCCAATGTTTACATGGAGAATGTTTGCTGTTTTATATTTTCTCAAAAATGAATGTCGTGGTTGGCATTAAATGCATGAGAAATAAATTGTAGCAATATCTTGAATTTTCTCGAAATAGCTGATTTTCCTCATTCTTCCTGAACACTGTATGGGTAAGTATAAAGCTAACTACAGGAATAATGTAGAGAGTTAAAGTCATTCAGCTCAAGTAACATTTTAGCAGCATTAACTTTTCCAAAATACTACCCAATTGTAAACCCAGCATATTTTGATACATTAAGTGTCCATTCTTTGTTTTTTCTGAGTCTATGATGGAGCCTTGGTGACTTCATTAACTGAGAGTTCATTTTTGTCCTTTGTTCCTCTGCATAACAAAATCTATTTTTCCATGGAGTTATCTAATTGTGATCTTTTCTACATCTTCAAGCACTTTTCTCATTATCATGTATATTCATATTAACAATATTTAATTGGAATTATCTCTTTTGTTTACTTTTAGTCTGTTGTAAGACTTCATAAAGGTGACTGACTGGTGTACAAATTAATGGACATTTTCAGCATAAAAATTAAAAAGTAATGTACTTTCTTTTCTTAATTATATGCAGAAAAAACATTGATTCCTAAAGACTGGTTTCCCTGAGCACACAAAGATCATGAATATAATATAGAGAAACTGATGTTCTTATATTAAAATATTAATATAATTGGAATTTCTTTCAGACTTACACAGGTTCAATCCTTGTGGCTGTCAATCCTTATCAGGTTCTACCAATCTACAGAACAAATGAAGTTGAGATGTACAGAGATCGTAAACTTGGGGAGTTGCCCCCACATATATTTGCTATTGGAGACAACTGCTTCTCAGACATGAAGCGATTTGAGCAAAATCAGTGTATTGTTATCAGGTATGCCAAATCTTTGATCTCTTATGAAATAATAGGTATGCATCCCACTGAAAAATTTATATTAAATGCTCTAGCTCTGTATTTTAGAATAGTTTCACTCATAGAAATCAGCAAATGGCAGTAACTATGTCACTTTATTTCTCTATTCTTCCACTTTCACCTATGCATTGATCAACTCACATTGACACAGCCTGCACTAACATCTGAACCAGTTTTGATTAAGTGGTGTGGGCATCACAATCGTAGCCACTCGTCTGGGCCACTTTTATTTACCCCACACTATATATTAAGAGGTCGATTCATTAAGTACTGGTGTTAGGAATGAAGGTATCAGTTTTTTCAAACACAAATTTATTTTCAGTGTAGTACTCTAGCTATTCAAAATAAGTCTCTGTTTCCATGATGATCTCATTTGATCTAAATGTTGTTCCTGTGAGCCATTTCTTCGTGTTTGGGAACAGGAGAATATGAGGAGTGTGGTAGCAATTCATAATGCAGTACACAAAATTTGGCGGCAGCAACTCCAGATGAATGTGATGGGGCATTATCGGGTGAAACAGAACTTTCTTCTTCACCATATGGAACCATGTATCCAACTTCCTGTTGAACTGGGCCAGTAACTTGTTCTAGTATTCTCCAGTAATTGTTTTTCTTTTTTCCAAGAAATCAATGAGAGTGACACCCTATGCATTCCAAAACAACTGTCGCCATCACTTTTTTGGCTTATTGGACCATTTTGCCTTCTTTGGAGCAGGTGCTTCAGAAGCAACCCATTGTTTTTATTTTTGTTTGGTTTCCGGAATATAATGATGAGTCCAGGTCTCATCGATAGTGACAACTCAATACAAAAAGTCCTTTGAATTTCGCTTAAACAGCTTCAGAGTTGAAAGCTGCACTGTTTGTTGTCCACTGTGAGCAAACGCAGAACCCATCAGGTTGACAGCTTTCTCATCTCCAACTTATTGTACAAAATATGAATTGGCATTCCCGTCGATACACCTAGGTCTTCTACCACTTCACAAACTTTTGTTCCACGGTCAGCAAGAATCATATCATGGACTTTTTCAATGGCTTCCTTGGTAACCACATCTGCAGGGCACCTTGGGGATGATATAAGCATGTGAGTTCTATTGGAGCAGAATGATTGGTATCCTTGTCATAAAGTGACATTTCATCTGGCACAGGGCATTCTGCTACAATGATTCATTTGCAGAAGCAGTAAATAGAAAAGGGTTATATGCAGCAAAGAATGGGCCCTAGACCACGCAAGATGATTACAGCTCAGGATGACTGCCATTTTTTCTGCATGCCCTTAATTGGTTTGTACAGCTTCATCTACAGTGTTGGCTTGAATGACAGCTCATATACCATTGAATTGGCTTCTATTGTCCAGAAATTACAAGTGCCTCTGATTGCGGTGGATACATGAATGCTATCACTAAATTGCTGAGTGGCAGTATATGATCTTTTCAGATGAGTCCTGCTTCTTCTTGTCCTACAGTGATGGCTGCATCCATGTTCAAGGGTACCATGGTGAATATAATCGGAAGCCACATTTTTGAGCAGTGATTCGGACAAACACCAGGTGTGATGGTTTTGGGTGCCATTGGTTTCAACAACTGATCTCACTTCCTAGTAATTGGGAGCACTTTAAACAGCAATTGGTGCTGGAGAGACATTATACAGCCTGAAGTACTCCCCCTGCTTCAGGCATTTCCACGGGCCACATTTCAAAGGCTGCAGCATGAATGAACAGAACTTCTTTTAAAAGCAATGAGTACTATTGCTTCCCTGGTATGCAAGTCCGCTTGACATGTTTCCTATCAAATATGTTCGGAATACAGCTGGTCACCAACTTGTTCGCTACGGTCTTTAAGTAACCATTATCAAGGATTTGTGGGCTCACACATAAACTCTGTGGAGGGAGATCACCCAGGAACATATTCAGAAGCTTTTTGATTCCATGCCATGGTATATAGAACCTCTAATTGCAGTGCATGGTGGCTACACTAAATACTGAATATTCAGGGCCAGGGGTCATGTACAAATTTGAAAATGTATCACTTTTCTACTGTCATGTACCTGTGGTATTAAACTGATTGCATTTATGCATTTCATTCGTGATATTACAAGTTCTAGAAACAGTAGTGTATTTCAGAATTATTCATTTGTTAAAAGTAAATTTACAACAAATTATAATTTAATTTTGCTACCAATAGTTTGTACAAAAGATTAATAATGCTAACATTTAATTATCGTTGTTTATACCAGTGGGGAGAGTGGAGCTGGAAAAACGGAGAGCACTAAACTCATTTTACGCTACTTGGCTGCAATAAGTGGAAAACATTCTTGGATTGAGCAACAAATATTGGAAGCCAATCCTATTCTTGAAGGTAAGTGCTGTAAACAGTACATACATTAAAAATTTGCTAGTTGAAAGTCATATAGATACATAAACTGAGGTAAATTTACTGGCTCTGTATGGAGTCTATTACTAATTTTACCCTCTCCTCCTCCTCCTCCTGCTCCTCTTCCTCCTCCTCCTCCTCCTCCTCCTCCCTGCATCATCATCATCATCATCATCATCATCATCATCATCATCATCATCATCATCATCATCATCATCATCATCATCATCATCATCATCATCATCATCATCATCATCATCATCATCATCATCATCATCATCATCATCATCATCATCATCTTCCTTCTTCTTCTTCTTCTTCTTCTTCTTCTTCTTCTTCTTCTTCTTCTTCTTCTTCTTCTTCTTCTTCTTCTTCTTCTTCTTCTTCTTCTTCTTCTTCTTCTTCTTCTTCTTCTTCTTCTTCTTCTTCTTCTTCTTCTTCTTCTTCTTCTTCTTCTTCTTCTTCTTCTTCTTCTTCTTCTTCTTCTTCTTCTTCTTCTTCTTCTTCTTCTTCTTCTTCTTCTTCTTCTTCTTCTTCTTCTTCTTCTTCTTCTTCTTCTTCTTCTTCTTCTTCTTCTTCTTCTTCTTCTTCTTCTTCTTCTTCTTCTTCTTCTTCTTCTTCTTCTTCTTCTTCTTCTTCTTCTTCTTCTTCTTCTTCTTCTTCTTCTTCTTCTTCTTCTTCTTCTTCTTCTTCTTCTTCTTCTTCTTCTTCTTCTTCTTCTTCTTCTTCTTCTTCTTCTTCTTCTTCTTCTTCTTCTTCTTCTTCTTCTTCTTCTTCTTCTTCTTCTTCTTCTTCTTCCTCTTCCTCTTCTTCCTCTTCCTCTTCCTCTTCCTCCTCTTCCTCTTCCTCTTCCTCCTCCTCCTCCTCTTCTTCTTCTTCTTCTTCTTCTTCTTCTTCTTCTTCTTCTTCTTCTTCTTCTTCAGTTCACATAGTATCAAATTTTTACTTCTCTTCATGGAAAAAAAAATTAAACAGTCTTTTAGTTCAGTTCAGTTGATTCATTCTTTACAATCATACAATGTATTTTTGCACAATGACATAGTACACTTGTTTATGAGCATTGAATTACAATAAGAAAATAGAATTAGTAAAGCTATTCAATATAAAATACATTTTTAATTTATTCAGTTTTAATTATTCAAAATGAGTTTTTAATCAATCTAGCTTCACTTCTTTATCAAAACTTAATTTCAAAATATTTCAGAGATTATTGTTTCCATCATTAACTTAGATTCATTGCCAAACTTCCTCCCCTGGGTTGTACACATATTTAGTGTTTCCAGCTAAACATACTCTGATGAGACTGTTTACATCTGAGATTTCAAGTTGTAACAAGCTGCACTTATTCAAGACATTTGTCACCAGGAAAGTTTCAGGTCTTATTAAACTGCAATTATCTTTATATACAAATAATTTTTCCCAAATGAAGAGTTACACAAGTTTTAAAAGCTTCTTTTAACTAACAATGTGTGGACCAAACAATACCATGCAACTACCAATTTTTTTTGTCATTTTACATTTTATATGTCTCATGTGTAGTTTATTGATCTGTTGCTTCTATTTACAACCTTGAAGGTCCAACCTTCAAGGTTGAAAATGAAGCAACAGCTTCTGAAACTAATTTAACATAAATTATGGCATAACAGCCATAAGAGCCAGAGCCTGCCTACCCGACACTACTTAGCGCCTCAATTTCCTCACATTGCTGAATGGGCACCGGTCCTATCCCAGGACTTAAAACCCACACCCCTAAGGGTTAGGATCAATCTTGGACACCTTCCGTGGCAGGGAACTAAAGCACAATGCTCTAGCCCACTACACCATGGTGTAGGACAGCTCCTGAAACTAGTCCCTCAAAATTTAAAATCTGAGTGTCATGGTGAAAAAAAAAAAAAAAAACTAAAATTGTCTCATGAATTAATTTGGACATCACTGTTACTAAAGATATAATGCTGACAATAGGTTTATTAGCTGTATACTGAAACCCAAGCTAAGCAACTTGTTCCATAGTTACATCATGTATATTTCTGTCATATAGGTTCTTTTGGAAGGTTCACACAAACTGCATCAAGTTATTTACATTTAATTTATATTTTGTCTGTAATAATTTTGGAAATCAATATATTTTCCATCGCCCTCTGCCCTGCTCAAATCATTGATATGATATTATCAAATATTTGACATGCCCAGTGGTTCCTTCAAATGTTTAGGTACACAAGAATCGTATTTGTGTCTCTCATTAATCATGATTTTTGGTTTCTCCAGGTAAATTTTTTTTAAAATTACATTTTCATGAAAATATGCATGTTTTATTGATAAATACATATTTTGATTTTGTGGGTTCGTGAAATGAAAAGTCCAATTGCACCACTCAAAAATGTTCTTTATTTCCACTGACTTACAGTTAAACTCTTGCCAATTACACAGAATTACGTAATGCACACAATTACGATTCACCAGTTCGTCCGTTACAATTTCACTTGCACTCGTAATTACGTACAATCCTCCGATGTACTCACACAGTCTTCTCGTCGTACACTAGCACTGCATTCTTATGCCAAGAACTGACTGACTCACTCCTCTTGCCCGGCGTGTTGCTTATATAGGGTCAGCTGGCCGATCTGGAACGTTCTAGATTAGACGAAATATCCCGTAAGTTCGAGAACACAGGTGGAACAGAAAGAGACGGCGCAGTGATGTTTTTTTCCCAGCCACCCCTTGTCACCACTATAAGACAAAAGAGGGGTGGCGTGGCGAACGCCGACCCTCTCCTGCTTGCCCGCTCTATAGGGTGTTCCGACGTTCGGGTGACACTGCTCCCTCCTCAAAGCTGGTCGTCCCGAACAGCACCATCGTAGCGTGCCAGGCGATCCAGGTGTACCACCAACATCTTCCCTCTGGGAACCTTCTGGATGCGGTAGACAACGTCGTTAATCCTCTTCACCACCCGGTACGGTCCTTGCCATGACTGCTGGAGTTTCGGGCAGCATCCCTTAGTCCGGGTAGGGCGGTACAACCAGACCAGGTCACCTTGCTGGAACCCTTGGCTGTTGGCTTGCCTGTCGTATGGGGTTTTCATGCGGTCGCTCGCCTTCTGGGTGTTCTGGCGAGCCATCTCGTGCATGTCGTGGAGATGGTCCACCAAGTTCTCCACATACTCGGTAGCTGGCTGTCTCGCTTCCGGAGGGCTTCCAAAAGCCAGTTCACAAGGGAGGCGTAACTCTCGGCCGAAAATTAAGCTGGCTGGCGTCATCCCAGTTGTGTCGTGTGTAGACGAGCGGTAGGCCAGCAAGAACAGTGGCTCCTTGACATCCCAGTCTCGCTGATGGCTGGCCACGACCTTCCTCAGGTGTTCCTCTAAGGTCTTGATGTATCTTTCGACCATGCCATCCGACTGGGGATGTAGAGGAGTCGTGCGGGTCTTGTTCACCCCAAGCCTTTGTAGTGCCTCCTTCATTAGGTTGGACTCAAAGTTGGTACCCTGGTCACTGTGTAGCTCTAACGGCACCCCAAATCGACAGAACACTTGCTCCACGAGGCAGTCTGTGATTGTCTTTGCCTCTTGGTTTGGGATGGCATACACCTCCGGCCACTTGGTGAAGTAGTCCATGACCACCATTAGGTACTTGTTGCCTCGGTCGGAAACTGGGAACGGTCCAGCAATGTCAACGGCGATCCGTTCGAATGGCGCTCCGACGTTGTACTGCTGCATGCGACCCCGGCTGCTAGTCTGGGGCCACGACTTGCCGCGCACACGTGACACTGACGGCACCATCTCTCAGCATCTGCTCGGAGTCTCAGCCAGTAGTAGCGCTGCCGTAGTTTGTCGATCGTTCGGTTCGCTCCCAGGTGTCCTCCCGAAGTACCGGCGTGCACTTCTTCCAAGACTTCCGGTACCTTACTCCGGGGAAGTACCAACTGTTCTCTCTGCGTCTTCCCATCGGGTGATTCCCAAACCCGGAACAGCACGCCATCTCTGGTCTTCAACGAGTCCCATTGTGCCCAGTACGACTTGTAGGTGGTGCTCCTCGGTGCGATGTCCTCCCAGGTTGGTCTCGTCCCTTCCTCCACTTCCCTCAAGAGTGGCCCCAAGTCTGCGTCCGCCAGCTGCTCCCTCCTCAGGCCTGCGCTATCCCAGCCGTCCGCAGGCACTGCCACAACTACTCGGACTGCTGCGGCACGCTCCTTCTCTTCCACTCTTGTGCACTGGCCGCACTGTTCTGGACACGGTCTTCGGGACATGGCGTCTGCGTTACCGTGGCTCTTCCCTCTACGATGTTCCGAGGTGAAGCAGCCTTTGCAGCCTCTGGACCCAACGGGCTGTCTGGCCTTCCAGGTTCTTAAAGCTCAATAGCCAGGTTAGGGCGGAATGGTCAGCCCTCAGGTGGAATGGCTGACCGTACAGGTACTTGTGGAAGTGCTCCAAGGTATTTACTACCGCCAGTAGCTCTCGTCGGGTGACGCAGTAGTTCTTCTCTGCCTTGGATAGCGTCTTGCTGTGGTAAGCTATCACCCGCTCATGGCCGTCCTGGATCTGCGATAGGATACCTCCAATGCAATGGTCGCTAGCGTCGGTGTCCAAAATGAAGGCGCCACCCGCTTATGGGAAACCCAAAATTGGAGCACTGCACAGGGTCTCCTTTAGGTGCTGGAAAGCGCTTTCGGCGTCCTCCGTTTACACATAAGGCAGATGTTCCTCTGTCAGGCGGGTGAGGGGTTTTGCGATGTTGGAGAACCCCTTTATGAAGCTGCTGTAATAACTGCACAGCCCCAGGAAACTGCGCAACTCTTTCTTATCCTTTGGGCGAGGCCAATCTCTCACAGCCTGTGTCTTCTCCGGGTCTGTGGCCACTCCGGTTGCTGAGACTATGTGGCCCAAATAGTTCACTTCCTTGCGGAAGAGCTGGCACTTCTTCGCGTTCAGCTTCAAGTTTGTCGCCTGCAGTCTCTGTAGCACCTTACTCAGATTCTCGAGGTGATCTTCAAAAGTCTTCCCGACGATGATGATGTCGTCCAGGTATAGCAGGCGGGCATCGTATGTCAGCCCTCTCATCACTGACTCAATAAGGCGCTGGAAGGTAGCTGGTGCGTTGCAGAGGCCAAAGGGAATAATCGTGAACTACCAGAGCTCTTGGCCCGTCGAAAATTCGGTCTTCTCCTTGTCTCTCGGGTCTAGAGCTACCTGCCAGTAGCCCGACTTCAGGTCCAGGGTCGAGAACACTGTACACCAGCTAGCGAGTCCAGGGTGTCGTCAATCCGGGGTAAGGGAAAACAGTCCTTCCGGGTGACAGCGTTCAGCTCTCTGTAGTCTACGCAGAAGCGCAGCTCGCCGTTCTTCTTTGTCACCAAGACTACAGGGGAACACCAAGAGCTGTCAGACTCTTCAATCACTCCCCTGGATCTCATGTCCTCCAGCATGTCTCGTACAGCCCCTTGCTTCGCCAGCGGAACGCGTCTATGTGGTTGCCGAATAGGCCGAGCGTCCCCGGTGTCGATGCGGTGAAGCACTTTGTCCGTGCGGCCGTAGTCACTGTCGCCTAGGCTGAAGACGCTCTGGTATCACCTCAGCAGCTGTCGAACTTTCTCCAGCTGTTCTGCGGTCAGGTGGTCGGCCGCCCTCTCCAGTAGGCCTTCTATCCGGGGCCCCAGGTGTTGCGTCGGCACCGGCTCCTCCGTCTTGTCGATTGCTTTTACGCTCACCACGGGCTCCCACTTTCCCAACTCCGTCGCGGCCTGGACGTCGTGATCGGTGTCCGGTGGATTTAGCAGTCTCACGGGCACCTCCTCTCGGCACGGCAGCAGTGCCCTGGCTACACATTGTCCGTGCACAGGCGTCTTCTGGTCCAGCATCATGTTCCTGGTTCTCTGGCCTTCCAGTCGAATCGTCACCACCACCTCGCTCCTCGCGGGGACAACCACGTCTTCATCCAAGACGACCCTGCAAATTCCAAGGCGCTCCTCTGGTTGACGGAGTATAACCTCTTCTCCGTTGAGCCGCAGGACCTTCTTGCCGACGTCGACCGTCGCCTCATGGCTCCTCAGGGCATCCAGTCCCAGAATCACCTCCTCAGCCACCTTCGCGACGAACACCCACAGACGCACGGCACTCCGTCCCAAGGTCAGCTCCAGCAGGGCCTCCTCCACGGGCAAGGCGTCACCCGATGCCGTGGCAAGCTGGTATGGTTGGCTCGGCTTCCTTGTCGGCAAACCCTTCGCCACGTCAGGTCTGATGATGGTCACGGCCGCCCCGGTGTCCACCAGCACGCGGCACGGCTTTCCTCTTACCCAACCGTCCGCGATGAGGCTGTCATCCATACGCCGGCTGACGGCGCGCAGTGTCACTCGAGGGGATGGTGGTGATGGCGCCGACGTCACCCTCTCCGCGACAGCCCTTACTCGTTTTCCGGCTGCCCTTCCTGGTGTGGGCAGACTCTCTGCAGGTGTCCGGGCTGTCCACACCCCCAACACAGGCCAATAGGTGTTCGCCAGCGTCCCTCAGCTGGTCTTCTGTCTCCGGCGTAGCGGACACTCCTCGTTCTCGACGTCGGGATAGATGTTACCTTGGCCGCCTCCATCCTTAATGCCGCTGTCAGCGCCTCGTGGATGGTTTTATAATCGCCGAGCATTAGTTGCTGACGAATCTCCCTGTCCCGTACCCCGTTGTAGGCGGCTTCCCGGGATACGAACTCCAGTGGCAGGTCAACCAAGGCCTTGCTAGCCAGCTGCTCAGTCGCTTTGGCGAACTCCTGCAGCGTCTCCCCCGGCTGCTGTGACCTTGCCTTTAGCTGGCTGCGGTATGCTGCGGCTAAGCGGTGGTTCCCGAAGCGATTCTCCAGGGCCTCTCAGATATCCTTGGGCGCCGCCGTTGTCTGCACCGCGTTTAGGACTTCCGCGGCCCGTCCCTGGAGGCTGGCTATTAACTGTGTGGCCTCCTCCTCCGGTGACCATCTGTATTGCTTGGCCACTGTGTGGAACTGGTGTCGGAAGACCTCAAATGTTGACGCGCCGTCATATTTCGGGGTTTGACGCGCGCCGATGTTGTGTCCCGTCCCGGTGCGTCGGCCTTCAAATCCTTCAGTCTCCTGCCGACGACGTCCTCCACCATGGCGTTCAGGGAGTTGACGCTGCTGTCGGCCTTTCCCTGCAGGTTGTTTACGCGGTTCGCAAGGTCTTCGACGTCTTCCACCACGGCGTTCAGTGTCTTGGCGTTATTGTCGGCCATTTGCTCTAAATAATTAAGGCGGTCGTCTACTCGACCCATCCGCTTGCCCATCTTCGTGACGTCATCCCTCACGCCGGCCAACTGTTCCTCAAATTTGGCGGCGAGGACCTCGTTCGCCTCCTTCATTTCCGTGGCCATACTGTAGTTCGCTGCCCTCATTTCTGTGGTCAATTCGGTCTTTATTTCTTCCATCTTCTCGGTGATGTTGTCGTTGGCCGTCTTCATTTGTTTCAACTCGACGGTGAGGTTGTTATTTGCCGCTTCTGTTTTTGTTGTTAACTCGTTCATCTTCGCTGCCAAGTTGTTATTTGCCGTTTTCATTTGTTTCAGTTCCGCGGCCAGGTTTTTATTTGCCGCTTCCGTCTTCTCTGTTAATTCGGCCTTCATTTCCATCATATTCTCCAAAAAATTTTCCAATGCCGCATCCATGATTGTAATGATCGGTGATGTTATCATCCCACTCTTGACACCAGTGTGACTTTGTGGGTTCCTGAAATGAAAAGTCCAATTGCACAACTCAAAATGTTCTTTATTTCCGCCGACTTACAGTTAAACTCTTGCCAATTACACATAATTACGTAATGCACACAATTACGATTCACCAGTTCGTCCGTTACAATTTCACTTGCACTCGTAATTACGTACAATCCTCCGATGCACTCACACAGTCTTCTCGTCGTACACTAGCACTGCATTCTTACGCCAAGAACTGACTGACTCACTCCTCTTGCCCGGCGTGATGCTTATATAGGGTCAGCTGGCCGATCTGGAATGTTCTAGATTAGACGAAATATCCCGTAAGTTCGAGAACACAGGTGGAACAGAAAGAGACGGCGCAGTGATGTTTTTTTTCCCAGCCACCCCTTGTCACCACTATAAGACAAACGAGGGGGGCGTGGTTAACGGCGACCCTCTCCTGCTTGCCCGCTCTATAGGTGTTCCGACGTTCGGGTGACACTGCTCCCTCCTCATAGCTGGTCGTCCCGAACAGCACCATCGTAGCGTGCCAGGCGATCCAGGTGTACCACCAACATCTTCCCTCTGGGAACCTTCTGGATGCGGTAGACAACGTCGTTAATCCTCTTCACCACCCGGTAATGTCCTTGCCATGACCGCTGGAGCTTCGGGCAGCGTCCCTTAGTCCGGGTAGGGCGGTACAACCAGACCAGGTCACCTTGCTGGAACCCTTGGCTGTTGGCTTGCCTGTCGTATGGGGTTTTCATGCGGTCGCTCGCCTTCTGGGTGTTCTGGCGAGCCATCTAGTGCATGTCGTGGAGATGGTCCACCAAGTTCTCCACAAACTCGGTCGCTGGCTGTCTCGCTTCCGGAGGGCTTCCAAAAGCCAGGTCACTAGGGAGGCGTAAGTCTCGGCCGAACATTAAGCTGGCTGGCGTCATCCCAGTTGTGTCGTGTGTAGACGAGCGGTAGGCCAGCAAGAACAGAGGCTCCTTGACGTCCCAGTCTCGCTGATGGCTGGCCACGACCTTCCTCAGGTGTCCCTCTAAGGTCATGATGTATCTTTCGAGAATGCCATCCGACTGGGGATGTAGAGGAGTCGTGCGGGTCTTGTTCACCCCAAGCCTTTGTAGTGCCTCCTTCATTAGGTTGGACTCAAAGTTGATACCCTGGTCACTGTGTAGCTCTAACGGCACCCCAAATCGACAGAACACTTGCTCCACGAGGCAGTCTGTGATTGTTTTTGCCTCTTGGTTTGGGATGGCATACACCTCCGGCCACTTGGTGAAGCAGTCCACGACCACCATTAGGTACTTGTTGCCTCGGTCGGAAACTGGGAACGGTCCAGCAATGTCAACGGCGATCCGTTCGAATGGCGCTCCGAAGTTGTTCTGCTGCATGGGACCCCGGCTTCTAGTCTGGGGGCCACGACTTGCCGCGCACACGTGACACTGACGGCACCATCTCTCAGCATCTGCTCGGAGTCTCAGCCAGTAGTAGCGCTGCCGTAGTTTGTCAATCGTTCGGTTCGCTCCCAGGTGTCCTCCCGAAGTACCGGCGTGCACTTCTTCCAAGACTTCCGGTACCTTACTCCGGGGAAGTACCAACTGTTCTCTCTGCGTCTTCCCATCGGGTGATTCCCAAACCCGGAACAGCACGCCATCTCTGGTCTTCAACGAGTCCCATTGTGCCCAGTACGACTTGTAGGTGGCGCTCCTCGGTGCGATGTCCTCCCAGGTTGGTCTCGTCCCTTCCTTCACTTCCCTCAAGAGTGGCCCCAAGTCTACGTCCGCCAGCTGCTCCCTCCTCAGGCCTGCGCTATCCCAGCCGTCCGCAGGCACTGCCATAACTACTCGGAATGCTGCGGCACGCTCCTTCTCTTCCACTCTTGTGCACTGGCCGCACTGTTCTGGACACGGTCTTCGGGACATGGCGTGTGCGTTACCGTGGCTCTTCCCTCTACGATGTTCCGAGGTGAAGTCGTACTCCTGCAGCCTCTGGACCCAACGGGCTGTCTGGCCTTCCAGGTTCTTAAAGCTCAATAGCCAGGTTAGGGCGGAATGGTCAGTCCTCAGGTGGAATAGCTCACCGTACATGTACTTGTGGAAGTGCTCCAATGTCTTTACTACCGCCAGTAGCTTTCGTCGGGTGACGCAGTAGTTCTTCTCTGCCTTGGATAGCGTCTTGCTGTAGTAAGCTATCACCCGCTCATGGTCGTCCTGGATCTGCGATAGGACCCCTCCAATGCAATGGTCGCTAGCGTCGGTGTCCAAAATGAAGGCGCCACCCGCTTGTGGGAAACCCAAAATTGGAGCACTGCACAGGGTCTCCTTTAGGTGCTGGAAAGCGCTTTCGGCGTCCTCCGTCCACACATAAGGCCGGTGTTCCTCTTTCAGGCGGGTGAGGGGTTTTGCGATGTTGGAGAACCCCTTTATGAAGCGGCGGTAATAACTGCACAGCCCCAGGAAACTGCGTAACTCTTTCTTATCCTTTGGGCGAAGCCAATCTCTCACAGCCTGTGTCTTCTCCGGGTCTGTGGCCACTCCGCTTGCTGAGACTATGTGGCCCAAATAGTTCACTTCCTTGCGGAAGAGCTGGCACTTCTTCGCGTTCAGCTTCAAGTTTGTCGCCTGCAGTCTCTGTAGCACCTTACTCAGATTCTCGAGGTGATCTTCAAAAGTCTTCCCGACGATGATGATGTCGTCCAGGTATAGCAGGCGGGCATCGTATGTCAGCCCTCTCATCACTGACTCCATGAGGCGTTGGAAGGTAGCTGGTGCGTTGCAGAGGCCAAAGGGCATAACCGTGAACTGCCAGAGCCCTTGGCCCGTCGAAAATGCGGTCTTCTCCTTGTCTCTCGGGTCTACAGCTACCTGCCAGTAGCCCGACTTCAGGTCCAGGGTCGAGAACCACTGTACACTCGCTAGCGTGTCCAGGGTGTCGTCAATCCGGGGTAAGGGGAAACAGCCCTTCCGGGTGACAGCGTTCAGCTTTCTGTAGTCTACGCAGAAACGCAGCTCGCCGTTCTTCTTTGTCACCAAGACTACAGGGGAACACCAAGAGCTGTCAGACTCTTCAATCACTCCCCTGGATCTCATGTCCTCCAGCATGTCTCGTACCGCCCCTTGCTTCGCCAGCGGAACGCGTCTATGTGGTTGTCGAATAGGCCGGGCGTCCCCGCTGTCGATGCGGTGAAGCACTTTGTCCGTGCGGCCGTAGTCACTGTCGCCTTGGCTGAAGACGCTCTGGTATCGCCTCAGCAGTTGTGGAACTTTCTCCAGCTGTTCTGCGGTCAGGTAGTCGGCCGCCCTCTCCAGTAGGCCTTCTATCCGGGGCCCCAGGTGTTGCGTCGGCACCGGCTCCTGCGTCTTGTCGATTGCTGTTACGCTCACCACGGGCTCGTACGTTCCCAACTCCGTCGCGGCCTGGACGTCGTGATCGGTGTCCGTTGGATTTAGCAGTCTCACGGGCACCTCCTCTCGGCACGGCAGCAGTGCCCTGGCTACACATTGTCCGTGCACAGGCGTCTTCTGGTCCAGCATCATGTTCCTGGTTCTCTGGCCTTCCAGTCGCACCGTCACCACCACCTCGATCCTCGCGGGGACAACCACGTCTTCATCCAAGACGACCCTGCAAATTCCAAGGCGCTCCTCTGGTTGACGGAGTATAACCTCTTCTCCGTTGAGCCGCAGGACCTTCTTGCCGACGTCGACCGTCGCCTCATGGCTCCTGAGGGCATCCAGTCCCAGAATCACCTCCTCAGCCACCTTCGCGACGAACATCCACAGACGCGCGGCACTCCGTCCCAAGGTCAGCTCCAGCAGGGCCTCCTTCTCCACGGGCAAGGCGTCGCCCGATTCCGTGACAAGCTGGTATGCTTGGCTCGGCTTCCTTGTCGGCAAACCCTTCGCCACGTCAGGTCTGATGATGGTCACGGCCGCCCCGGTGTCCACCAGCACGCGGCACGGCTTTCCTCTTACCCAACCGTCCGCGATGAGGCTGTCATCCATACGCCGGCTGACGGCGCGCAGTGTCACTCGAGGGGATGGTGGTGATGGCGCCGACGTCACCCTCTCCGCGACAGCCCTTACTCGTTTTCCGGCTGCCCTTCCTGGTGTGGGCAGACTCTCTGCAGGTGTCCGGGCTGTCCACACCCCCAACACAGGCCAATAGGTGTTCGCCAGCGTCCCTCAGCTGGTCTTCTGTCTCCGGCGTAGCGGACACTGCTCGTTCTCGACGTCGGGATAGATGTTACCTTGGCCGCCTCCATCCTTAATGCCGCTGTCAGCGCCTCGTGGATGGTTTTATAATCGCCGAGCATTAGGCGCTGACGAATCTCCGTGTCCCGTACCCCGTTGTAGGCGGCTTCCCGGGATACGAACTCCAGTGGCAGGTCAACCAAGGCCTTGCTAGCCAGCTGCTCAGTCGCTATGGCGAACTCCTGCAGCGTCTCCCCCGGCTGCTGTGACCTTGCCTTTAGCTGGCTGCGGTATGCTGCGGCTAAGCGGTGGTTCCCGAAGCGATTCTTCAGGGCCTCTCAGATGTCCTTGGGCGCCGCCGTTGTCTGCACCGCGTTTAGGACTTCCGCGGCCCGTCCCTGGAGGCTGGCTATTAACTGTGTGGCCTTCTCCTCCGGTGACCATCTGTATTGCTTGGCCACTGTGTGGAACTGGTGTCGGAAGACCTCAAATGTTGACGCGCCGTCATATTTCGGGGTTTGACGCGCGCCGATGTTGTGTCGCGTCCCGGTGCGTCGGCCTTCAAATCCTTCAGTCTCCTGCCGACGACGTCCTCCACCATGGCGTTCAGGGAGTTGACGCTGCTGTCGGCCTTTCCCTCCAGGTTGTTTACGCGGTTCTCAAGGTCTTCGACGTCTTCCACCACGGCGTTCAGTGTCTTGGCGTTATTGTCGGCCATTTGCTCTAAATCATTAAGGCGGTCGTCTACTCGACCCATCCGCTTGCCCATCTTCGTGACGTCATCCCTCACGCCGGCCAACTGTTCCTCAAATTTGGCGGCGAGGACCTCGTTCGCCTCCTTCATTTCCGTGGCCAGACTGTAGTTCGCTGCCCTCATTTCTGTGGTCAATTCGGTCTTTATTTCTTCCATCTTCTCGGTGATGTTGTCGTTGGCCGTCTTCATTTGTTTCAACTCGACGGTGAGGTTGTTATTTGCCGCTTCTGTTTTGGTTGTTAACTCGTTCATCTTCGCTGCCAAGTTGTTATTTGCCGTTTTCATTTGTTTCAGTTCCGCGGCCAGGTTTTTATTTGCCGCTTCCGTCTTCTCTGTTAATTCGGCCTTCATTTCCATCATATTCTCCAAAAAAATTTCCAATGCCGCATCCATGATTGTAATGATCGGTGATGTTATCATCCCACTCTTGACACCAGTGTGACTTTGTGGGTCCGTGAATTGAAAAGTCCAATTGCACCACTCAAAAATGTTCTTTATTTCCACCGACTTACAGTTAAACTCTTGCCAATTACACAGAATTACGTAATGCACACAATTACGATTCACCAGTTCGTCCATTACAATTTCACTTGCACTCGTAATTACGTACAATCCTCCGATGCACTCACACAGTCTTCTCGTCGTACACTAGCACTGCATTCTTACGCCAAGAACTGACTGACTCACTCCTCTTGCTCGGCGTGATGCTTATATAGGGTCAGCTGGCTGATCTGGAATGTTCTAGATTAGACGAAATATCCCGTAAGTTCGAGAACACAGGTGGAACAGAAAGAGACGGCGCAGTGATGTTTTTTTTTCCAGCCACCCCTTGTCACCACTATAAGACAAACGAGGGGGGGGCGTGGCGAACGCCGACCCTCTCCTGCTTGCCCGCTTTATACGGTTTTCCGACGCTCGGGTGACAATATCAATTTAAATGGCTATAATACTTAGATCATTTAGTAATTAGTGGAAACATTTGAATTAACAACAAATAAAACATATTCCATTGTGTAAGGATTATGATACAATGAAGCACAAAATTAATATACTTTTGAGTCGAACTATCAGTTGTTGTCGACTAATGGACATCGGTTCGGTGAACTCCTCGGAGGTGATAGGTGCGTCTCTGTCGTTATCTTGATGAACTTAAAATTTGGGTTTTCTTCAAAGGTAGTGTCGAAATTAAACAATTTTCTTTCATGTTTCTTTATGAAGATTTTTTCCCACGTGGTTAATGCAGCTGGAACTGGGACACTTTTTAATAAGTGGATTTCTTGTTCCATATTATGATTCTCCTTCCAACAATGGTAGGCTACTGCGGAATTATCTATTTCTTTGTTCCTGATGTTCCTAAAATGCTCTTTAAGCCTAATGTTTAAGTTTCTTTTTGATTTTCCAATGTAAAAGTTGTCACAGCCCTTGCAATTTATCGGGTACACACCTGATTTTTTGTCTGTGGGTATCTCCTTTATATTATGTGATTTCAAAAAGTGTTGTACACTGAATTTGTTCTGTGGGGCCAAAGTAATATTGTGTTCTTTGAAGACTTTTTGGAAAAGGTGTGTAGCTCTGGGATGATATGTAAACTTTCTGTATGAAGTTTCATTGCTGATTGGGGAAAGAGTAGTTACTTGTTTGCATCTTTGTTGTCTTTTGAATTTGTCAATTTTCTTGTTGACCAATTCAGCTCTGAATCCATTGTAATCTGCAGTGTGAATGATATTATTGTACTCTTTAATATATTCTATCTAATTAACTTTAAAGAGAGTCGATTAATAACACTAAACAACACTTACTTTTATTTTTTTTTTATTTTTTTTTTATTCTATCTAGTTTAAAGGTACATTAACAAGCCTTTGAGTTAAACTGTTGATAACAGCATGCTTGTGTTGTCTTGGGTTATATCCACCTGATTTTATGAAATTTTCTGTGTGTGTTTCCTTTCTATATATGCCAAATTTCTTAGACTAGAAACTTACTAGAAAACATAATAAACTTGAATTTGGCATACATAGAAAGGAAACACACACAGAAAATTGCATAAAATCAGATGGATATAACCCAAGACAACACAAGCGTGCTGTTATCAATAGTTTAACTTACAGGCTGGTTAATGTACCTTTAAACAAGATGGAATATATCAAAGAGTACAATAATATCATTCACATTGTAGAATACAATGGATTCAGTGCTGAATTGGTCAACAAGAAAATTGACAAATTCAAAAGTCAATAAAGATGCAAACAAATAACTACTTTTTCCCCAATCAACAATGAAACTTCATACAGAAAGTTTATATATCATCCCAGAGCTACACACCTTTTCCAAAAAGTCTTCAAAGAACACAATACTACTTTGGCCCCACAGAACAAATTCAGTGTACAAGACCTTTTTAAATCACATAATACAAAGGAGATACCCACAGACAAAAAATCAGGTGTGTACCCGATAAATTGCAAGGGCTGTGACAACTTTTACATTGTAAAAACAAAAAGGAACTTAAACATTAGGCTTAAAGAGCATTTTAGGAACATCAGGAACAAAGAAATAGATAATTCTGCAGTAGCATACCATTTTTGGAAGGAAAATCATGATATAGAACGAGAAATTCACTATTAAAAAGTGTCCCAGGTCCAGCTGCATTAACCATGTGGGAAAAAATCTTCATAAAGAAACATGAAAGAAAATGCTTTAATTTCGACACTAGCTTTGAAGAAAACCCAAATTTTAAGTTCATCAAGATACCGACAGAGACGTACCTATCACCTCCGAGGAGTTCACCGAACCGACGTCCATTAGTCGACAACAGCTGATGATGTTAGGAAGATCCTAATGAAATGTGTTCTAGGTAAATACTAGCAGTAAGTGGAGCATTGAGTATTAGTTCGACTCAAAATTATATTAAATAAAACATTTTTGCAGCAGTCACATTATTGCAGTGCTCCAATATGAACTCACTTCCACACATCACAGAGCCGACGGTTGCCATCCACAGCATCTTGTTATCGTAATATTTGAACTGACTGCTCTACTGCTGCTAATATTACCTGTCTGTTTCTAAAGCAAACTCCTCTAAGTGATAATTTCATTTTCGCAAAAAGGTCAAAATCACATGGGCTCATAACTGGGCAGTATGGAGGATGCTCCAGAATTTCCAAGTTCCATCTGCGAAGTAAATTAGCAACAGGGGCAGACATGTGAGAGTGAGCACCATCATTTAACACAATAGGATGAGAATTCAGAGGATTTGAATGTTTATGATGCACAACTGCTCATAAGTGGTGTTCCATAAAGCAACTGTAATATGCACCATTCACACGATTTCCTTGAGGAACTGAATGAGTGATAAAAACACTGTCAAAATCATAAGTAACAATGAACCTGACTTTAAGTGGATCCTGTTCTTGTCTATACTTTTTTGGCCATGGTGAATCAGTGTGTCGCAACTCATTTATGTATATTGCATTTATGTACTGTATTGTATTATGTATATTGTGTTATAAATTATTAGTTTAATAAGCTTAGTATAATTATTACACTGACCAAGAAGCTTATTTTTTTTTTTTTACGTAGAAGGAAAAAAATGGATGTACCCACACCAGCCCATCGGGCTGGTGACATAGGAGTCACCGCTCCGGTGACCTCACCGGAGCGGAATACCTACTAACAAACCTTCCACTGTCTAGGGCAGTAGCCCTGGTGAAGTTGGCTGGTTCCGCTCGTGGCACCCAGATTCAGAAGTAGTGATGATGACTGTGGCAAACCGCATGGAGTGTTGGGGGGGATAGACGTCATGGCCACTAGTCCCTGATGCCCACCGTTCCTTTCAAGAGGTGGCATTCCTCCTATATTGCTCCGTGGTGATCGATGTAGGTCTCGTGAGGACCTGTATCTAACGGAGGGTATCGGCGTGGTAGATCCGGTGCTGCCATCCCTCGGGTGCGGTTGTCTCTGCGGGGTGGAGGGGCCCCTTGCATGGGTGCCAGTGTCCTTGCGAGGTCTCTGATGTCAGTGATGGAGTTCTGATGCATCCTGAGAGCTCCCTCGAACTTAGCTGGTGTGAAGAGGCGTGTATCGTTGAAAGAAGCTTAAAGCACTGTAAATATGTAAATATGAAAAGCTTATTGCACTGTAAATGTGTAAATTGACGATTTGGCTGTTTCTGTATGAACATAAGGTGATAATAAAGTATTATTATTATTTTATTTCTCTTTAATTTTGGTTGGAGTATTGAACCCAGGTTTCATCTAATGTTATGATACGTCAAAGTAAACACTCACCTTCACAATCATAGAGTTCTAAGTGTAATCTCGCTGTTTCCATTCTCTACCACTCTAAGATTGTGTAGAACCCATCGAGCGCAGATTTTCCTCATCTTTAACTTCTTCTTAAGTATGTGGAGAATCGTACCATGAGCAACTCCATCTTCCCTTGCTAGTTCAGTAAAAGTCTAACAACAATGTTCTTCCAGCAGTACTGTAACAGCATTCACATGCACATCATCACTTGCTGATTGCGGTCTGTCAGTTCCATGTTTTTAGTGAACATTTTCCCTTCCTCTACGAAATGCATTTGGCCACCTAGCCACGGTACAGTATGGTAAACTGTGTCTACCACAAGCTTCCAATAATTCTGTATGGCATTGTCGAGCTTTGATACCTCTTGCAGCCTGAATTTTAAGAAGCATCTTTGTTTATATTTGCTAAATGGATTTCGAGCACTGAAAATAACAACCTACAATTAAACTTACTAAAAATGTCTTATTAAATAAAATTGTCTTATGATTATAGCTTAATCATGATGCTGGATTTCAGTTCAGCTCATCTTGGAAACCGGCCTTAAAAATGGAAATCCATTGACTTTAAGAAGCAAAGATCAATACAGCTTGATAATCAAGTTAAATAGTTACGTTTCTTTGACCCAATTAATTGTCTATACTCACGCCATCTCCTGACCTGGCATTTAATTTACTGAAAACAGTCTTTTGTTCAGTAATGCGAATTTTGATAGTGTTTTGCCTTTGTTTATATTTGTTTATATCCTGTGATCTATTTGTGGTTATAACATTTAATAAATATCATGATGATCGGAGAGATGCACACTCCTGAAAAGTCGATTTCTAATCGTCTTTTCACTTGGCTTTCTTCCCGAGAACAACTTGAACAAGTATTGTTACTATTGTCAATGTTATAGAACAACAAATTAAATTTTGAGATTATCTGTAATTAAATTTAATGACAGTTCTGATAGTAATTGTAGATGCCTCATTTGTATGGCTTTGTCCTTTTCTCTTCTACTTTTGCAGTGATCCATATGTTACTATCATTCATCAAAGTTTGTGTTCTTCATTAGTTTGTTTCCAGATTATCCAAGTTTTTATTAATGGAGATAACCTGCAATCTCACCTGTTCATGTAAGAGGTTTCTGTGTACTAAATTTCAATGTAATGCAACCTTCCTATAACTGCTCTGATTTTCTCCACATTTATGTGAGCTAAACAGTTCTGTCCACTAACTATTGAGAATACTGAGCAGGATGGCTCAGGTGGTTTTCGGAGAACCAGGTTCGATTCCTGTAGCCAATCTCCTGACCAATGTTTTTTTCCCCCCTTTTTTTTTGCAAGGGTTTTCCTAGGTCACAAGGAAATGCTGGGTAGGTTAATTAAATTCCCTCCATTTCATCTCCATTATCATTTCACATCATCTCTTATCTGGTGGTCTCTTTCAGGGTAACAAGTGTCGGCAGGTATGTCAGCATTGCATGGCAATGGGAGGATGATATGCTCTTGGTAAAACTTACTCCTACAGTAGGATGGTCTTCAGTCTCCAAACCCAGTCTGGCGGGACCGTTTCCAGACCACAGCAGGGTAGCATGCTGGTTGTTCGGCCTGCCATATCCTGCCCTCTGCAATGTCGTGGTTCCTTGGGATGGCCATCCTCTGTCTCCTCTTGCCCCATCCTTCCTCTCAGGGTGCCCTACTTGGGCATGTACAATAGACATGTTTGGGCCTCTGTGCTGAATTCCCGCTGTAGTAGTCCAGTCAGGTCCAACTGTTGTGAATTCCTATAATTTTAATTACATTATATAGTGTAATGAAGTAATGTAATCATCCAGGTTCCATACACTATGCTTGTAAAACTTCTGCTGCTATTCTCTGAGCTTCTAGTACTGCTTTATTCTTATAATCTGAATATTTAGTAAACCTTCTAAAATTTAAATGGAAAAACAGTATTCTCATAACAAATTAAACAGCAAAGCGCTTAGTCTAATTAAAGTAGAAAATGATTAACAGTGTCTTGACTTTAAGTAGTCTTTAAACTGAATATTGCAATATAATTTATAAATACAGTTTTATCCAAACAGTGATTTAATTTGAATTAAGTAGCTTTTTATTGAATTAATTTCAACTTATGGTGCTATTTACAGACAGATTCACCAGCAGCCAAGCAATTGGGCAAATTCTGCAATGTAGCATATTAGCTACATTCATAACACAGAAATGTCAGTACAAGTAACATGTGTATATCTCCCCTTCCACATTATTTTTCACACTATCATTTAGATACCAGGTTTAACAAATAACAAATGCTGCTCTGACTTAGCTACAGGTTCTGCAGTTAAGGTCAGGGCCAACAACAATGAGTCCAACTCTATTTAATGATTTCCAAACAGTTCTTTGAAACCATATATGACATATTTGTGTTTCGTCTTATATTATCTAGCATTTGGCAATGCAAAAACAGTGCGCAACGACAACTCTTCAAGATTTGGAAAATACATTGACATCAACTTCAATAGTGATGGTGTTATTGAGGGAGCCCAGATAGAACAATATTTATTGGAGAAATCTCGCATAGTTTCACAAAATTCTGGAGAACGCAACTATCATATTTTCTACAGTATGTTGGCAGGCTTGAGTAATGAGGAACTAACTTCACTTCAATTGAAGGAAGCATCACATTACAACTACCTTACAGGGGTAACTACTTGATATTCACATGTTCTGTTTTAGTCATAAAATATTCACTACACTTTGTTTAGTTCAGAAATGAATTCATTATAACAGTTCTTAAAAAATTAAGAAACAAAATTAAATTTCTGATCATTATATTAATGAAGATTTTACAATGAAATTGCTTTTCTCAGGGAAATATGCTTACTTGTGAAGGAAAGAATGATGCTGCTGATTTTGCCGAAATCAGGGATGCAATGAAGGTTTTAAATTTTTCTGAAGATGAGGTGCAGAATATTGTTAAACTGTTGGCAGCTATATTACATCTTGGAAATGTGAAGTATCAACCTCAAATGATATGTGAGTGAAGGTTTTTAATTACTTTCATTACATGCTAGTACTCTTTATTAGTATTGCAATTCTTTTATTATTACATTTGTCTTTTGATATTTTATATCAGTGATTAAGAGCAAATAAATTATGAAAATCATAAATTATAGTAGACTGTTGTGAAATGTATATCAAATCAAAGAATAATTTTTAACACATTAAAATAAATTCATAAGTTAATGTAGCTAAACCATATGATGAATAATTGTTTTATCCAAACATATAATATCATAAAGGTGCTAATGTGTTATGCTCTATTAAATTTGTTTTGTTACAATGTTTATTACTTAAATAGTAGCAAAGCAACAAGATGTGAACCATACAGATAAAGGAGAGAAGGTTGGAAGGTCCAGTATATCTAGTTCTATACCACATATCAAGTATAAATAGTGTAACTTTCAGAAATATGTTACTATAGGTACAAACTGGATACATGCATTTCTGATTGTATCTTATTTTTCAGAGAAAAGAATTCATATAAAAGAGAAAGAAAGAAAGGGGGGAAAAAAAAACAAAAAAGAAATAGAGTGAACCTGGTTTACATGTAACCCAGTTATATGTAATTCATATTTATACGTAAATATTTTCAGGCCCTGGAAAAAATGTAATTTATAAACATATTAATGGTACCTTATTTATACATAATGCATTTATACACAATTTTTAGTTATAAGCAGGGGCGGCCGGTGAGGCATTGTATTGACGGTGCCATAAATAAGTAAATAAATAATAAATTAATGAATAAATAAATAAATAATTGATAAATGAATGAATAATAAATGAATAAATAAATAAAAGATGAATAAATAAGGGTTGTTAAAATATAAATATGTGTACCAATTTCGAAAGATTTAGGTAATCTTATCAATAATCCATCCTATTTTATAATATACTGTACCAAACAGAACGTACAGGGAAACGTAAGTAGATATTTATTACATCCGAACTCTTGTTACGCACAGGTGTAATGAGCACAGTAAAAGTTTGATAATACAATTCATGGAGAATGTGATACCAAGAGTTCGTGTACGATTTCGCAACAGAGAGACAGTTATCTTAAGTCCCGTGCTTTACTGCACTCTAGTGGATAAAGCGTAAGTTGAGCCAGAGAAATCTCGGCACCACTTTCTCCCATAAGAAGCCGTCTATAAGCAGACATCCTAGCCCTTAACACAGCCGCTTATGAGCGTAGATGGTGCCATTCTGGAATCGGTGTTAAGCCACGGAAAACAACCAGGACAGAGCGCTTGTGTTTAACGTGCCTATTCACACAAGGGAACAGACACTCAGAAACAATATTTTTTGCGCAATTCCTATACGCTTCTCTTTCTTTCGTTTTCATACAGACAGTGTCATGGCACAGCGGCACTACCTGGTTATAAGTATTTAAATTTCAGTGAAATACAACTGTATATTACATAAATGAGCATATGGCATATATGCTATCTTAAGAGAAACTCGAAACGCATTTTCCTTATCGCTGCTGACAAAAATGCAAGCTTAGTGGGCCACTTTCAGGCACTAAAACAAAAGACAAAGATATTAGCTCGTATACACTTTTTGGCGCAATCCTGTCTTGGCAACAGATGAGAAGGATAAATAGTTTTCCATATGTGGTGTTTACTGCTGAACACAGTTATGTTTCTTAGTTCTCAGTTGCTTTTAATCAGTAATAGAGAAAAGGAAAAGGAAATGACATATGCTAGATCAGAAAGTAAAATTCATTCAAGAGGTGGCATTTAATAGATATTTGGAAACAAACCCGAAATTGATTCTGAGTTAAAAATTGCTTTTACAGACTATGTACGAGTTTTTAAAATTGGGTGCAAAATCAACTAAATGCTGATTAGAAAAATGTCACTTTTCACATGTTCCAGCACAAATGGGTTGCAGCCAGGGGTGGCTTCTGAATAGGTTAGCATGTTTGTGCTACAACCAAAATGCCGGGCCTCCCTTTAATGTTAATGGCACGTTCCATTTGGAGTTCATTTCGACCTTGTCTAGTGCAGTGGACCTCAGTGCACTGTATTGTTTGCAGGTACTGAGTAGTTCACTCCCAGATGCAAACCACTAGCGTACAATGGGGAGGTATAGGGCAGGTTGAACCTAGGGTTTGCCAAGGCAAGTCGAGGGGAAGTGCAGGGCATAAGGCTGCATGTGGTTGGTTAACCTAGCTTCCAGAGAATAGTGGATGCTTAGTCTGCTCCTTCTGCTTTCATCACAGGAGTGGCATCTATAGCTCTCATGTTAAATGTTCGCATCGGTCAACTTATTACCTACCAGTACATAGTCACATGGTTTGTGCCATGTGGTGTTAGCTGTGCCGTGTTTTGAGTAGTGCATCAGAGTGATTTATTTAAATACAGGCAAATTGTGTTATAAGAAGAAACAATGAATTCCATACAGTGTCTTTTAGCACACCCTTTTTCTTCTAAGCTCATTTTCAAAAATGAGCTTAGAAGAAAAAACTGAAATTAAGCGACTTAGAAGACCCAAGTCGAAACTAAAAATCACACAGGTAGTCAAAACAAAAACAAGATGTTTTAACAGGAACTTTAACAACGATGTATACAAGAAATATAATTGGATGTGTGGTTGTGATATTAAAAATGCCCTGTTTTGCTTCCCTTGCGTTCTGTTTGGCGGTGAAGATCGGCGGACAAAACATGGCGTGAATGACAACACCTTCATGATCGCGCTAAAAAACACATAACTTCAAAACTGCACATGAAAAACACACTCAGTTTTGCTATGCTTGGCAATGTAAATATAGCAAAGCAGATGGACAGTGCATTTCGGAGAACAACTGAAGAACACAACCAGAAAGTGGCTCAAAATAGGTATGTTTTAAACATTATTGTTAACTGCATTAGGTTTTGTGGGGCCTTTGAGTTAGCTCTTTGAGGACACGAGTCAGCTACGTCAAGCAATCCTGGTATTTTTTGACGACTGACAAACCTCAGTGCAGAGCTAGACTGTGTTCTGAAAATCCATTTGGAGAATGCTACAGTGTTTAAGGGGACCTCCAAGACAATCCAGAACGAAATCTTACAATGTATCCTTGAAGTCTGTCATGAAGAAATATCAAAAGAAATCAAAGACACCCATATTTAGCTGTCATAGCAGATGAAACCAGTGATGTAGCTTCCAAGTATCAAATGGTGCTTGTATACAGATATTTGGTAAATCATATGCCAGTTGTAAGGTACTGGGGAATTCTAAATCCTATCGGACACAAAGCAGAAGGCTTAGCTGAGTGTATTGTCGTGAGCATTGTTGCGGCCTACGCGCACAAAGAGACAGATAGTGCACCGCTGAGATAAAAAGTTTGCCGAAACAGATAAAGATAGATAAGTGGAAGGTTCTAGTGCCATCTTGTTTGTTACAGAAAATACCAATAATTTCTCGAACAATGAGTAGAGGTATATAAAAGAAGCCGCGGATCGCCAGTTCAGTTGAGATTCGTAATGAGAGAGTTGTAATCGGAAAAGTGTGTGCTTGCAGCTGTGACTTGAAAGTGAACTGTTTCTTTATTTACGTGTGGAGAAGTCTTGAGAGTTTTTTTTTTTTTTGTATTTTATGTCCTCCAACGTTTAGTCATATCTGACGATGAATGAAATGGGTGAAATGATGCTCAAATGAGCCCTGTGTCTATGGAGCTTAGAGTTACCTGACATTCGTCTTTCAGGATAAGGGAAAACCCCGGAAAAACCCTTATCCAAGTAACTCACCCTGACCGAGATTCGAACTTGGGACCTCTTGAACGTGAGGCAGACACGCTACCGACGCGGGCACGAGAGATTGTAAGTGAGTGTGTGGTGTTTTAGGGCCCGTCGACAACAAGGTCATTTGGGCCGAGAGATTGTATATGTGTATGTTACGTAATTATGCTGTTGTAAGGGTTGACCAAAGTGTATTTCTACGTAAATAAAGAGCATTTTGGAATTTCTGATATGTGTATGTTACGTAAGTATGCTGTTGTAAGGGTTGACCAAAGTGTATTTCTACGGAAATAAAGAGCATTTTGGAATTTCTGCAAACTCTTCTTTTAATTCCACGAACCCACAAAGTCACAATTGGTGTCAGGAGTGAGACATACGACAATGGACGCTGCATTGGCAAAAATTCTAGAAGAGCTGAAAGAAATGAGAACAGCGAACGACAATCTCATCGCCAAGATGGAAGAAATGAAGACCGAATTATCAAAGACGACGGAAATGCTAAATAACCTGGCCACGCAGTTGAAAGAAATGAAAGCTGCGAAGATGGAGGCGTCAAATAGCAACTTGGCCGCGACGATAACCGCGAATATAACCGAATTGAGCACGGAAATGAAAGCGGCGAACGATAGCCTGGCGACCGAAATGAGGGCGGCAAATGAGGCCCTCGCCGTTCCGCTGGCAAAACAAGCGGCGGTACGGGACATGCTAGAGGACATGAGATCCAGGAGAGTGATTGAAGAGTCTGAGAGCCCTTGGTGTTCCCCTTTAGTTCTGGTGACGAAGAAGAACGGCGAGCTACGCTTCTGCGTGGACTACAGGAATCTGAATGCTGTCAGCAGGAAGGACTGTTTCCCCTTATCCCGGATTGATGACACCCTGGACACGCTTGCTGGTGCGCAGTATTTCTCGACCCTGAACCTGAAGTCGGGTTACTGGCAGTTAGCTCTAGACCCGAGAGACAAGGAAAAGACCGCATTAATGATAGGGCAAAGACTTTGGCAGTTCACAGTTATGCCCTTTGGCCTCTGCAATGCACCAGCTACCTTCCAACGCCTCGTGGAGTCAGTAATGAGAGGACTGACTCATGACGCCTGCCTGCTATACCTGAACGATCATCGTCGGTAAGACATTCGAAGACCATCTCGACAATCTGAGCAAGGTGCTACAGAGACTGCAGGCGACTAACCTGAAGGTAAACGCAAAGAAGTGCCAGCTCTTCCGCAAGGAAGTCAACTGCTTGGGCCATATAGTCTCACCAACCGGAGTGGCCACAGACCCGGAGAAGTCACAGACCGTGAGAGATTGGCCTCGGCCGAAAGATAAGAGAGAATTGCGGAGTTTTCTGGGGCTGTGCAGTTATTACCGCCGTTTCATAAAGGGGTTCTCCAACATCTCCAAGTCCCTCACCCGCCTGACGGAAGAACACCGGCCGTATGTGTGGACGGAGGACGCCGAAGGCGCTTTCCAGCAGCTAAAGAAGACACTTTACAGTGCTCCTATTTTGGTATTCGCACAACCAGGTGACGCCTTCATCGTGGACACCGACGCCCGCGACCATTGCATTGGAGGCGTTCTATCCCAAGTTCAGGATGGCCATGAGTGGATGATAGCTTACTACGGCAAGACGCTGTCCAAGGCAGAGAACTACTGCGTTGCCCGGCGGGATCTACTGGCGGCAGTTAAGACCTTGGAGCACTTCCACAAATACCTGTATGGTCAGCCATTCCACTTGAGGACTGACTACTCCGCCCTAACCTGGCTACTCAGCTTTAGAAACCTGGAAGGCCAGACAGCCCGTTGGGTCCAGAGGCTGCAGGAGTACGACTTCACCTCTGAACATCGTAGAGGGAAGAGCCACGGCTACGCACACGCCATATCCCGAAGACTCTGCCGAGAAGAGTGCGGCGAATGCACAAGAGTGGAAGAGAAAGAGCGTGCCGCAGCTGTCAGAGTGGTCACGGCAGTGCCTGTGGATGGCTGGGATAGCTCAGGCCTGAGGAGGGAGCAGCTGGAGGACGCCGACTTGGGGACACTCTTGAGGGAAGTGGAGGCAGGGACAAGACCTACCTGGTAGGACATCGCACCAAGGAGCACCAGATACAAATCCTACTGCACCCAATGAGACTCACTGAAGATCAGAGAGGGCGTGCTATTTCGGGTATGGGAATCACCCCATGGGAGGACGCCCAGAGTGCAGTTGGTACTTTCCTGGACTAAGGTCCCGGAAGTCTTGTAGGAAATGCACGCCGGTACTTCAGGAGGACACCTGTGAGCGAACCGAACGATCGACAAACTCCGACAGCGATACTACTGGCTGAGGCTCCGAGCAGACGCTGAGAGATGGTGCCGACAATAACACGTGTGCGTGGAGCCGGGGTCGCATGCAGCAGTACAACGTCGTAGCGCCTTTCGAATGCATCGCTGTCGACATAGGTGAACCATTCCCAGTGTTTGACCGAGGTAACAAGTACCTGATGGTGACCGTGGACTACTTCATCAAGTGGCCGGAAGTGTATGCCATCCTGAACCAGGAGGCGAAGACTGCCTTGTGGAGCAAGTGTTCTGCCATTTTGGGGTGCCGTTAGAACTCCACAGCGACCAGGGCACCAATTTTGAGTCTGACCTGATGAAAGAGGCACTGGAAAGACTTGGGGCGAACAAGACCCGCACAACAGCCCTACATCTGCAGTAGGACGGCATGGTTGAGAGGTACATTAAGACCTTAGAAGAACACCTGAGAAAGGTCGTGGCCAACCATCAGCGAGACTGGGATGTCAAGGTGCCACTGTTCTTGCTGGCCTACCGTTCGTCAACACATGACACCACTGGAATGACGCCAGCCTTCTTAATGTTCGACCGGAGTTACTTCTCCCTTGTAGCGTGGCTTTTGGGAGCACCCCGGATGCAAAACAGCCAACAACCGAGTATATGGAGAACCTGGTGGACCATCTCAACTACACGCATGAAATGTTTCGTTAGAACATCCAGAAGGCGAGCGACCGCATGAAGACTAACTACGACAGGCAAGCCAACAGCCAAGGGTTCCGGCAAGGTGACCTGGTCTGGTTGTATCGCCCTACCCGTACCAAGGGACGCTGCCCGAAACTTCAACAACCGTACTGGGTGGTAAAGAGGATTAACGACGTGGTGTACAGCATCCAGAAGGTGCCCCGAGGAAAGATGTTGGTGGCACACCTGGATCGTCTGGCCCGCTACGATGGTGCTATTCGGGATGACCATCCTTGAAGAGGGAGCAGTGTTGCGAACATTGTTGCGGCCGATGCGCACAAAGAGACAGATAGGGTAGCGCAGAGATAAAAAGCTTGCCGAAACAGATAAAAATAGATAACTGGAAGGGTCAGTGTGGAGATAAAAAGCTTGCAAAAACAGATAAAGATAGATAAGTGGAAAGTTTTAGTGCCGTCTTGTTTGTTACAGAAAATACTGTTAATTTCTCGAGAAATGAGTAGAGGTATATAAAAGAAGCCGCGGGTTGCCAGTTTAGTTGAGATTCGTAATGAGACAGCTGTAATTGGAACTGCGTGTGCGTGCAGCTGTGACTTGAAAGTGAGCTTTTTCTTTATTTACGTGTGAAGCAGCCAGGAGAGATTGTATTTGTGTATGTTACGTAATTCTGCTACTGTAAGGGTTGACCAAAGTGTGTTTCTACGGAAATAAAGAGCATTTTGGAATTTCTGCAAATTGGACTTTTAATTCTATGAACACACAAAGTCACAGTATATTGCCAGAGCTTCACTGACATCTGCAAGACTGTGGACATAAACTCATAGCTCAAACATATGATGGTGCTAATGTTATGTCTGGAGTGAAGGAAATTGTTCAGTGCCTCATAAAACAGATGTATACATCTGCAGAATACATTCACTGCTATGCCCGTCAATTAAATCTACTCATGTTGAATGCAGCGTCAATGAATAGCAGTGTAAGAATCTTTTTAATTAATCTTCAAGGAATTTGTGCTTTTTTTTTCTAATTCCCCTCAGAGAACAGCAGTTCTAGAGGAAGTGGTGCAGAAGTGACTGCTAAGGTCAGTGCCTGCGAGATGGAACTTTCAATCCAGATCCGTCAATATGGTTTTCAAACACAGAGAGGAGTTAATGGAATGCATGAAAATTATTAGTGGCGGCGAGAGAATCACCAATACAAACTCCGTTCTTCAAGCATCTGGTTTTATTGGAATTTTGACTGATTCAGATTTCCTATTTTGGCTGTCTTTCTTCCTCAAAATTATGTCCCATGTTGATATTTTCTACAATCAAATTCAGAGGAGTGACTGTACCCCTGAAATGATCCAGAATAGATTGAACTCTTTCGAGATGGAAATCCATAAAATTAGAAGTTCCATAAATTCCAACGAAGTTGTGGAGAATGTAACAAAGAGAAGAAAACTCCTAGAACACACTGAGAGAAAAAGAGAGGCAATTGAAATATATGATGTTATCATTACTGAAATGAAGGAAAGGTTCAGGTTTGTTGGCCATATGGAAGCAGTAGTTCTGTCTCGACCTGACAGATTTTCAGAATATAATGTATCGTTTCCTGCACATCATGTAAAAGTTGCCCCTGAGAAATATTCTTTTGTTGAAGAAAAGAAACTGATCATAGAGCTTTCCACAATTTACAGCACTGAGGAATTTGAAAACATAGCGGGGGTTGTTCCATTAATGGAGGTTTTCAAAGACAATAACTCGTGTTCCACTTTTAGCGAATCCGTTAAGCTTCTTAATGTCCTTGTGACAACTTACAACATGTGAGGCAGAAAGGCGTGTGTCTACACTTAAATTAAAACATTTCTGTTTCTGCGTAACACAATGTGTGAAGAGAGACTGCATTGGCCATGCTTTCCATTGAAAGGAACTTAATCATGCAGATCGAGAACTTCAACGAGTTGGTCACTGATAAATTTGTCAGCAGAAAGGAGAGAAGAGCTGTGCTTCTATATAAATAGGTGAGTGTTATATATTCTAGAGTGTTTATGAAATGTGCATGTTGTGTTATATGCTGTGAATTACTGTTAACTTGTGTGTACAGCGGTCTATAGTGACAGGCTTAAAGAAACTTTGTTACTTCCCCTGGCTGCAGCTCTACCAATTGGTGGCAACATGCTGAAAGTAAAAGCAATAGATTTAGCTAAAATCACAAATATCACTGTTGATAAAAGTGAATGAGAAGATATTGACACATTGCTTCATTCACCTGTTTTTCACAGGACATTTTCAAGAACTGTTGCTCCCATCATCAGCTGAGTCTCAAATAATGCAAATTGTAGTGTTTTCTTCCTTCTCTGTGTCATCGGTAGATGGTGTGATGTATTTGTCAAAGATGTCCGGTGGTGGAGTTTCAAAATTCATGATTCTATAAAGATTTTTATTAATGAAGACTTTTTTTCCCTACAGAAAGATCTATGGAATGATTAATATGTTTTATTAAAGCTGTATCAAATTAATGTCATGTCCGGTATTCAAAAAATGAAAAGCAAAAGCTGATATTTCTATTTCATTGTTTTTAATGTTTCTTATATGTTCTTAAGTTCTGATGACAATATTTGTTTTTGTTTTTCCTATATATATTAGGGCAAGTTTCACATTTGATCTCGTAAATTCCTGGTTTTTCTTTTGCAATAATTGAATTTTTTCAGGGAATTTTAACAATTCTTGATATTGAATCTATTTTGAGGTGCAAGAACTATGTTGTGTGGTGAGAAGATATTTTGGAATTTATTATGGACCGATGGGTGGAAAGTAAATTTCTTAAAAACATTTTTATCTTTTGCCCTTCTAGGTTCCAGGATGGTGGTTTCTTTTATTTTCTTAGCCTTGCTGAGTCTGTTAATTTTTTTGAACACTAAATTTGGTTTGAAACCGTTGGATATAGCTACCTTTTTTATGTGTAGTATTCTTCTTGATAATCTTCTCTGCTCAGGGGAAAGTTGATTTAACCATTGAAAATGGCATGTTGGTGTTGTTTTGGGTTGAAACTATTGTTCTTAATGTAATTTTCCATGTGTGTCGGTTTCCTGTAAATACCAAAAGTGAGTTTGTTGTCCATTTTTTTTTAATCTTGATGTCCAAAAAGGGAAGAACCCCATTCTTTTCTGTTTCCAATGTAAATTTTATAGCTAGATTCTGAATATCCAGAAGTCTAATAGCATCTTGTATGACTTTTTAGATACTATTGCAAAAATGTGGTCAACATAACAATACTAAACTTTGAAATACATTGGAAAAGGTTTTGTGATATGGGTTTCAAAAACACTCATGGATAAATCTCCTAAGAAGGGATCCAATGGGTCGCCCATAGCTAGGCCTGTCTTCTGTTTATAGATCTGTCCATTAATACTGAAAAAATTCTGATCAATCCAAATTTCTGTAAGTTGTGAAAGTTCTTCTATTTTTTTTTTTGCAGGTTACTTACTTTGATTTTAGCCATTTTTTGAGAAGTGGGATAAGCTCAAGTGGTAGGTATACTTGGATATAAAGAAGTGATGTTGAAAGAAACTAATGCATCTGTAGAGTTGACAATTGTGTTGTTCTTCAAGAGATTTATCAACTCAAGTGAGTTTTTAATACTGAAATTTTCGAACTTTGTGAAAGATCTGAAGATTTGAACCAGTCATTTTGTTATTTTGTTATTAATAACATTGGTGCACCCACTTACCAATTATCATTAGTCGATATGAAAGTTTGTGTTTCCTCTAATGAAGTGCTTATGTATTTGATTATTTGTTTTACCTACAATTTGTCTGCTATATAACTGTAATATGACTTCATAGATGTATAGAGAGCACGGGGTTAAGATGTTAGGGTTTTAAAGCTTTTGGATAGCTTTTTTTAAAGCTTGTTTACAAGAATCTGATTGTTTCAATCCCAGAATTAATCTTACTGCTCTTTTTTGTAGCAGGAATACCCTGTTAGTATATTTGTTTAGTACAACGTCCCCATACTTTTATCCCACAAGTTAAATGTGAGTAGATTAAACCATAGTATACTATTTTTAGTGCCTAAGCTTCCACCAGATTTTTTAGTTTTTTCATTGTAAATAATCCTGAGCTCAACTTATGACAGATATGATTTATATGCTGGTCCGACGTCAAATGTTTGTCCATGATTACTCCTAGAAAATCAGCACTAAGAACTTAATTTACTTCTCTGTTTTCAATAACCATTTTAGTGTTTGTAGTAGATCTATTCATAACGTTTGAAATTGGGTGTAAATTTGTCTTATTTAAATTTGTGTGCAAATTATTGATCCTAAAATAATGTATAATCTTTGTTACATTTTGCGTTGTTATATTTTCCAGAGCCTGTAAACTTGTCCTTGTATTTGATATTGACGTATCATCAGTGTACATAAATATTTTTCCATCAGAGATATTTGGTAGGTTGTTAACATAAATTATGATTGGTAAGGGTCCAAGAACTGAACCTTGGGGCACTCCATATGTCACTGTTTCTTTATCTGAATAGTGTTCCTCAATATGTTGGTTCTTAACATAAGTGATTTTACTTGTTGGGATCGTTTGACTAGATATGTCCTAATTAAATTATTTGATATTCCTTGTATCCTGTAGTGGTACAGTTTATCTAGTAAAAGCTCATGTTCAACACAGCCGAATGCTTTTGAATGGTCCAGGAATATATAACTGCTGTTTTCATTGTTATCCATCTTATTTATTATGTAATCAACTATTTCTGTTATAGCACTTCTTATTCATTTATTTTTTCTGAATCCATATTGGTAGTTGACCAGAACCTCATGTTTTTCTAGGAATGCTACAATTTGATGTGCTATTATTCTTTTTACTAACTTGGAGAGCACTGCGATGCGCATTATTGGCTGGTCGTTGCTTATTTGATCCTTATTTTTTCTTTTTGTGTATTATTGGCATGACAACAGATTTCTTGAGGCAGTCAGGAAATATCCCAGATGTAATAACTGAGTTAAGTTCAGTAAAGGCTCCATTATATATAGGGTGCATTTCTTCAATAAAGTATTGGAAATACCATCTAGTCCAGAGGCATTTTTCTTTTTCACTTTGTTTATAAATACTAGTAATTCTTCCTTTGTTATTTCCCTCGGATACATAAAGGTGCTAATTGATTTTGTTTTATATTGATGTTGTGTATTGCTGTTTTTATTTAGTATTAATTGGTTTACACTTTCTATGAAATAGGAATTAAATTTATTGCTTATTTCTGTTGGATCTTCAATATGAGACCTATTATTAGATGCACTTACCACATTGCTAAATGGCTGGCAAACAAACTTAAATTTTATAAAAAGTTTGAAACTATGGGAATGGAGAACTCCTTGGAATTGATAAACCACCTACAAAATTACAGTGTTTCTAAAAATGCCACATAATGGTGTATTTTGACCTCAAATCACTTTTCACAAAAATTCCTATTGAAAACATACCTGCACTTCTGAGAAAATGGCTGACTCTGGCCACAACAAATCCAATGGAAATACATAGCATCATTAACCTTGCAGAATTGTGTACAAGACACAACTTCTTCACATTTAATAAAAAATCCTCTCAACAGTCAAAAGGTTTAGCAATGGGAAGCAAACTGTCACCCATTTTGGTAGACTTATACATGAATCACCTCGAGTTCACATAGCAAAAGCCTTCCTTCAAATTTGCAAATTTTGGTGGAAATATGTAGATGATATTTTTGCTATAATTCCTGAGAAATTGAAAGAAGATGTTTTTAAACTACTGAATCCACAAATAACAAACATTAACTTCACAACCATAATATAAATAAACAATACTTATCTTTACACAAATAAAAATATTTAGTGAATATTCTCCACTTAACTTAAGAAGCCGATGACAATACTTCTATTATGTTTTTGCGAAATTAATTTCGTGGACATTTGACCACATCTTCAGTCAAACACAATTCGTTGTCAAACACACTTCGTTGTCAAGGATACTATGTATTTAAGTATTTACGTATTACCAACATCTGAAAACGAAACAAACCTAAAAACAGAATCAAAAATTTGTTTGGATCAAAATTTTTTCATTTTTAATGGTGAATTTTTTCAACAAACTTCTGGCTTAGCAATGGGTGATCCTCTTTCACCTTTTCTTGCTGATCTTTTTATGAGTTTTTTCGAAATTTAAGTCAGTAAAGCTTTTCCTTTAATTTTTAAAACATGGTATAGATATGTTGGTGATATTTTTGCTATTGTTCCTGAAAAACAAATTAATGATGCTTTAAAATTACTAAATTTGCAAGATAAAGCTATAAAATTCACATTAGAAACTGAAATTAATGGATTTCTTCCTTTTCTAGATTTGAAAATAATAAGAAATAATAACAAATTAGATTTTGGTATTTATAGGAAATCTACTATTATTGATAATTACATAAAAAATAAAAGTTTTAACCCTTTCGCACATAAATTTGCTGTTTTTAATAGTTTGATTTATAGATTAATAAATATAGCCCTGAATAAAGAAGAATTTAATAAAGAATATAAAAATATTATTGATACTGCTTTAATTAATGGTTTTAATAAAGATTTTATACAAAAGAAGATTGAAAAATTTAAATATCAAAAAGTATTAATGATATTTCTACTCTTAAAAAAATAAAAGATGATTATGAATTTAAAAAATTTACTTACCATTCTTGGGTTAATAAACATTTTCAAAAAACTTTTAAAGAAGTTGGTATAACTTTAGTTCCTCAAAACAAATATAGTATTAAAAATTTTCTAAAAAAGATAAAATTCCTAATAATAAAAAGTCTGGTATTTATCAATTTAATTGCTTAGATTGTGATCAGGTTTATATTGGAAAGACGAAAGGTAGTTTGGAAATCAGAAAGAAAGAACATTTTCGTAACATTAGATATAAACAAATTGATAAATCGGTCGTGGCAGATCATTTTTGGTCATTTAACCATGAAATAAATCCCGAAGTTAAATTATTGAAACAATTAAATGTTCCCATAGATTTATTGGTTTGGGAAAAAATATTTATTCTAAAAAATAAAAATTGTGTAATGAATTTTGACATACCGGCAATTGATTCTCTTTTTAGGTTTGTTTCGTCTTCAGATGTTGGTGATACGTAAATACATAAATACATAGTATCCTTGACAACGAAGTGTGTTTGACAACGAATTTTGTTTGACTGAAGATGTGAGTAAATGTCCACAAAATTAATTTTGCAAAAACATAATAGAAGTATTGTCATCGGCTTCTTAAGTTAAGTGGAGAATATTTACTAAATATTTTTATTTGTGTAGTGTTTGTTACTCCATTGTAAATAGCTTCATTTTCTGTGTGATACTTATCTTTTTGGGACCTTTAAAGGATTAAGACAGTTTTAAATTTGAAATACATAGAAAACTTACAAATTAAATACTAAAATCAGAAACACTATTAACAGTGAAGTGTTTTTCATTAGTTGAAATGTTGAAGTAGTCACACTTATTTACACTCACTTTCAAATATTAGAAAATATTAGAAAATATTCGAACATAAAACCTATGCATGTTGCTAATTACATAAAAAGATGGATGCAACCCAACTTCACATCTACTAGCTGCCTTCAGAAGTTTGATTCAAGTTTGAAGGAGATACTCAAGAAAATTTCATATATGAACACATTAACATCACTGACAATACAGACCTGTAGTACAAGTTCACGTACCATCCTTGGTTTTTTTAAATAGTTAAAACCCTTTCATGGAAGTGTTGAAAACAGTGTTGTTGTATAAATTAAATTAATTGGGAGTCAATTAATGACACTAAACAACACTTACTTTTAAATTTTCCCGGAACTAGTTTCAGAGGCCTTCCCTCTATTTTCAGCCGGACATCGACTGGTTCTCATTGGTGTAGCTGGCAATATTTTGTCATCGGTCTCCTCTGGTGGCGGTTCGAGGAACTTGCTGAACAAATCTTTCTGGGGGATGTCGAAATTGAATACTTTGTTCTTATTTTTTGAAATAAAGATTTGTTCCCATGTGGACAGTTCTTGTTTTCCTGTTGTATGTTTTAGTAATTTTGGTTCGGAATTTATGTTGTGGTTTTTTTCCCTAAAATGCGTGGCAACTGCTGATTTTTCCAATTGTTTGTATTTTATGTTCCTAAAGTGTTCCTTTGCTCTTGTTTCTAAATTTCTTTTGGTTTTTCCAATATAAATTTGACTACAGTCACAGCATTCAATTTGATATATACCAGATTTTTTGTTAGATGGAATGGCATCTTTGATGTTTGAGCAAATTATGTTTTTTAAGGAGTAATGGTTCACTGGAGCTAGTTGGATGTTTTGTTTTTTGAAGACTTTTTTGAATTTATCAAAATTTATTTATCAATGTCCGGCTGAAGATAGAGGGAAGGCCTCTGAAACTAGTTCCAGGAAAATTTAAAAGTAAGTGTTATTAATCGACTCCCAATTAATTTAATGGTTAAAACCACTTACCTCACCAATAGAACTGAACATCTTGGGGGAAAAAAAATTGCACATGATTATAAACAGTAACAGTGTAATAAATTTTCAAACTTCGCTATTAAACAAAATGCCCGCTAACACCAGAAGGTAGATGATCAATATCAGCAGGAAGGGGAAACAAAAAAACAAAAACAAAAAAAGGCTTCAGTTACCCAGTAGCTGATGATGAGGATGAATGCTCTCAAAAACATTTCAGTTGTGTTCTAGCATTTGAAAGTGAATGTGAGTGTGAATAACTGTGACTACTTCAATGTTCCAACAGATCCCTTCTTCTTTGAAGCTATCAGGTGCAGTGTATCTGGAAATGCTAAGTAGATCAATTTTGTCATCTATAGGCATTTCCTTTTTATGATTAGTTCTTCACCAACAAGAAGGGACAACCCCGCACTATCACTCAGACATGCAAGTTTTCCTGAATGAGAATCTGCAGGTACCCATGATGGTATGAAGAGATGCATTTTAGTTCCCAGCGCAGCAGATTTAATCTCACTGGACTTTATACCTTTGCAGAATCTTAAAGGATGCCATGTGTCATAGGAAATCAGCTGTACCAGAGGCTTTTTATTAATAAATTGCAGCAGTATATGCAGAAATCTCTACAGATACATTGACCAATGTTTTCGAAGCAACCATTCACCATTGCAACAAATGTCTGGCCATCGTGGCAATCATTTTGAAATCAAAAGAAACCAAACAAGTGTCAGAAGGTTGCATTAATCTGTGCTTACTCGTGATAAAGAGTTTTGATTGTTGAAGTGTTTATACACTTTTTTGACAGACTTTGTATTCACACTTGTATTCCTACTTTGCATATTCTAAATAAAATTAGTATTTTGGTAGTTAACAGTGCCCTCAATTGCCAAGATCATATCATTATCACTGGTATGAGGATCGTTTGATAAGTCTGGTAAATTTCCATGAAGAGATGGAAACTTTTTGTTGCAACTTTGTGTTGGTAAGCTTGGCTATTCAAAAGATTGTGCAGAAAATTTGAATGTGCTACAATGTACAATTATTTATTAACAGCCATCTGAACTGTTCAGTGTGATAGCTTTGATTGAAAGTGGAAAAAAAGAGTTTTGTGCTGTTATTAAACATTTTCATTTTAAGAGCTCTCCTGCTGCACAAGTCAAAACTGAATTGGATGAAGTTCACGCAGACTCTGCACCAACATTCAAGATCATTTACTTCTGGATCAATGAATTTAAACTGGTTGTAGAAGCACCGAAGATGAATATCGCTCTGGTCTCCCAATTGAGGCCACCACACAGGACACCATTGAAAAAATCTACGATCTGGTTATGCAAGACCGATGAATCAAAATTTGTGAGATTGCAGAGGCTGTAGGTATGTCAACTAAGCGAGTGCACAATAGTCTGAAAAATTGGCAATGAAAAGGTTGTGTGAGAGATGGATGCTACGATTGCTCACGATCGACCAAAAATGCATTTGGAAGAACACTTCTACCGAGTGTCTTGTGCCTTTTTTTTTTTTCTCCAGCACTCATTTGCTTGTCTTCCCGATTCTAATCGCTGTTTACCAGTGGGATCGCTTCGGATTTCCGCTGCTGCTCTCTTTGAGCGCAGCGATTTCCAAAAGTCTTTCTACTAGGTGTACTGCTTCAAATCAGGAGGAGAGTTGGTGCTTGGTGTCGAAGTGGTTAAGTCAGGGGTAAGTGCTCCAAGTCTTGGGTTTTTGGTAAAATTTCTTTGAGTTTTCATGATCACTTTTGGTGAGCCATGATTTGTTTAATGGGCTATTCCCTTCAGTTCCGGTACCAAAAGCTTTATTGTTTTTTCCCTTTTTATGTTTCAGGTTTTAAAAAATGGTGACTGCTAGCTAGCTTGGCTTTTCTACATTGTTAAATGGGGGACAGAATTTAACTATTGGCTTATCCTAAAGTTATATATGTATTCAAAGGTTATGAATACCCATGTAATTTTCCTACTCAGTTACTTTGCTTTGGTAAATTCTTACTGTGTAGTTACTGGCTAGCATCACCGTTAATTTAAATGCTTTCTGGGACCAATGTTACCCTCATACTTTATTATTGTTCTTTCAGGAAAATTGTTCATGTTGGAGTAATTTTGGCTAAAGATTATGATGCTGTTCGTTTCCCGTGCTACTTTAAAGGGAGCACATATTGTTATAATTAATATGTTATATTTGTTATAATCAAGGATTGTAGTAATGAATTAAAGCATTTGAATTGTTTATTGGGGCAATATTGAGTCAGTTCTTTGTATGCTGTGTACCCTAACCTTGACCTCTTAGCTTTAGGGTTTGTGGAGCCAAAATTCCTTACTTTAGTTTAGGCTGTTTAGGAAGTGTTTAGGAATGAAGTGCGTGGACAGGGCCGGCCGGCAGAGTCTGGCAATGTTTAATTGGAATCTGCAAGACTTTTATGCCGATTTGTGACCGTGGATGAAACTTGGATACATCATTACACACCAGAGTCAAAACAGCAGTCAAAGCAATGGACAGAGGCTGTTGAAAGTGCACCAAAGAAGGCAAGGACCATTTTGTCAGCTGGTAAGGTAATGGCCATTCTTTTTTGGGGATTTTCAAGGAATAATCCTCATAGATTACCTGGGAAAAGGTAGAATCATAACTGGAGCCAATTATGCTTCATTGTTGGATCGTTTGCAACATGGGTGTACTGAAAAGAGACCAAGATTGAAACGCAAAAAGGTGCTTTTGTACCAGAATAATGCAACATTACACACATCAGCAATTGCAATGGCAAAAGAGCATGACTTGGGCTTTGAATTGGTTCCTCATTCACCTCATTCACCAGACTTACCCCCAAGTGACTTCTTCCTGTTCCCAAACTTGAAAATTTGGCTTGGTTGTAAGAAATTTTCATCAAATGAAGAAGTGATAGTCACCATCAATGATTAATTTTCTGGTTAAAAAAAAAACAAAAAAAAAAAAAACAGACTTATCAAATGATCCTCGTATGACAGAAATTCATCCTTCTGGAGTTCTTTTGCATTTGTCTGCTTCAATAAGAGTCATGAGATCTCTCGTTTTCAGGTGTGGTTACAAGTGAAATAAATAAAATGTTGGATAAGTCCAATTTTGTAATATATAATTTAATTGTATAATCTGGATTACATTTTACTCAAACTTTCTTTCCTAGTTAATCATTGCAGGTTACCTCCAGCATATCAGTAAATCCTTACTTCCTTAATAGTTTCCGTTAATTATATAAAATTTCTCACTCCTGCACGTCCACTCATCACTATCAATAACTTTTGTTTTCCCTGCGTCGTCTTTCCACCATCAAGATTACAGAACATATCTTTATGAAGATTATTGATTTTCTGTTCCTATCCAAAACTTTCATATTCTCCGCGACATTTTTCCATCATCATCAAACAAAATTATTGATTTTCTGTTACTATCCAAAACTTTTATATTCACCGCGACATTTTTCCATCATGAAACAAGATTATTGATTTTCTTCTTCCTAGTAACCGTTCATTTTTTTATATTGTCATTACATGGCCCACTATTAGTCAGATCAGAAAACAAGAATTTCCAATTGAATATTCATATAAAAAGTTCCAACTAAAATGTACCACTACAAATGCCCCTCTCCGAAATATATGGAAAATAACTAAATGAACTCATTAACAATATATTTCCATATGTTTTGGAAGAATGCCCCAAATTAGCAATTTTGTTTACAACAATAATACATAACACAAATATAACATACATAAAATATCACAAAAAAAAAGTTTTGTATATACTGACCTCCAGCTTTATAACAAATTACCCAATTATCTGAAGCAAATACCTGCACTGCATCGATTTAGAATTTGTCTCAAAAAACTTCTTTCACTCCATTGTTTTTATAGCATAAAAGAATATTATGATTACTTTGACAATTGATTTTGTTAATGTTAATGATGTTAATGTTTTATAGTATAGGTGAATTGTTTGAATATTTTAACTACAAGTGAACTGTTATTATTATTATTATTATTATTATTATTATTATTATTATTATTATTATTATTATTATTATTATTATTATTATTATTATTATTATTATTATTATTATTATTATTATTATTATTATTATTATTATTATTATTATTATTATTATTATTATTATTATTATTATTATTATTATTATTATTATTATTATTATTATTATTATTATTATTATTATTATTATTATTATTATTATCATTATTATCATTATTATCATTATTATCATTATTATCATTATTATCATTATTATCATTATTATCATTATTATCATTATTATCATTATTATCATTATTATCATTATTATCATTATTATCATTATTATCATTATTATCATTATTATCATTATTATCATTATTATCATTATTATCATTATTATCATTATTATCATTATTATCATTATTATCATTATTATCATTATTATCATTATTATCATTATTATCATTATTATCATTATTATCATTATTATCATTATTATCATTATTATCATTATTATCATTATTATCATTATTATCATTATTATCATTATTATCATTATTATCATTATTATCATTATTATCATTATTATCATTATTATCATTATTATCATTATTATCATTATTATCATTATTATCATTATTATCATTATTATCATTATTATCATTATTATCATTATTATCATTATTATCATTATTATCATTATTATCATTATTATCATTATTATCATTATTATCATTATTATCATTATTATCATTATTATCATTATTATCATTATTATCATTATTATCATTATTATCATTATTATCATTATTATCATTATTATCATTATTATCATTATTATCATTATTATCATTATTATCATTATTATCATTATTATCATTATTATCATTATTATCATTATTATCATTATTATCATTATTATCATTATTATCATTATTATCATTATTATCATTATTATCATTATTATCATTATTATCATTATTATCATTATTATCATTATTATCATTATTATCATTATTATCATTATTATCATTATTATCATTATTATCATTATTATCATTATTATCATTATTATCATTATTATCATTATTATCATTATTATCATTATTATCATTATTATCATTATTATCATTATTATCATTATTATCATTATTATCATTATTATCATTATTATCATTATTATCATTATTATCATTATTATCATTATTATCATTATTATCATTATTATCATTATTATCATTATTATCATTATTATCATTATTATCATTATTATCATTATTATCATTATTATCATTATTATCATTATTATCATTATTATCATTATTATCATTATTATCATTATTATCATTATTATCATTATTATCATTATTATCATTATTATCATTATTATCATTATTATCATTATTATCATTATTATCATTATTATCATTATTATCATTATTATCATTATTATCATTATTATCATTATTATCATTATTATCATTATTATCATTATTATCATTATTATCATTATTATCATTATTATCATTATTATCATTATTATCATTATTATCATTATTATCATTATTATCATTATTATCATTATTATCATTATTATCATTATTATTATTATTATTATTATCATTATTATTATTATTATTATTATTTATTATTGTTATTGTTATTGTTATTGTTATTCTTATTCTTATTGTTATTGTTATTGTTATTGTTATTACTATTACTATTACTATTATTATTATTATTATCATTATTATTATTATTATCATTATTATCATTATTATCATTATTATCATTATTATCATTATTATCATTATTATCATTATTATCATTATTATCATTATTATCATTATTATCATTATTATCATTATTATCATTATTATCATTATTATCATTATTATCATTATTATCATTATTATCATTATTATCATTATTATCATTATTATCATTATTATCATTATTATCATTATTATCATTATTATCATTATTATCATTATTATCATTATTATCATTATTATCATTATTATCATTATTATCATTATTATCATTATTATCATTATTATCATTATTATCATTATTATCATTATTATCATTATTATCATTATTATCATTATTATCATTATTATCATTATTATCATTATTATCATTATTATCATTATTATCATTATTATCATTATTATCATTATTATCATTATTATCATTATTATCATTATTATCATTATTATCATTATTATCATTATTATCATTATTATCATTATTATCATTATTATCATTATTATCATTATTATCATTATTATCATTATTATCATTATTATCATTATTATCATTATTATCATTATTATCATTATTATCATTATTATCATTATTATCATTATTATCATTATTATCATTATTATCATTATTATCATTATTATCATTATTATCATTATTATCATTATTATCATTATTATCATTATTATCATTATTATCATTATTATCATTATTATCATTATTATCATTATTATCATTATTATCATTATTATCATTATTATCATTATTATCATTATTATCATTATTATCATTATTATCATTATTATCATTATTATCATTATTATCATTATTATCATTATTATCATTATTATCATTATTATCATTATTATCATTATTATCATTATTATCATTATTATCATTATTATCATTATTATCATTATTATCATTATTATCATTATTATCATTATTATCATTATTATCATTATTATCATTATTATCATTATTATCATTATTATCATTATTATCATTATTATCATTATTATCATTATTATCATTATTATCATTATTATCATTATTATCATTATTATCATTATTATCATTATTATCATTATTATCATTATTATCATTATTATCATTATTATCATTATTATCATTATTATCATTATTATCATTATTATCATTATTATCATTATTATCATTATTATTATTATTATTATCATTATTATTATTATTATTATTATTTATTATTGTTATTGTTATTGTTATTGTTATTGTTATTCTTATTCTTATTGTTATTGTTATTGTTATTGTTATTGTTATTACTATTACTATTACTATTATTATTATTATCATTATTATCATTATTATCATTATTATCATTATTATCATTATTATCATTATTATCATTATTATCATTATTATCATTATTATCATTATTATCATTATTATCATTATTATCATTATTATCATTATTATCATTATTATCATTATTATCATTATTATCATTATTATCATTATTATCATTATTATCATTATTATCATTATTATCATTATTATCATTATTATCATTATTATCATTATTATCATTATTATCATTATTATCATTATTATCATTATTATCATTATTATCATTATTATCATTATTATCATTATTATCATTATTATCATTATTATCATTATTATCATTATTATCATTATTATCATTATTATCATTATTATCATTATTATCATTATTATCATTATTATCATTATTATCATTATTATCATTATTATCATTATTATCATTATTATCATTATTATCATTATTATCATTATTATCATTATTATCATTATTATCATTATTATTATTATTATTATTATCATTATTATTATTATTATTATTATTTATTATTGTTATTGTTATTGTTATTGTTATTGTTATTCTTATTCTTATTGTTATTTTTATTGTTATTGTTATTACTATTACTATTACTATTATTATTATTATTATCATTATTATCATTATTATCATTATTATCATTATTATCATTATTATCATTATTATCATTATTATCATTATTATCATTATTATCATTATTATCATTATTATCATTATTATCATTATTATCATTATTATCATTATTATCATTATTATCATTATTATCATTATTATCATTATTATCATTATTATCATTATTATCATTATTATCATTATTATCATTATTATCATTATTATCATTATTATCATTATTATCATTATTATCATTATTATCATTATTATCATTTTTATCATTATTATCATTATTATCATTATTATCATTATTATCATTATTATCATTATTATCATTATTATCATTATTATCATTATTATCATTATTATCATTATTATCATTATTATCATTATTATCATTATTATCATTATTATCATTATTATCATTATTATCATTATTATCATTATTATCATTATTATCATTAATATCATTATTATCATTATTATCATTATTATCATTATTATCATTATTATCATTATTATCATTATTATCATTATTATCATTATTATCATTATTATCATTATTATCATTATTATCATTATTATCATTATTATCATTATTATCATTATTATCATTATTATCATTATTATCATTATTATCATTATTATCATTATTATCATTATTATCATTATTATCATTATTATTATTATTATTATTATTATTATTATTATTATTATTATTATTATTATTATTATTATTATTATTATTTATTATTGTTATTGTTATTGTTATTCTTATTCTTATTGTTATTGTTATTGTTATTGTTATTACTATTACTATTACTATTATTATTATTATTATTATTATTATTATTATTATTATTATTATTATTATTATTATTATTATTATTATTATTATTATTATTATTATTATTATTATTATTATTATTATTATTATTATTATTATTATTATTATTATTATTATTATTATTATTATTATTATTATTATTACTATCATCATTATCATCATCATTATCATTATACTGTACATACAGTTGAATTTTCATTCCAAACTTGTGTTGTATATATGTATATTGTATAATTTTTAGTTATAAGTACTTGACGTGTCCTATATCATGTAATATGATCAAAAGGATGAATAAAAACTAACTAACTAACTAACTAACTAACTAACTAACTAACTAACTAACTAACTAACTAACTAACTAACTAACTAACTAACTAACTAACTAACAATAAATAAACATTGAGTGAAATATAACAATAAATGAACATTGAACAACAACTTGGCATTACTATAACACGTCTTTTTAAATATATATTTTGTTTGCATGTGGGGGTGTGCCCCGCCCAAAATTTGCATAAAAGTATCACAATTACCACTTTTAAATTACAATGAACAAAACATAATATAACACATTAATATAAAGAATATTTTTTTACTAATATAACACTTTGTAAATGAGTATATATTTAAACATTTTTTTAATCTCAATTTAACCAATTTTTAATATATATATATATATATATGTATATATACAATTTATGTACAAGTTATATACAAAAGAACTCTCTATTTTGTATTTTATGTTGGGTGATTCGCCCACATAATTTATTTTTCAACTTGTCCCGTATCAATGGCAAGGTTCATTACAATTTCATGGTTCGTACTTGTGACTTTTGAACAGTTAATGTGATAAATTTTACTCTTTTGGCTAGCCTGAGCAGCATCCAGAACTTGGTTTCTGATTTTTCCGTTTGTGTGTATATCTTTACCATGAAATTCTTTTTGGTTAGGTTAGTGTTGTGTTTAATTCTTTTACCAAAATTTAGCAAAATTGTTTCATGTGGTGTATGATGTGTGTGACCATTGTGACCATTTATGTGTGTTGGTGAGAATATCTTTTGTACACACACGTTACAACTCAGATCAAAATATGGATACATCTTCTGATAACCATCTGTATTATTACATTCATTGTTTTGTAAGTCAACATCTGTTTCATTTTTATGTTTAATTACATTTTAGTTTTCTTTACATTATTTATCTGTAATACGATCTCACCAGTTACTTCTCCTACATTATATTCCTGATAATTCTGTGATTCTTTATTTACCTTATCATATTCATCTTTATTCTGACCTACACTTTGTACTAATATTTTGTTATCTCCCCTACATACTTTATTACTTAATTCTGATTCTTGTATCATATTATTTACATTTTTCTCTACTGCTTGTGTTACATTTTGTATTAAATTATCTTTACGTTCCTCCCTATCCTGTTTTAAATCTTGTCTCCTACCAGTTATAATATCATTCATATTATCCAGTTTATTCATTATATTATTCATTTTAGCATCCATATTACTCCTCTTAGCGTCCATATTACTCATAAATTGCTTTAAAATTTCTATCATTGACTCATTATCTATATACTTTCCTGCTCCTTTCTTAGCTTCTTTGTCTACTTCTTTTCTATTTACTTCTACCTCATCACTAACTTGTCCCTCTACTTCTTCCTTCTTATATAAACATTTACTCTCTGCTTCTTTATTAATTTCTATCTTGCTAACTACCTTTTTATATTCTCAATGACATAAATTATTTAGTTACTTCTACACAGCAAATATATGCTTTTTGTTATCATTATTATTCTTTAAAAAGTTCATAAATTCTGCTCACACTTCTAAATGTTTTAGTGATTGGTTACTTTTTGTACTCACTCATCTTCTCTCTTCTTTCTTGATATTTGCTTATCACCATCCTGTAGTCCTGGTATCGTTGCTTCCACGAAATTCAAATTTCCGTGATATATTGGTTGTTGCTAATTTCACTCTAATTCGAGTCCCGCGACGGGCGCTATATGTAACCAGAATTTTTATCCAGCTACACTCTTTATTTGGGCCCCGTGGCGGGCATTATATGTAACAAATTTCTATTCATTGTAGATTGAATATTGTGTACCATTTTTTCAGCACAATCTTTTCCCATCTCCTGTCAGTTTGTGCTGTTATCAGTTTCTTCAGGTCACCAATTGTATCATCTGAATTGAATTTTACTCGACACAAATATGTGCAATGTATATAAAGAGTTAATAATAATTATTCAGAAATATCAGATAAGCTAATGCAATTGTGATAAATATATAATTTGATGGTGTATAATTTTGATTACATTTTACTTGAACTTTCTTTCATAGTCCATCATTGCAGGTTACCTTCAGCATATCAATAAATCCTTACTTCCTTAATAGTTTCCATTAATTACATAACATTTCTCACTCCTGCACGTCCACTCATCACTATCAATACTTTTTGTCTTCCCCGCGTCCTCTTTCCACCATCAAGATTACAGAACATATAATATAGATAGAGTCAACATGAAAAATTCAATGCCATGGCTGGCATTTGAACCACGGATCTCCTGGTTTCCGCCCAGTCACTCTTACCCTTTGAGCTACCATGGCCAACATGCCATCCTGACATTAAATTCTCCATTTGACTCATATTTCCCCGGTAGACCACTAGGGGCTCTCGCATCCAAGATACACCGTTTGTGGCGACTTACTATCATAAGTACTTAAGTCCCAGGTTTTATCATTTAACTCTTATTATTTTTAGTTAATTGATGGAAATTAATCATTTCTCCACACTGAGTGTAAACATAGTGACTCATAAATCAAACTCAAGAAAAAAAAAGTCAAACTAAGTTTAGGAAAGAAGTTAAAAACTTTTTAATTGAGCAAACCTTCTACAGTGTGCAGGAGCTTTTTGATCACTTTAGAAACTAGTTTAAGACAGTACACATCATTAACATAAATTATTGTATATACATTCTCTGAATAATTTTTATCTGTAACTTTCTACATATGTGAATTAGTCTCTAAAACCTGGTGGAATTGTGAATCTATATGTTAATCTGTAACTTTGTATATTTGACATAATTCTTATTATTGTAATGTTGCCTCCAGATGTATATTATTTGTATTCATGTTATTATTTAAACCAGTATTCAATATCTATACTTCTTATTATGTAGAAAATGAAGCTAGCTACAGTGATGCAATAAATATTACACAAATATTTATATTTGTGTAATATCTATACTTCTTGTTTAAAATTAACGAAGCCATGAATTTGTCAAAAAATTCTTATGGTGAATAAAGACATCAACTAGGAACTAAACACTAAGCACTAATTATAGAAATATTAAGGTTTTTGTCAGCTCTTTAAAAGAAATTGTACCAAATATTTTTGAACCATCTAAGTGATTGCAGATTTAAAAGATATTAAGAACATTGGAAACAACATTTTCAGCAAACATTGAAGCTGTGGAAATTCCTGATGAAAATCTAATACAAAAAATAGCAACAATACTTGGAGTCTCCAAAGATCTACTTAGTTATGCACTTACAAGAAAAACTATTTTTGCTCAAGGAGAAAAAGTTGTAAGTAATACTTTTGCAACATTTTGATACAAAAATATTAAATGTGAACATCTTAAACATATTCTGAGTTTTATGCGGGATATTGAATAATTATATATTAAATAATTATGCAGGATTAATTCAGTAACATTATAAAATGTTCTTTATATTACTTTCAGGTTTCTACTTTATCAGCAGCACAAGCTATAGACACACGAGATGCATTTGTAAAAGGAATATATGGACATCTTTTCATCATGATTGTAAATAAGATCAACAGTGCTATTTTCAAACCAAAAGAAAAAACCAAAAACTCCATTGGTGTTCTGGATATATTTGGTTTTGAAAATTTTGATTCAAACAGGTAATTAAGAGCAAGCATACGCTTATAATTCATATTCTGTACTAGTTGATTTAAAATGTTAAATAAAAATATAAGACCATATTTATTGAAGAGTATGGTAAGGGTCCACATAAACTTAAGGTCCATCTCAAAATTAATTATACTATGAGAGAAAGAGAAATACAAGTGATTTGCTGAAAGTTGTAATGTGTCTGAAGATTCTTTTCAACACTACAGGGCCCACCTCGGTAGCGTGGTGGTAGAATGTCTGCCTCACGTTTGAGAGGTCCCAAGTTCCAATCTCGGTCAGGGTGAGTTACCTGGATAAGGTTTTCTCTGGGGTTTTCTCTTATCCTGAAATACAAATGTCGGGTAACTCTAAGCTCAATTGACCCTGGGCTCATTTGAGCATCATTTCATCCATTCCATTCATTGCTCGATATTAACATTCTGAAACACTTGGTGAGTAAAAATACTCTTAGGATCATGTATTTCTCCAAATTTCACTCATTAATTTCGTATGGAATATCCTTGTGGGGAAATAGTAGCGAAGCTATTAAAATATTCAAATTACAAAAAAGGGTCTTTAGAATTATTCTTAATTTACCTTCTGTTGTCAGCTGCAAACCATTCTTTAAAGAACTAAACATTTTGCCATTACTTTGTATATATTTATATGAAACAATTGTATTAATGCAAACACGCATCAAGGATTTTATCATAAATTCTGAAATTCACTGTCATCACACAAGAGATAAAGCAAAACTACATATAACCCCACATCAAAAAATTGTTTGAAAATAGTTTCTACTGTAGAGGCATTAAATTCTACAACAAATTACCTATTGAAATAAAAAATATAAATTCATTTCCACGCTTCAAAAAACATCTCAAGCAATATATTCAAATTTAACTGTGTTGAAACACCACAGTGAAGCGAAATAATTATTAAATTATAGAGTAAGTGAAGCTGATGTGTAATAAATTTATTTATTTATTTTCATTCTTTTATAACACAATACATGTTTTTTGGATATGTCAGTTAAATTTATATTACATATTAAAAGAACATACAATATTACACAATTATATAATATTTCACAATAATGATGATGATGATGATGATGATGATGATGATGATGATGATGATGATATATAAGGGTGCTCAACTACGGGTGTCATCAGCGCCCTTTAAAAACTAGTCATGGCAAAAGATGATGATGATGACAATGACGATGATGATGACGACGACGACGATGACGACAACGACGATGATGATACATTTCTATGTAGTTACTTTACATATGATAGTTACATAGTAACATTTTAGTTTACACACCATTCTACAACAATAATTATTACTATCTATTTAGATATTCCTCAAGCGAATAGAAAGAAGATGTTACGCAGAACTCTTTTAGTTACCTTTTAAATCGGTTTATTTCTTTTATAGTTTTAATATATTCAGGTAATTTATTGTAGAGCTCGGTTGCCGCTGCTGTAGGTTTCATATTGTATAGTTGTAATGCATGTGCCTGTATACGAGTCATCTATAATTTAATAATCTCAAGCAATTAATTGAAAAATGTTATTACTCAACTGATGAGCTTTTGCATTAATGAAGTATTCACTTGTATTTAACAATATATAAGTTTAATCTACATGTACAATATAATTTTTTTAAGTAATTACTATTGTTTAAGTCTTATAATATTATAATTAAATGTTTAAAATACTGGATGAATCCACAGCATGTATAAGTTAAATTGGATAAATAAAATTGAATTCAATTAACCAAGAGTATTCAGTATTTCGGTTTTGCACCATGGCACAGTGAACTAAAGCATAAAGCTCCAGTTCCCCACCATGGATGGTGCCTAGGTTCAATCCTACCTTTGCGGTATACAGAAGTCCCAGGTATAAGACCAGTGTTCACTCAACATCACGAGGAATTTGAGGAATTGCAATAGGTGGTGAATCCCAGTCAAGAATGTCTACTTTCCAGCTGGGTGTGCTGAGATGCTGACCACATCTCCACCCCATAAGAGGCCAGAGTTGGGTTGGCAACCTCAGGCTCACTTGTAGGCTATTATGCCATAGGTTACTTTTTCTGCTCTTTATTTGGAAACCCATAATTTAAAATAGATATATTTTGAGTATGAAAGTTGTGAGTGGGATGGCTTAGTGATAGTACTTGAATATTGAATTTGAAAGAAATTGTGTTAAAACTCTAGTTTTAAGTTGTTAAGTTAAAAGAACTTGAAGAGATTTCTAGTAGTTTTCCATAACTGCATAGAAGAATTTTGTTTTATTGTACACCCTTCAAAAACCCTTGAGCTCAAATGATAGCAAACAAACTAAGGAGAACTATGTAGAAGGAAATGCTGGAGCATTTCAGACTGGCAGCCATAGTGCCGCATAGTTCACTTTTGTCAAATTGAAAGTGCTTTTAGCAGTACTCCACTAAGCCACTCAATTTACTTCCTTATTAGTTCCACCTTATGGTTCATATCCATTTTCACCCTTTCTTCCTGGTAAGATAAGTCAACTCTTTCTCCTTCCAACTCTTCATCTGTCTCTCATAAAAAAAATTTAAAAAATAAATAAAGCATAAAAATATGTGAAAATTTAAACCAAACAATTTTCTGATGTCTTCAATGAGATCCCTGCCCAAGATGAAGTGCACCACGTGAAGTTTTATGTGAAACTTTCTAATGTCGCTGGGCCAATCATACTATTTCTGGTTGGCACCACTGAAAGTAGCTTATAAACAGAAGCAGAATTCTTCTTCCTCAGTTCAGTTTCCTTAAACACAAAGATGATACAGGCCTTTAAAACTTTGAAATTACAACACTTGTTGACCTGGCTGGAAGCCCAAGAGCAGTTTAAGGATGTTAAACAGTAAATTAATATACAATCAATATTTGCAATGCAAAAAACAGGCAAATGCATTTTCAGACTGGATACCTAATACAAAGAAATTTTCACAGCATGTTCTTTGAAGGAATCAATTTAGAAAAATTTAGAAATTTAGAAAAATGTTAATCAAATGGCAAAAAATAATGCTTTGCTTAAAACACTGGAGTCTTAAAAATGCAAAGTAAGTTAAAAATAGAAAACTATATGATTTTTTTTTTTTTTTATTTACGTCCTCCAACGTTAAGTCATATCGGACGATGAATGGAATGGGTGAAATGATGCTCAAATGAGCCCAGGGTCCATAGAGCTTAGAGTTACCCGACATTCGTCTTTCAGGATAAGGGAAAACCCCGGAAAAAAACCTTATCCAGGTAACTCACCCTGACCGAGATTCGAACTCGGGACCTCTTGAACGTGAGGCAGACACGCTACCACCACGCTACCGAGGCGGGCTAACTATATGATGTTTCACTGTATCTTTTAGATATGATTGTTCTTAGAATTTTCAATTATGTGCACCACTGCATAAGGGCTGCCACTACCTTATTGTGGTTAACATATTTGAGATGACACCCATTCATTTTAACATATTTAACATTTGCTTCTACATACATGAACAAACTATGAAAAACATGTACTAATTCGTGTCTTCAAATGATTTTCCACATTTGTTTGTAGTTAAGTAGATTTTAATTTTAGTAAATGACTACTTTCCCATGCTTAGTTTCGAACAGCTCTGCATCAACTATGCCAATGAAAACCTGCAGCAATTCTTTGTCCAGCACATCTTCAAACTGGAACAAGAAGAATATACAAGAGAAGGTATCAGCTGGGAACACATGTCATTTGTTGACAACCAAGATATTCTTGATCTTATTGGTGTCAAGAATTTAAATATCATGGCCCTTATTGATGAAGAAACCAAATTTCCTAAGGTAATCACACAGTAACTGTACATAAAAAGACTAAGTAAACAAACAATAAAAGGATTTTTTTTTTCAATTTTGTGAGAGTTTGGAAATGTAAGTAAAGACCTAACATGCTAAGGAATATTTTAAATAATATATTTTTAAAATACAAATCATTGGAACTTTAACACAGGGAGGGAGTTAATTAAATGATGAAAAGTGAATTTATGTTAAATGCTCAACAGCGTATAATCTTACCATAACAGTTTTTAAGGCAAGGCTACACTGAAAATTCACCGAAAATGTTGATAATCACAGAATTTTCTTTTTTGGCATTTTTGGTAGCTTAGAGTATGTAGTAATAGATGGCATGCTATTTTTAACATTTGCACCACTTTAGGCCATCACGTAACAATTTAAAGAGACCTTTAACAATCGTTAAACGTAACAATCATGACTTTAAAATTAATTTTCTGAGAAACCTTTTTTCTAACACTTTTCAGTATATAAAATGCCCCAAGCGTCAAAGTTTTCCATTTAACTTGGTGAAACTTACAGTATAGCTCCATAATATGTAAATAAGAAACTTTACATTTCCCTTTTTTTTGTTAATGCTTAGGTTTTGAAAATTATATGGTGTTAAGTAATAAAATAAGTAAATATTTTCAAAATGTTGAGAGCTAACACGTAGAAAATATTTTAGAACAAATGCTACAAGAGTATTCCAAAAAAATAAGAATGTGGGTCTTTTAAAATTGCTCTGTACTAGCCAAAAACAAAGATTCAACTTAAAATATCAAATTTTTTGATGCATAGAACATTTTTAATTTTATAATATTTTCACCAAAAATAATTAATAATTAATGAACTATTTGGTGTAGCAACATAAAAATTTGCATGCAAGTTTAAAATGCTACTATAATTATGTGGCTAAATTTTCATAATGTTAGATTTACTATTATAGAATTTGGAATTTTCAGTGTAGCCTTGCCTTAAAGTAAGGTTGAATCCTTTTCTCCATTTGAAAGCTGTGGTATTAACAACACAAAGCTATTTGAAAATTTAAAAAAAATATAAAACTCTCAAGTGATCATTTATTTTTTATGATGTCAAATCTCTCTTTTCCAACACTCTAAAGACTAAGATGCTAAGTTATTTGCAAGAGTGGCTAAACTTATTTAACCTAGAAAGAATGGAATTTAAGAATATATAAGCTGAACAAAATTCTATATTGATCGAGCACTTTTAATTTTTTTTTCATTGGCAAATTATGTACACAAGAAATAGATTCACTCATATATAACTTTTTTTCTCTGTTTTTGGAAAGTACCCTCCAACTCCTTATCATGAGCTTTGACTCACTGTTCTCTTGAATTGCTTCAGTACATGATTCTACTGCCTTTGGACTCCTCACTGGAATGCACTTCTCTGCACTGCTCTGTCAACTCTCACAATTCTACTGACCAACTGACTCGCGAACTTGAACTGCTTCACTTCATTGACTCCTCACCATGCAGCTGCACTCATCAACTGACACTTAAATTTTGAAATACACAAACTCTAAAACACACTATTACTACTGCTACAATATGCCTGGGTATTGGATTAATGACAGCCATGAAAGCCTGAGCTTTACATTTTTCATTTAAATCATTCATTTTATTTCCATTCCCTGTTTATTTTTACTAACAATCTCATTTTATCTTTATTTTCCATAAAAATATTTCCTAATTTAAATAGCATTGTATGTTATTAAAAAGTGAATTTTTTTCTTTCTTGTTTAGCCATTTCTTGCTTGTCAAACTTACTCTCCATTCATGATTCCTGTGCACTGAAAAATAATAAGTATCTTATCTTCCTTTTCTCAGTAAGAAGGATAACTCTCCCCCTCATGCTCCTTAATTTCTGAACCTTTCTATTTCAATAAATTATAATAATTTGTGACTAAACTTCACTTATCGCCCATCTTTGCCTTGCTTATGTGGGCATGAGGCCAGCAGTTGGGCTACTGTGCTGTTGCGCCATGGGTTACATTATATTACATTAAACTTCACTTATCTTTGATATATATATTTAGTGTTGTAATGATATGTTGGCCATGGTGGCTCAGTGGGTGGGAACAATTGGATGGAGACTGGGAGATCCGAGGTTCAAATTCCGGCCGTGGCATTGAATTTTTCAGTTTGACTATTAATCCAAAACAATAGCCCATACACGGCTAGTGTATTTGAAGGATTAATTTCCATCAATTAATATAACTTATATTAGTATCATTAAATATAAGTGAAATTTACCCACTGATTACTATAATTTATTGAATTATATATGCTTCACTATCAGTAACTTTAGTTTTTTACTTTTACCTCCCTATTTATTTATTTATCTTACAAATTAAAATATATTTTTTCTTATGTAAGCCATCTTTTAATTCCTTATGTCAATGAGCTTTCTTCTCTTCTAGTTAGCACTTGATTGTACCAATATCTGTAAGCTAATGGGAGGATTCATTTTTCAGGGAACTGATGTCACACTTCTGGCAAAACTTCATCAAACACATGAAGAAAACAAAAATTACATCAAGCCTAAGTCAGAAAAAACTGAAAGTTTTGGTTTAAATCACTTTGCTGGCATTGTTTATTATGAGATTGATGGTTAGTTTAAAAATGTATAGAATATAATACAATTAGTTATTTTGTTCTCTCTCACATGGTTGAAATAGTGATGTTTGTTTACAGGTTTCCTGGAAAAGAATAGAGATTCATTTAGTGCAGACTTAAAGCAGCTGATCCATATATCTAGCAACAAATTTCTTGCAAGCCTTTTTGCAGATGAACTTTCATCAAAACCAAATGAATCATCTAAAAGACGAGCAGTTACGCTCTCAGTACAGTTCAGAAGATCTCTAGAGCTTCTTATGAAGACCCTCAACAGCTGTCATCCATTCTTTGTGAGATGTATCAAACCCAACTCACTGAAGAAACCCAAGGTATTAAATTAAGTGATATAAGCAAATACACATTTTAATTATCTTACAAATGATCTGTGAACTGGATTGGACTACACTATGGAGGTGATTCGGCGCGGAGGTCCAAACTTGGTCTATTGTATCTATGACCCAAGTGGCGCACCCTGGGAGGAAGGATGAGGCGCGATGAGACAGAGGCAGGCATCTCAAGGAGCCTTGACAGTGCAGAGGGCACGCCCCTATAATTGACCAGTTGGAAACTGCCCAGCAGTCCAGTACAACCAGCATACCACCCGCCATGATCCTGAAACGGCCCACCAGGCCAGCCTGAAGATCGGAGACTGTCCTACCAGAGGAGAAAGTTTTACCAAGAGTGTATCACCCTGCCTTGCAATGTTGAAACACCTGCTGATATTTCTACCTTGAAAGAGACCACCAGATGAGAGATGATGTAAAATGATAATGGAGATGAAATGGAGGGACAGGAAATTTGGGGGCTGTAATTAACCTACCCAGCATTCACCTAGCAACCTGGGAAAATTCCCAAAAAGCCCATGGGTCAGATAGGTCTGCCACGGGAATTGAACACAGACCTCCCAAATACGGACCACATATGAAACTGCCTGAGCTATCCCATTCTGTACTATCTTAGCTCATGAAAAGATCCGCCAGGCATGGGAACATTGGGTTGCCCATAGATAGTCCTGATTTCTGTTTGAAAAATTTTCATTGAATGCAAAATAGGACTGTTCAATGCAGATGTTTTTAACTAAAGGTACTCTTCTATGATGTTCGGGTCTAACAGTAGGGACTGAAACCATATTTGCATGTACTCCATGAGTTTGGCACACTTGGGAACAAAGAGATTACATCAAAAGATTTCATTTGGTTGTTGGGAGAAAATTCTAGCTTCTTAGTTTTGTTGATTAATTCCAACGAATTTTTAATACAGTGGTTTTCAAATTTTTGTAGCTCCTTGAATTTGTTATGGGCTCTGATTTAGAGTTCTATGCAATCACACTATTTTGCATTAGATTGTGGGTGATATGGAGTGATCTACTGTACTTTAGTTCCACATATTGCAGCTAAACTTCTGAACAATTCTGATTCAAATAGCTTGCCCTGATCTGTAATAATAGTAGCAGGTACACCAAATCGAGCTATCCAATTTGCATAAAATAATCTTACAACTGTTTCTGCAGTACTGTTTGTCATTAGTATAACTTCCATCCAACCACTGAATCTATTGATACAATTTAAACAATATTCATCCTCAGATGGTGCAAGTGGACCTATGATATTCACATGAACTATACTGAATCTCTCATCAGGTTCCTTCAGTTGACCTACTGCTGACTTTGTATGCCGTGTTATCTTATTTTTCTGGCAAGCTATACAACACTGTGTCCATTTGCAAACATCATCTTTTATATTTGGCCACACAAATTTTGATGTCAAGTGTTTGATAGTACTTTTAACACCTTGATGAGCTAAATTGTGGATTTGCTCAAAAACTTGAAAGCGAAATGCTTTCGGTATATATGGTCAGATGTTATGTGTTGAAGTATCACAAATAAGGGTATCTCTGGACGACAAGTGGCAATGTTTGAAATCCAGTGAGTGTTGTGATCGATTCAGGTTATTCAGCTCTTCATCATTCTGCTGAGCTCTTGCTATTTCTTGATAATCAATCACCGTAATTTTGTTTAGTGTGACAGCGTATCAGCATTTATATTATCTTTCCCACTAACATGCCGAATGTCTGTAGTGTACTGCGATATGTACTGAAGATGGCGAAGCTGTTGAGGAGAAGCCTTCTCGTTCTTCTGTTTCAATGCATAGATCAATGGCTTATGATGCGTGAAAACATAAGAATGTCTTGCCTCCAAAAGATGTTTGAACTTTTTCACTGCCAGGTATATAGACAATAGCTCTTTATCATATGTGCTGTAGGATCTCTCTGCTGGACTTAGCTTCTTAGAATAAAAGGTGATGGCTTTCCATACCATTCCTTCATTCTGTTGGAGTACTGCACCGATTGCTTGATCTGACTCATCTGTGAACAGTCCAAGTTGAGAGTTGGCACTAGGAAAGTAAGTAAGGCTGTATCTGTGAGACTTCTCTTGCATTCTTCGAACTGGATTCTGCCTCCTCTGTCCATTCGATCTTTGTTTGATCGTTCTTCTTGGCTCCTTTCAGGTAATCATGGAGGATTGCTTGCATCTGTGCTGTATTCTTTATGTACTTGGGGTAGAAATTTATAACACCCGAAAAAGTACGAAGTTCATGAACTGTTTCCAGTAGTTTAAAATATGTTATAGCTTTAACTTTCTCTGGAATTGGCTTAGAACCTTGATGTGTTATGAGGTAACCCAAAAATTCAAGTTCCTGAACACCAATTACAGACTTCGCAACATTTATTCTTAAATCAAATTTAGCTAATCTGCCAAACACAAGTTTCAGATCTTCATAATGTTCTTCCTCGGACTTTGATGCCACCAGAATATCGCCAAGATACTGGAATACAAATTCCAGACCTAGTAACACATCATTAATAAAGTGCTGAAAAGTTGATGGGGCATTGCATAAACCGAAACTCATGACATTGAATTCAAACAACCCAAATGGGATGATTATGGCAGTTTTAGGTTTATCTTCTTCTGCCACTGGAATCTGGAAGAATGCCTTAAAAAAGTCGATTTTGGAAAAGAATTTTGCATCTACTAGAATGTGTTGAAAGCCATCTATCCTAGGAATAGGGTATCTGACTGGAACAGTCCTGTCGTTTAAACACCTGTAATCTCCACATGGTCGTAAGAAACCATTCTTTTTCATAACAGTTTGTAGCAGGGTGTGCTTATGTTGATGATTGGATGCATCTTATTTCCTGTTTAATGAATTTTATGAATATCAATTTGTAGGGTTGTCTGGTTTTATATTTTGCTTCATTTCTTTTGGTATTATCCTTTTATTCTTGATTGTTTCAACTGTTTTATACACTTGTTTAAAGGATTCTGGAATTCATCACTTGCCACTAAATCTGTCTTTCTGGAAATGTAGTCTTACTTATTTATGATGACCATTTTATTTCCTTTGCTTTTCTATAGACGACATCTTTTTGACTAAGTGATTTAAGTATTTTTCTAAATGTCTTACTGGATGGGTTGAATTAGGTCTATAACAATCCAAGGAATCACACAAGAAGTCTTTTGGGCTGAGTTGGATAGAGTTTAACTTACTTTCAACCTCTTGTTGTTGTTGTTGTTGTTGTTGTTGTTGTTGTTGTTGTTGTTGTTGTTGTTGTTGTTGTTGTTGTTGTTCTTCTTCTTCTTCTTCTTCTTCTTCTTCTTCTTCTTCTTCTTCTTCTTCTTCTTCTTCTTCTTCATCACCCACCTTCACCGTCAAGAGAAATATAAACACTAGTATGAATCACTAGCATCCACCCATTAGTGTCTCTCTGTAACATATTATATACTGATATTCCATAGACATACAATATGAAACATAATATTTTTATCGAGAACTAAATACTTCTTTTTCTCCCATTGAGCAACTAGGAATCTGTTACAGGTATTTGACTGCAGCTTATGCTGTAGGCAGCTGAGATACTCTGGAATGATGGAAACAGCAAAAATCAGAAGAGCTGGTTATCCAATTCGACATATGTTCAAAGAATTTGTTGAAAGGTACAGACTTCTAGCACCTGGAACACCACATGCAAACAAGGTCAGTTTTATAGATTCTTGTTCTGAGTCTTTGTTATATCAAGTATCATACAATAAGAATAATAATAATACATTTTATATTCAATATATTCTCGGGATACAGGCCAGGTGAAAAGATGATTAGAAACCAGCATTTCAGGAGCATACATCGCTCCCATCATCAGGATATGAATGAATAAGAAATGTTATTAAACACTAAATTGACAAAACACTACTTGCATCCCTGAAGAAAAGACTGTTTGCAGTAAATTAAATACCAGGTCAGGAGATGGCATGAGTGTAGAAAACTAGTTAGGTTATAGAAATGTGACTACTTATTTGACTACATGGAAAATGAAGCTAGTTACAGTGGAGTAATAAATATTATACAAATAAATAATATTTGCTAATTAATGTCCACTTATCTTAAGAAGTTGATGTTAATACTTCTATCTTCTTTTAGAAAATCGATTTCATGAACATTTGCCCACATCTTCAGTCAACACAAATATCTTATCTTCTTAAGATAAGTTAATTAGCAAATATTTTTATTTGTATAGTACTTATTTGACATTCAAACTGTATAAATCTGTGCTTCTTTAGCCCATTGATTTCCATTTTTAAGACCAGTTTCCAAGAGAAACTGAACTAAAAACCAGCATTTTGACTAAGCAGTGGTTTAGTTGGACCAGAATGCTGTTCCAGAAAATATTTTCCAGCCTTAGAATGACGTAACATTTTTGCATTCAGTAAGACAATCGTTTGTAATCTACACATAGCGCTGAAATGTCACAGGTGTACTCAAGCAGACTAATATCGAACCTTGCGGTTTTATAGTCATAAAATACAGTCGCTTTTACTCCTGGGCAGTTTTCTGGTTCTCTAAGGTTGACTACACTGCTATTGAATTCGGAGAGCAGGAAGTGAGCACAACAACTTTCTTCCACTCATTATGTTTGTGTGAATCGAAGTTGTATTTTATGTTTTGCTCAGTGTGTTGCTGTGTAGTTGACATTATGGAATACCTCTGCAGTTAATGAACATCAGTAGCCCGTAGTACCTTTCAAGTTTTTCAGTGGCTGTGAAAGTGAGTTGTGACCATGGCTTTACTTAAGTGGCTGGGTTCAAAAAAAATGTGCTGGGGATGAAGATAAAGAATCAAAGAATACTAAGAAGTTGTGTGATGGCTCAAGTAAAAACAAAACTGAATGGAATTCCGAGAACATTGGTTTCATTAAAGACGTGAGTATAACGACAGCTTGGATTAAAAGATGCTGAAACGTGTGATGCAGAATCAAAGGAGAATCTAATTTATAGTTCTACACCTTCTACCAGCGATCGTGAAATTCAAGGATCTAGCTACCGAAAACAAGATTTTACAGATTATTGGAACAAGTCTCAGTAGTGTTAGTTTTTGTCAGAGAACAAGTGCTTATTTGCAGAAAATAAAAATTTAGGCTGCATTATATGTAAAGAGAAAAGTAAATTAGGATTAGGAGTTCCTAAAGGGGCAGAACTTAAGCTAATGCAAGTGTGGGTTGAATGCAACTTTCATCCCAAAGGAAATAATATTGTGACTCTGTGGGTTCGTGAAATCAAAAGTCCAGGTTACAAACACAAAAATTGCACTTTATTTCCATAGAAATACACTTCTTACACATATGCAATACAACATACAAAGTCAACAAACACAGCTGTTTACCCGCACGCGTTCAATTACCAACTGACCCCTCTTTGGCGGGCGGGCTGCCTTTTTATAGTTTACTAACATTCCAGAAATTTCTCAAACAATCGAGACCCGGCTAGAACAAAGGCGAACTCTCGAGAAATCCATCTCCTTTCCCCCCACTGTTTCGGCGAGCTTTTATCTACACACTGCACTGCACATCCCTTTGAATGCCTTGCCGCCTCAATCAACAATGACCTGGCGACAATATTAATCAACAACAAACAAGTCTTTGGGGAAAAAAAAAAAAAATTGAGCATAAAAATTCAGAATCTCTCAAAAAAGCTATGCTACTAAAATCGGAATCTAATAAAAAGATATTTGAAATTTGCTTGGACACTATGAATGTCAAACACCTAGAAACCACTGTTTGAGTATTTCCAACAGCATACTCAATTGCAAAAAGAGATATACCCTTTGTAGACCTACAGGCTTATATTGAAATCAACAATTAAATGGTTTAGATATGGGAGGAGTTCATACAAATTTAAGATGTGCCAATATATATTTGTAATTTACGTCCTCCAACGTTAAGTCATATCGGACGGTGAATGAATTGGGTGAAATGGTGCTCAAATGAGTCCAGGGTCCATGGAGCTTAGAATTACCTGACTTTTGTCTTGAAGGATAAGGGAAAACCCTGGAAAAAACCATATCCAGGTAACTCACGCTGACCGAGATTCGAACTCGGGACCTCTTGAATGTGAGGCAGACATACTACCATCTATGCTACCGAGGCAGGCTAATATTATTGAACACATTTCACAGGAAATGAGAAGTAAAACAGAAAAATCTATAACGGAAAATCAGAGGAAAATCGGTATTATGATTGACGAATCAACAACAGTGAGTGTAAATTCTATTTTAATATCATGTTTGAGATGTGCTCTTTCAGATGATTCTGAAGTTGTTTCCTTTTTCTGGGACTTGATAGACCTTGAATCAACTACAGCAGATGTTATTACTCGAGAGATATTGAAGAATCTTTCTTCATATAGGATGAATGAAAACTTTCTGGTAGAACATTTAGTTGGTCTAGCAGGTGATGAGGCCTCTGTAATGTTAGGTAGAAAAAATGGATTTGGCACACAGTTTTTAAAGTTATTTCCAGATATACTAATCGGGCACTGTTTAAACCATCGCTTGGAATTGGCCATTTTGAGATACAAAAAATGAAGTTACAGGTGTTAACCAGTTCCATTCTTTCTTTGACAAATTGTATTCTTTATACAGCATGTCTCCCAAAACTCAAAGGGAACTCAACATTTGTGCTGTCTCACTAGAAGAAAGAGTTAAGAAGATTGGGAAAATATTTTCAATAAGATGGGTAGCATCAAGCCAGAGAACTGTAAAAGCTATCTGGGAAAACTACAGTGCACTAGTCAAACATTTTAGTGAGGCCAAAAATAACCGCCAAAGAGATTCCAAAGAAAGGGCAAAATTCCAAGGTCTAGAAAATATGTTAACAAGTGTAGAATTTCTAGAAAATATTGGAGTTATGTATGATGCTATTGTTGAGTTAGCTGATTTGTCATTAGAGTTGCAGAAAAGAGAGGCAAGTTTGATAGAGACTCAAAATGCAATCAAGTGCTATAAAAGTGTTTGAATCTATGTGTAACTCAGCTTTCTTTCATTCATTCATTCATGCATTCATTCATTCATTCATTCGTTCATTCGTTTGTTCGTTCGTTCATTCATTCATTCATTCATTCATTCATTCTCTGCTTAAAAGAATACAAAACATATTCAAAGCATCCTCAAGTTAAATATGTGCAACCAGAAAATCACATAGTTTAATATCTACATAAAGAAATTCTAAAATAACCTAATTACAATAATAAATCATAAACTATACACTATTACACTTATACAAATACTATTTATTTAGTCAATATTATCTCAGATAGTACAAAATTGAATCGAGAATATATTGACACATTGCTTCACTGAGTGAAGCAATGTGTCAATATATTCTCGATTCAATTTTGTACTAATTTGTGCTTCACTGTCCCTACGCTTCTTTCAAGTTTATAAGTGTGAGTGAAGCAATGTGTCAATATATTCTCGATTCAATTTTGTACTAATTTGTGCTTCACTGTCCCTATGCTTCTTTCAAGTTTATAGTGTGAGTGAAGCAATCTGTCAATACATTCTCGATTCAATTTTGTACTAATTTGTGCTTCACTGTCCCTACGCTTCTTTCAAGTTTATACTTTGATTATCTCAGATATTCGTCAATTGAATAATAGCAACCTTCCATACAATATTTCTTTAATTTTTTCTTGAATATTTTAAGATAATGAATATTTTTCAGATAGGTAGGGAGTTTATTATACAGTTCATGAGCTGCATCAATAGGTCTAGTTTTATATAGTTCTAATTTGTGTGACTGTAAATGAAAATTTGTATTTCCTCTGGTGTAGTGCTCATGTATTTGTTTATTTGTTTTACCTTTATCTTGCCTGTTAAATAATTCTACTATTACTTCATTTATGTAAAGTGAATATACAGTTAAAATATTTACGTCTGTTCTAAGTAGCTCGTTATATTGATAGTGGCACTCACTGGCAAACTCGAAGTGTTCAGATTTGTGTGGGATGTCAGTGACCTTCTGAGGCAACCGTGGCTTTTGTTATTTGTTTATAGAACAATTGTTGCCAGTGCAGTGAAATGGCAATCCTTGCATTTTAGTGTTAATTCTTTGCGAGTAACAGTAATATGGTAAATGATTTAATGTCAAAAGTACAATAAGAAGAATGGCATCACAATTTGTAGGTAAAAGTGACTGTTTTTATGAAATTGAAACCTTTTAAATCAGTCTGAGAGTTCGCATTCATATGGTGAAAAAGTCACATAATTTCAACAGAAAGGCCAATTCCGAATCTTAAATCTTTAAAAACTAAATCACACGATCACACATCACATGATTACACATATAATTTTGACTATTCCTGCCACCAGTGCATCAGCAGAACAATTATTTTTGCATGGCTCCTCATAATACACACTTATCTAAGAAACACTCAAACTTAAAATAGACTTTAATCTCTGTCCTTGTTATCAGTGGAAAAAGGGCTGTTTAATAAACTTAAAAGGCAACAGTAAGCAACATTTGAAAACTCTGGCATTGATGTTTTCTTGGAGAAGAATAGGTGCATTGAACTGAAACAAAATAGACACTGTAAGATGGAGAAATTGTAAATACATTTTAAATAAGGCATGTCAATATAATTTTTATTTATATATCTGTATTTGTTTTATGTTATGCAACCACCTATATGTGTATAATATTAACCTGAAAACCCTTGGAATTCACAATTGCCATTTCCCAGATTAAGTCTGAAGCAACCGGCAACACTTATGAATCACCCATGCCATGCCCCTGCTCATTATTGTATCAAAAGCCTTTTAGAAATCTACAAAAAACATATATACTCTCCATCTTTTTCTACTTGTGTATTTTCCCAATATTGTTCTGATGATTAGTAGGTATATTATTTACCAACCTTCTCCCTTTCTTATATTCTGTTTGGAATTCTGATAGCTTTCTTTCTACCTCTGCTCATCTTTGCAATTTTTCTGCCATTATTCCTGTGTAAATTTTCCCTAGTATTGCTCTTAAACTGCTCCTCCTATAATTTTGCGGTTTGCAAATTTCTCCTTTGTCTTTATAAATTGGTGCAATAATACTCACTTTCCAATTTTCCAGAAATCTATTCATTTGCCGTTACCTTCATTTGTTTTGCCATATACTTTCCAGAACTGTTCTGATAGTTCATCAAAGCCCCTGGCCTGGTCTCTTTTTAACCCTTTAATTCTAAACTCACTTCATCTACTGTAATTTCTGCATCTAATCTACTATCTTGTGCTACTGCCACCTCCCCATCTGAAATCCATTTTTAAAACTGACCTTGGGTTCCTGGCCAATGAACTTTTTAAAGTATTCAACCCAGGGTGCTACCTTACCCTCGGTGCTTCTTTTTTTTGTCAACTCTTTTTGGGTCTTTTTCCAATGCTGACACTTTTGTACTCTTTGCTTCTAACCACTCTTTTATTTCTCTCTCTATTATCTTTTTATACCCCATACTGTGATACTGTAGTACTCTATAGTCAAAATATTTACAAATAAGTGAATAATATCTACTGTACAGGAACTATGGTATGTAATTATCAGAGTTAGGACTTTTAGGACCCCGCGGGAGAATACAGTTAAATGCTGCAAGACATAATACAACATGCTACGTCATGCATCAAAATGCTCAGGACCATACAAACACTGCATGCCCTGCCATTAGTGGCAGAGTGGCGGTGTTTGTAGACAGTGATTTGTTCACTGAGAGTGAATAACGTAAATGTCAGAAGCACATAAACGCACGATGGATGAAGAGGAGTTAGCAAGAGGTGATATTTTCATACAAAAGGGAGAAAATATCCAATGCAAGGTATTCTATGTAGAAATTAAGGGCACTAAACCCAAATGGCTGAAACATCACTGTAACATTAATAAACATCAAGCAAGGATTTTAGCAACAAAAGAGGTCGAGGAACAATGAAGGCCATGTGCAACTTCACCATCTCAGTCCGATTTTTTCAGGACTTGTGTAAGATCGTGTAGCTGAGGAAATTCACAGATGTTACAGTGATGTAGACAGTTTCATTGCAAACATAAAAAAGATATTTTTTAAAGCTCCAAGCAGAAAACGTTAATATAAAGAAATGGCATCTAACATTAATGTGGCGCCCTACCAAGAAATGACGCCTTACCTCCTCAGTTGGTTACAACTCACTTGGGCACCTGGCTAAATGCTGTTATGTATTATGCGGAGCATTACAACATAGTTATTGAAATTCTTATTGTGTTACACAACGAGCATAGTTCTGCAGTACGAGCCGCTCAGTCGCTCATTTCAAGCAAATTACACAAAGATTTGCTCTTCATCTGAAACTGTTTTTCAGACCTGTCCAAAACCATTGTTCAGCTAGAAAAGAGGGGTGATAAAATGCCTCATGCCATAAGGCTCATAGAAGAACTAGCTCAACAGATAGACTCAGCAGCTGCTGGACCTCTCATGGATAAAATGAAAAACAAAATGAAAACTGTACTTGAGAAAAACCCAGGCTATTTTAAAATGGTAAACATTAAAAAACAATTTGCAAGCGCACAAGGAAACAGTACTTACAAGGCAATGTGATCTGCAGTATTTTATGTCAGCACCTGTTACATCATCTGATGTCGAGAGAAGTTTTTCAAACTTCAAATATTGCTTGAGTGACAGAAGGAGATTCACTTTCGAAAAGTATAAAATATATGCTGTTATACACTGTAATATGTTGAACAATTGAAGAATAGGCACTTATTTTGTATTGCAAAAGCAATTCATTTTACTTTATTATTCAAAATGTGTTTTGTTATACATCTGCTTCTACTGAATGATTCATGAAAACAGTGTCATAATTTATATATTGTTTTATTAAAACAGTTTGTTAGCACATTTGTATACCCCTAAGGTGGCCGACCTTGTTTACTACTGGAGTTAAACCACGCCCCTCTTCCTATACTCACCGCATGCACACATACAAGCCGAGTCCTAAAAGTCCTAAGTCTAATAATTATACATCTGCATAGTTACAAATACATACATATTAATGATGCATGGTAATTGGTAATTGATGCATGGTAAAATACATATTGCATTTTATGTGGTCATGAAACCTGTCCATTTTGAAAATTTGGGTTCTACTTTTAGAAAGCTTTACTGTATGTGCTTTACCTCATTCTCAAAAGTTAAAAAATGAAGGTAAACAAGCTATAACTTGACATTTACTACAATTCTACACTAAGCATATTGTTGCGAAACGCACACAAAAGGTTCCGTGCTGAGAGATAAGTGCGGCTTGTTTATACAAAGAGCCTGCAGTTAAAGATAGCGGACTTGCCGGCATGGATGAAGTTTCCTGTCTAGAAAATTCTAGTGATATTTTGACTGACAGAGAACAGTCAATTTCTTGTTTGCTCCAGAAATCTCTAGAATTATCAATGAGGTATTTAAGAAAGTGACGACTCACCAAGAGTCAGTCGTAAACAGGAGAGTAAACAGTTGTACAGATGTTGTAACAGGAGTGCTGTAAACAGATGTAATTAGAACGCTGTTGTTGTGGTCATTGACCTTGGTAGATTGTGATTGTGTATGTGACATAATGCTGCTACGAGGTGTATTTCTACGCAAATAAAGAACATTTAGAATTTCTGCAAATTGGACCTTTAATTCTATGAACCCACAAAGTCACAATATTTTCAAATCATCAAATCAATTATTTATTTATTTATTTATTTATTTGTTTGTTTGTTTGTTTGTTTGTTCGTTCGTTCGTTCGTTCGTTCGTTCATTCATTCGCTCGCTCGTTCGTTCGTTTGTTCGTTCGTTCGTTCATTTATTCATTAATTAATTAATTTATTTGTTTGTTTATTTGTTTATTTTTTGTTTGTTTATTTGTTTGTTTGTTTTGTATAGCTGGTCAACCTTAATATTTAGACAAAAATGCACTACACAAAAAGATGGAATCTCTTTAAAATGAAAAATCTTCTTTGTTAGATCATCTATTTCTGAGATATATTTTGTTATTGCTCTGTATTTTTCATCACTTTGTAATTTTATCTTTTGAAGTACTGCCAACCTTCAGTTTTTTCTTGAGATATAATAGAAAGAGCATATTAAGGGCAGCATATAGCTACTACTTTGAAACATTTGATTATAGCTATTCATCTGCGCAGTGGCCGAGAGATTAGACCACTTGACTCTCAACAAGGTGGCCTGGGTTCAATCCCAGGTGTCCGCAAAGTGAGTTTTGCAGTGGTCAACACAACGCTGGGGTGGGTTTGTTCCAGGAACTCCGGTTTCCTCTACCATCATTCCACCAATTGCTCTATTATCATCTTTCCTTTCATTCACTTTGCTCTCATTCTGTTCATCTACTTCCCTCACTCTCATTCCAGGGACCAAGCTGAACATCCTTGGATTTCTCTCTCTCTGATACATAGTTGTGGCTTCCTCACACGACGCCTTTAATGGCATAAGGGACAGAGGAGTATAAATGAACAGGACTGTATCCTGTATTAAGAGAAGAAGAAGACTATAGTTATTCCTTTAGGATATAGGGGTATATAAGGATAAGGAAACTATTTATTTTATATGAAACTATATGAAACTATTTATTCAAATATTCATCTCAAAAAGAATAAACTTCTGCAAGAGTAGTTGTAGAAGCTATGTAAAAATAAATGATAATGGAAAGAGAATATCACGTGAATTTAGTCAGATGATAGTAGTGCGTAAGTTTCCTTATAGTTACACAAATATAAATATTTGTTACTAAATCTCCACTTAACTTAGGAAATTGATGTTAATATTTCTTTCTTCTTTCTAATGAAGATCGATTTCGAAGGCAAATCACATTCGTGCTCAGTTCAAAACATACTCCGATGTCAAGGAAATCTCGGTTACCATGTTTTTTCTTTTGTTATGTTATGTATTCAGCATTACCAACATCTGAAGACGAAACAAACCTAAAAACAGAATCAATTGCCATTATGTCAAAATTCATTACGCGATGTTTATTTTTTAAAATAAATATCATTTCCCAAACTATTTAATCTGTGGGACCATTTAATTGTTTCAATAATTTAACTTGAGGATTTATTTCATAGTTAAATGACCAAAAATGATCATTTTCTTTATAGTTAGTTTATTTACCTTGTATACATCAAATGTGCTGATTTAGTAAAATTTCTGTAGATAATTTTATATGAGAAAATATTATAGCATGTAATTTTGATTCCCTATATACAGTTTATATAGTATAAACTGTGTGTGTATGTGTGTGTGTGTGTGTGTGTGGGGGGGGGGGGGGTAGGGATGGGGGTGGGGGTGGGGTGGGTGTGTGTGTGTGGGGGAGCGGGGTGGGAGGGTGCGCGTGTGTGCGTGTGTGCGTGTTAATACATATAGATGTTAATACATATAGAAGTGGTAGCAGCTCTAAAGTGAAAGTGACAGTGAAAATGAACAGGCATTTCTAGATATAACAATACAGTATAACAATCAGTACAAATAATTGGCATCTTTCAGAGATTTGCTCACCCTGTAAAAAATGGCAGAGCTGACCCCACCAGCGGGAGGGAGGTCCTTGCTCTTAAGGGATGTTATGGCCTATTTATTTGTTTAATTGTTTATTTATTTAGTTTATTTATTGATTGATTGATTCATTCATTCATTGATTGATTCATTTATTCATTTATTTATTTTTAAATACAGTTTTATCACAATGCCATAAATGTTTCTTGAGACCACAAAACAACCATGAGAGAGACAATTTGAACCCACACACTTATTTTTAAGTGTCTCTATTTATTTATCCCTCTCCACCCATCCAAACAAAATTCTACCTCTTTCCAGGTCCTGGTCTTTTCAGGTCTGCATGTCTGGGGTGACGGTTGTCATGCTTAAGTGCAGACCAAACATTTACTTTAATTAATACAATTTTGAGTCGAACAACGGAATAAACAACGGAATATTTACTTTAATGTTCAGTGAACTCATGAAGCATCTGTGACTTTGAAACTAGATACAGACATGTTTATACACAAAATGTTTTTCTTTTTTTATTTAAAAAAAAAACAATATGTCAAAACATTCAGTAATTAAATGCTTACTATTTTATAACTTTTATTTGTATTATTTCTATTTGTACCCTTATACTTCTTGATGTAATGGTAGTAAACAAAATGAAAACAATCAGCTTTATCTATAGACAGATTGCAAGGCTGCATCCAGAAGGATCTGTGAAATAGTGCTACAAAAGGACTTCCAAATTGGGCAAACCAAGGTTTTCCTGAAGGATGCTCATGATACAGTCTTGGAGCAAGAAAGAGAAAGAGTTCTCTCCAAGAGTGTCCTTGTACTTCAGAGAACAATACGAACATGGGTGTATCGCAGAAGGTAAAGACATCTGATATCATCATTATGCATGCTATCTAATCATCAGATGTATGCATATGTAATATGATTTGCTTTTATTGTGATATGGGATCAAGTTTTGCAATATATTTTATGTATTTTCCTGTTGGCATGTAATGTTTTATGGTGCATATAATTGCATATTTCTGATGTTCCTACATATCTCATCATTTTTTCATGTAAGACTTACATGTTTTTAAATTTTTAATTTTGATATTAAGATATAAACACATTAATGACCAAACAAAACCATTGTTATTATATATTTGCAAATGATCTAAGCTGTAATCAAGGGCACATTTCAAAATTTATAGCTAGTTACAAAAAAGCTAGAAAAAAATTTTGTCTTTTCATGGATCTTTATCAATTCTCAATAACATAGTGAGTAACTTGAGATTGCTCCTTTAAAGTATGAGAGAAAACTAAGCAGTAAGGTGTGCCTCGGTGGTGTAGATGGTAGCATGTCTGACTCATGTTCAAGAGGTCCTGAGTTTGAATTTGGTCAGGATGAGTTATTTGGATCAGGTTTTTCTGGGGTTTTCCCTTATCCTAAAAGATAAATATCAGGTAACTCGAACCTCTTTGGATCTTGGGCTCATTGGAGCAACATTTTACCCATTTTCATTCATAGTCCGATATGAGTTAACATTGGAGGATGTAAATAATAATAATGATGATGATGATGATGATGATGATGATGATAATAATAATCATCATCATAACAACAAACAACAATAATAACAATAATAATAAATGATGGTGATTATGATGGATAATGATTTTTTTTTTTTTTTTTTTTTTTTTGTAATTTGCATCCTCCAACATTGAGTCATATCGGACGATGAATGGAATAGTAAAATGATGCTCAAATGAGCCCGGGGTCCATTGAGCTTACAGTTACCTGACATTCATCTTTTCAGGATAAGGGGAAATGCCGAAAAAAAACCTTATCCAGGTAACTCACCCTGACCGAGATTTGAACTTGGGACCTCTTGAACGTGAGGCAGACATGCTGCCACCACGCTACCTAGGTAGGCTAATGATGATGATGAAAATAAAAGAGCTAATTAAATATAAGAAGTGGCAGCATTATTTATGGATGATTTGAGCATTTCTCTGCTCCTTTCTGGGAAACATATTCATTCATTCATTCATTCATTCATTCATTCATTCATTCATTCATTCATTCATTCTTTCATTCAGTCATTCATTCACTTGTTTACTCACTCATTCACTCATTCTTTCTTTCATTCACTCACTCACCCACTCACCCACTCAGTCACTTATTCACTCATTCATTCACTCACCCAGTCACCCACTCAGTCACTAATTTACTCACTACCTCACTCACTCACTCACTCACTCACTCACTCACTCACTCACTCACTCGTTCACTCATTCGTTTGTTCGATCGATCACTGTCACAAAGTCTAGAAATTCTAAGTAAGCTCTGAGGATATTTTCAGAAAATTCAAGATATGTATTTCATTTCTCATGAAAATATATATAAATAAATATATAAATATAAATAATATATATAATATATAAATAAATATATCATACATATATTAAGCTCTTTTTGATAAAATCAACATTTTTTAGAAATGTTCCATATAAATGGTAGTCTGGGATGGGTGGATTAGCTTGAAAATCTTTGTATCCAACCTTGGAAGATTTGAACTTATATACGAAATTTGGTATTTAATTGAATTTTTTATTTTGAGTTATGCACTTCAAAACCACACGCACCCCCTCCACCCGCAACCCTGCACACCACACACCTTTTTCTAAAAATACAAAAACATGTATCTCTGGTGAAACCTTGAATTTTTGGTTGGAATGCAATACTTCGCTTACTCACTATATATAGTACAGAAACTAAAAACTGAATTGAGAGCCTCTGTGAGAGTTTGTGAGAATTCTTGCCTCTCAAAATGCAGGAGTTGGTTCAGAATTTGTCTGAAACTCATTTACAGTTTATTGTCGATCCTTGAATGAATACCACTTGACTTTGTTGCTTCAAATATCCAAGCTCATCTTACCAGCAAGTATTTAAAATTCAATAATTGTAAACAAGTAATATCAACAACACTCAGATTATATTTATTTTAACTATAATGGATAAGATGGCTCCGTATTCCTTATTAATAAACCTTGACATCACTTTAACTGTAGAATTATAGCTATTACTTCACTCAGATATTTTCAGTATTCTACCTTAGCAATAGTTCTCTCTTAAATGAATTTTTAGGTTTAACAAAGAAATTAATAACCCCTGAATGCATGTGATTTCCTTTCAGATTTTTGCATTTGAAGTCTGCAGCTATAACTTTGCAGAAGTACTGGCGTGGACGTGGTCCTCGTTTGCTATACAGAAAGATGAAACAGGGTTATTTGCGACTTCAAGCAGTGCTTTGTTCTAGAATTCTCAAACACAAATTTAACAGTATTCGGAAGCGGATTTCTGGGTTCCAGGTAACTTGCAACTTTGACTATTTCATAAATGAACAGCTTGTGAAACTGGTATAGAAATCAGACTTTTATTTTACTTATGTGGAGTTTACAATCTTAAAGCTTGCTTTATTAATTTCAGAGTTATTGCCGAGGTTATCTTGTCCGGAAATCATGCAAAGAAAAGTCTCAGGTAAGTCATTTTTGTTCAGCAGTCAAATTCTAAATAATCTAAACCATTTTTCTTATTTGAAACACCTTTCGGTTTGCAAAATTCAGCACTAAAACACAAAAATAAAATATTGTCTTTAAATCATATTGTGTCTGGATAGAGGGACTATTGATTAAATCTGCCTTTTTGTGCTGATAGTTGCAGGTTCAATTCTGGCTCAAAATATGGCATTTAAATGGGTAGAAATGTGACAGTCTCATTTCAGTAAATTAGCTGGCATGTAAATGAACTTCTGTAGAATAAAATTCTGACATACTGGTGACACTGATATGTCTCTGACAGTTGCCAGCATTGTTAAATAACTTTATCATCATCAATATTGACTACAATTAGCCAATCTTTTTAAAATTTTTGTCCCTGTAACAGTTACATTTTAATTGCAAATTTATCTCATTTTACTTCTCATAACCTAGTCTCAATTCTTTTCCCTCTCACATTTTAATAAGCAAGGGATATTCCCTTAATTCTTTACATATAAGACTTTCTCCATTGTTTTCTCTGAAACCTATTAAAAACAATGCTTCTGAATGCATCTAATGCATTTTGTCTCAAATTTAGAACAATAATCCACATGTTTCTCTCCCCCCATTCATTTTTAGTTATTCTATACAATTTTAACAAACAAATCTCTAAAACTAGTCAAGTTTCTTGCAACTCTGTAACTTCCTAGTTTTACTTTTCTGTAGAGAAATTTCTACTACTCTGTAAGTTCTTTCCAGAATCCTGCTTTTATTTTGAACTCCAATTTTCCAGAGCTTCCCCATTCCAATTTTTTGCACTTAACCCATCCAATTGTTCATTTCAACAGTTACCTTATACCTCTTTCAGAACCATATGATCTAACTTTAAACTGCTCTACCAATTAAGTAGAAAATGAAGCTAGCTACAGTGAAGCAATAAATATTACACAAATATAAATATTTGTTACAAAGGCTTCACTTATCTTAAGAAATTGGTGTTAATTATTCTTTCTAATGGAGATCGATTTCACGAACATTTGCTCGCATTGTCAGTCAACACACTTCGTCATCAAGGATACTATGTTTTTTCTGTATTACCAAAATCTGAAAACAAAACAAACCTAAAAACAGAATCAACTGCTGATATTTCAAAATTCATGATGCTGTGTTTATTTTTTAAAATAAATATATTTTCCCAAACTATTAAATCTATCAGACCATTTAATTGCTGTAATAATTTAACTTCAGGATTTATTTCATGGTTAAATGGCCAAAAATGATCTGCTATGGCCGATTTATCAATTTGTTTATACTTAATGTTACAAAAATGTTCTTTCTTTCTGGTTTCCAAATTACGCTTCGTCTTTCCAATATAAACCTGATCACAATCTAAACAATTAAATTGATAAATATCAGAATTTTTATTATTAGGAATTTTATCTGTTTTAGAAAAATGTAGTAAATTTTTAATACTATATTTATTTTGAGGAACTAAAGTTACGCCAACTTCTTTAAAAATGTTTTGAAAATGTTTATTAACCCAAGGATGGTAAGTAAATTTTTTTAAATTGTAATTATCTTTTATTTTTTTAAGGGTGAAAATATCATTAACAGTTTTTTGATATTTAAATTTTTCAATCTTCTTTTGTATAAAGTCTTTATTAAAACCATTAATTAAAGCAGTATTAATAATATTTTTATATTGTGACTTTGTGGGTTCGTGAAATTAAAATTCCAATTGCACAAACTCAAAATGTTCTTTATTTCCACCGAATTACAGTCGGAACACTTGCCGAGTACACAGAATTATGTAATGCACACAATTGCAATTTACCAGTTCGTCTGTCACAGGTCAACTGCATGCTCACAGTTACGTACAACTCCTCTGATGCACGTTCACAGTCTTCCGGTATGGTAACTCACTCGGTGCTCCTCATGCTGCTCGCCAAGAACTGAACTCACTCGCCACTGCAGCCGCTTTTATAGGAATATCGCTGTTTTCTAGAAGTCTCACAGTTCAGTGAATCATCACGAAGGTTCGAGATGGCAGGGGGAGGGGAAAGAGACGGCACAGTGATGTTTTTCCAGCCACCCCTCGTTACTGCTACAAGATAAATGGGTAGGTGTGGTCGAATGCTTCCCATCTGGCCCTACTGCTGGCTGGTTCTATCGGGAGTTCCGGTGTTCGGGTGACAATATTCTTTATTAAATTCTTCTTTATTCAGGGGTATATTTATTAATCTATAAATCAAACTATTAAAAACAGCAAATTTATGTGAAAAAGGGTTAAAACTTCTATTTTTTATGTAATTATCAATATGAGTATACTTTCTATAAATACCAAAATCTAATTTATTATTATTTCTTATTATCTTCAAATCTAGAAAAGGAAGAAATCCATTTATTTCAGTCTCTAATGTGAATTTTATAGCTTTATCTTGTAAATTTAGTAATTTTAAAGCATTGTTAATTTAATATAAAAATTATTTGTGGTTGGTTTATTGACACTCGTCACTTACTTTTTCATATATTTATGAGAGACTAGTTTCAAAGGCCCTGGCCTCCATTTTCAATCTCTTTCCAACTCTTCTATTCAGAAGCTACTTTACACTGGTTTACGGCCCAGGGAAACAATTAGAAGCAGGGGGTACAAAGAATTTTGACGGGACAATAAAGGCATGTAAATACTTAAATAGAGATAAGGTAAATGATTGTACAAATAATATTACTCAAGAGGCACACATTTTAAATAAAACTTTGATGGTAGGAAAGAAACGTAATAATTTTAGCCTATTTCATCAAAATGTTCAAAGTATTACAAACAAAAGGGTTTTAATAGAGCAGAATATAGTAAATATGCAACCAGATGTACTAATATTTACAGAACATGGGCTGAAAATAGACGAAATAAATGTAAATAATTATGAAAATTATACAGTAGGGTCTAGCTTCTGTAGGGAAAAACATAAAAGTGGAGGGGTAGTAATTTATGTAAAGCATGGGATTAAATACAAAGAGATAGACTGTAAAAATTTCTGCAACGAAATGTGCAGTGAACTCGCAGCCGTAGAAATAATGTTAAAAACAGATTGAAAATGGAGGCCAGGGCCTTTGAAACTAGTCTCTCATAAATATATGAAAAAGTAAGTGACGAGTGTCAATAAACCAACCACAAATAATTTTTATATTAATTTTGAAGTCACTGTTACTAATTTCCTCCAAACACACATCATTGTTAATATGTTTATCAGGAACAATGGCAAAAATATCATCAACATATCTATAACATGTTTTAAAAATCAAAGGAAAAGCTTTTGTGATTTGAAGTTAGAAAAAACTCATAAATGATCAGCAAGAAAAGGTGAAAGATTGCTAAGCCAGAAGTTTGTTGAAAAAGAATCAACAACATTAACATTAAGTATATTTATTAACAACATCATAACAAGTATAAACATACTGATAAATCGGCCGTAGCAGATCAGTTTTGGTCATTTAACCATGAAATAAATCCTGAAGTTAAATTATTAAAAAATTAAATGGTCCGATAGATTTAATAGTTTGGGTAAAGATATTTATTTTAAAAAATAAACACAGCATAATGAATTTTGAAATATCAGCAGTTGATTCTGTTTTTAGGTTTGTTTTGTTTTCAGATTTTGGTAATCCAGAAAAAAACATAGTATTCTTGACAACGAAGTGTGTTGACTGATGATGCGAACAAATGTTCGTGAAATCGATCTCCATTAGAAAGAAGTATTAACACCAATTTCTTAAGATAAGTGAAGCCTTTGTAACATATATTTATATTTGTATAATAATGCAGTGCCAATGTTTTAAAATTTGC
>CM060956.1:116179660-116269660 GCA_030765055.1 Mantis religiosa | reverse complement strand
ACTCCTTAGATACAGAAGATGAAGGCAGAATTGCCACAGCACAGAAATGTTTTGCTAATATTGGCATCCAAGATAAGACAGAGTATGCCCATAAAACTCACCTAGATGAGCAACTTTAACTATTTTTTTGTGCTTATTTATGCTTATTTTGCAGGAAAACGTTTTTGTTTACTTATTTTATGATGATTAATTAAAACAGCATATTTTGCCCAAAACTGTACATTTAAAAGTGCACATTTCACAGTTTTTTTTGTGATTTATCAATGATTCGCTCAGCTAAATTCGTAAGAAAGAAACACTAGAATATAGACCAGTGTTGTGAAATCATACTGCGATGAGAAAAATTACTTGCTGCGATTACTAGAGTGATTTCATCAGTCACTTATCGCCTGAGATAACACAGTGATGTCATGAACAAACATGGTGATTCCCCAAGTTCTGAGCCAGTAGTTAGTCCAGCAAGTTGTGCATGATTGCGTAGTGCCAGCTTTTCTACACAAATGTATGAACGAGTTTGGAAAAAATATTTTCAGTGAAGATGGTAGTGTCTTATTTTGTTTGGTGTGTGAAAAGAGTGTTTCTGCGAAGAAAAAATATGTCATTGTGCTGCACATTAATACAACATGGCATAAAGTTAAACCAGCAACTGATTAAAGGCAATGTTGGTGAACAATCGAGTTCTAGTGATACATTTTCCAAAGACTTATGTTTAGCATTAGTGGGTGCAGATATTACATTGTATAAATTGAATAATTTGCAGCTTTGTATATTTTTAGAAAAATACACAAATAAAAGGAGTGCCGGATGAGTCTACATTGCATAAAATTATATGCCACAGTGTTTTCAAGATGTGATTGTTAATATTCAGAATACACTTAAGCATGAAAACATATGGATTTCTATTGATGAAACCACAGATGCATCAGGACAGTGCATATGTAGTGCTGTAGTTGGTGCTATGAAAGCAGGTAGCAGATCATTTCATCTGAATATGCAAATACTCAAACAAGTAAATCATTCAACTTTTGCCAGATTTTTCAATGACTCGTTATATTTCTTGTGGCCAGAAGGGATACAACATGACAATGTATTGCTATTTTTGAGAGATGCTGCCCCATATATTGTTAAAACAAGAGCTGGTCCTAAATTAGTTCACCTGATGTGCCTTGCTCATGGTTTACATTGTGTCATTGAAACTGTTAGAAGCCAGTATAAAGATGTGGATCTTCTTGTTTCTAGTGTGAAGAAAGTATTCGTAAAGTCACTGATTAAAATTCGAAAATTTTGTGAACTACTTCCAAATCTATCTTTGCCTCCTCAGCTGGTTTTGACTTGGTGGGGAACGTGGTTAGAGGTCGTGTTGTATTATGCAGAACATTTCAGTGAAGTGAAAACTGTTTTGAATTCCCTAAATGCAGATGATGCAGACAGTATTGCCACAGCACAAGAATGTTTTGTTAAAAGCGGCATACAAGAAAAGATACAGTATATCCATAATCATTTCTCCAAAATACCTGAAAGTTTAAAGCAGTTGGAAGCTTGAAATAAGCCCTTGGATCATTCACTTTCTCTGATTCACGAAGTTTCAGTAACATTGTCTTCAGAAACACATGGGGTTGCAAAAATTGCACTTGATAAACCATAGCTCGCTCACATCCCTTTAAGCCTCGGTACTTGCTAGCTGGAGTGTTATGAATAAAAGTTACAGATTTCTCCACTATCCACCGTATGGCGCTGGCTGATGACCCCCTGCAACCCTGTTCCAGCGTACAGCTGCAATGTGTTGACATTACAGATGCAGAACTTTCCAATGCAGTGGTGTTTAGGAATTTACCTTTTTTCAAACACTTCCGTTGTCGCAGAAGCAATGCACCTTAATATCACAGGAATATAATGTTTGCATATCAGTTCACTTAGCAGTTCTGAATGCTTTAAGTTCTCTGCACACACGAGTTAAGAACAATGTTGCTTTGCTGGCATTATGTATTCCTCTAGGCTTTTTCTCACACATACTTTAGGCAGCTTAGGTACAGCAGTTGTTATAAATTTCTCTATAACTGCCAAAAGAGAAACAAACTCTGGAGATGGGTAATAGAACGTGGAGTTTTTGTCCCTTTTGAATATTAGATTTACAAGGAATGGTGTACACTTGGCAGTAGACACTTTAGTAATACAGGTGGCACAAGAGAATTCGGCCGCTATTTTTTAACTATAAAACCTCCTATATATGCCAGTGATAAGCGGACTGTTGCATGAAATGGGGCTGTATAGGAAGAAAAAAAAATAGTAAGTAAACAGTTGAAAGCAGTTTAACAATATACGTTAGTAGGTCTTATAAGATGGAAATTCACATTAACTTTAATGTTGTTCAATTCACCCAATATTGCGATTATTGTGTCTGAAAGCTGTGTTGCAGTGTCCAATGGTGTCTTTTATCAATAATTGAAATGATTTATGAAAATTTTTGGTTTCATAATAAAGTAATCTTTCTATATTTGCTTGCTGCTTGTTTACAAATTCTTTGTGCCTTTCATTTGCTCCCCATAATTTACACCTCAAGGTGTTATTCTCCCTTTCCAATCTCTTTAATTTGGAAATTATGTCTTCCTCAGTCTGAATTGCAGCACAGTTATAAGTACGTGCATCTGTGACATGATCCAGCGCATTAACATCAGCAGCACTGTTAATGCTTTCTCTGCTAGAACTGCGTCTCTGTTTTCTGCTTTCTGTGTGTAAGCATATTTTTTTAAATTTGTTGCCTTGGTGTTGCTTGTTTCACTAATTTATAATTCAGAAAAATGCTTGGAATACTTCCTGTCTTCAGCAGTTTAATTTTACAGCCTGGCTTATAGTCGTCCTCAGTAAAATGCAAACTGGATATGACTGTTGAATTAGATCTATCATTTACCACAAAATTAGAGTGCGATATAGCTTTTAGCCATTGTTTACATAGTTCTTCTACTGGAAATTCATGGAAACTGATTCCTTTTGATTTTCCTTTCTTACTTTTACAGAAGGGTGCGCAACAATACACCATCTGAAATACAAAGTATTGGGCTCATAATTGCTGCTATGCTGTTTGTTGTAATTATTGCTACTACTGCTGTTATGATGATGTTGATGATGATGATGATGATGATGATGATGATGATGATGATCACGATGATGACGATGACGACGACGATGATGATGATGATGAATAAAAATAAAAATAAAATAAAAATAATAATAATAATAAAATAATATAGTATAATACGTAATTCTTACATTTGGAGCATTGCTATGTATGGTTCGGAGACCTGGACTTTGGAAAAACGGAGAGCTTTGAAATATAGTGCTGTCTATTGTAAATGTTTGTGCTATAAAGCTGTCATGGAAAATCTACCTTCTATATAATGAACTGCCACCATTTACGGCACAACAGTAAAAGTAATAATAATAAACAATGACATGTTGTGCTCATACTTATGATTACTTATACTATCTCTTATTTATACCCAGTTTTCTTGTTGTCTCTTATTTATGCCCAGTTTTCTTGTTTGCTTAATTTAGATTGTTGTCAACAGCACTTCATGTAAAATTCACTTTCAATACTAATTGAGACCATAAAATTGGTTCAACTGTCACCACAAAACTAAATGTTGGCAAGATCACTGACGGCTACAAGGGGATACTTTAAGAGTTCAGCCTTGAGAGCTCCAAGCAGCAAAAAAGGCAGACACCGCTCGGTCGCTTAAATGCGTAAGAATCTGACTGAGTGCTGAGGCTTTAAGGGATGTGATCGGGCTATGGATAAACTCAATCAGGTGCTACAGAAAAATTCGGGTTACAAAACACTGTGTCAAATTTCTATAACGCTTTCTGGTGAAAAAACACACATTGAAAAGCAATTCACTGAAGAACTGTGGTGCTTTTCTCATGCACCGTGACAGCATGCGACATGGAAAGAACAATTTCATTGTACAAATCATTTATTTACTGATAGACACATAAGTTTTACACAGGATAATCTCAAGATGCTCTTCCTTGTGTACCGTAACAGCCTTCAATAAGGTAAGTGTTCTGTGAAACTATTTTCTCTCATATTTGCATGCATTCATTTTTGCTTTTTTGTGCTTATTTTTGTCTTTTTGTGCTTATTTTACTATTTTATTTTGCTTAGAAATCCGGGCTTTATTCATAACACATTCTTAATTACAGTTAAAAATGTTACCTTTTTTAAAGATTAATGTGTAGTTGCAATCCTTGTTTAAGCCCAAAGGAGCATAAGGAAAGAACTTATGTTAAATTTTAAAACTCTTAACTTGCCTTCATATTGTGTTTGGGCAATTCAGAAACAGGTTACTTGTAGTTCAGACTTTTACAGTCAAGTTTATTTGTAATTGTTACTAATGTAACATATATGTATATTATGTATTTCAGTTTAAAAAGAAGAGGCTGAAAGAAATTCTACTTCTGAAGAAGAAAGAAGAAGTGGAGCTTAAAAAGGCAGGACATAAAAACTATAAGGAGCTTGTTGAAGAAAATTACAAGGTTATTATCACTTTCTTGAACAAAGGTTTATATAAGTTGATGTATCAAACAATTTAATAATACTTTTCTAAGTCAGTTTATTGAAATTACATAACTTACTTTTTACAAAAAAAAAAAAAAAAAAAGGAACACGGCTGCTCCTGTCATCAACCAGTTGCCAACTGCTGGAATGTGGCATCCTGTTCTTGGAGGTTGCTGTAATGTTATTGCCTTCTGGTGGTTTCTTAAGGATTTTCTTGCTGAGGTTGCCACTTAATGTTAATCTACAATTGAAGACTCAATCTTTCTTTTCAAAATAAATAGTTCTCCCTATTAGTTGTTTGTGATTCAACATTTTGGTTCTGGATCATTTATGTGGCTAGCTTTCCAGAATTGAGCTGAGTTGAGTTTTCCAAATTCAAATTTTGTTGCAATCTTTGCAGTTGAATTGGTATATTACTAATTTTTGTTACTGTTGGTATGGTATCCCTCTATTGCCTGTTTTAGATATCTGTTTATTAGTGGCTTGGAGGTGAGAGTTACAAGATTATTATGTGTTTCAAATGAGAAGAGTTCTGGAGTCAAGCTAATCAGATGCCGTATCACACTCAGCGTTGCTAACTTGTTACCCCACTCCTTTTGTATTTCCCTCTCTCTCGCACACTCATACAACATGTAGGTCTGCTTGGTACAGACATAAGGGTAAGCAAATTATTACAAACTTTTACAGTGATGCGGTTGCCAAAATCAAAATTGGAAAAAGCATTTTCACAAATTATGTATATTTTTAAATACTATAACCATAATTATAGTTTATGAATTATCTGTTTTTCTATTCCAATGGAACTGCCAATGGCTCTTCCATATCGCTGTCAACGTCACTTCCGTTAAGAGACAATTCGTCATTGTTACTGTCTTCATTGTCTGAGTCTTGCAAATTTATGATTATAGGTTCCAAAATCTCATCACATGCTATTCTTTCTTAAAATCGTCTTCTTGAAAGTTTTCTGCATGCCTTATGCAGTTTTCCCAGGCCTGTTATGTTACCTTGTCAATTTCTTTGTGAACAAGTTGTTCAACATATCGAGATTTAACTGTATTGGAACACCACAGTGAAGCGAAAAATTATTAAATTTGTGTATTTGTGTAAGAAATACGACTCATCTAAAATTTAATAAGTTGTTCAACGTCCGTCAGTTTATAAGTAGTATTTCTGTTTGCAGCCCCTCTTTTTATTTGAGCCCACACCAACTCATTTGGATTATATTGTCAGTGGTAAGGTGGGAGACCTCATGTCCCATTTAATTGCAAGTTGATCCAGCTGATACACTTTTTCCATGTTTTTAAATGGAAGTACTCTTTGCAATAACTCGTTCTTAGTTTCTGTTTCCGAAAGTTCAACCCCCCTTTTTTGTAACCATTCAACAATTTCGAAATATGCATGTGTGTGTATGTTCCAACACTCTCCACCTGGCAACCTTGGCCTTCAGGGTAACCCCGCCCTACCACGTGATGACCGGACACCATTTCTCAGGTGGAGGCACCCAGAGGTGTCCATTACCTCCAATGATAGAGTGATAGTGAAGATGATGGTGAGACGAGAGGACCTACAGTTTATACCATGGGCTCTGAACTACTTGGGCATAGGGGACACTTCACATGTGCTAGACAGAGATGAAGGCGTGGATAGGGCCAACTTAAAATCGCACCCCAGAGCCGGGAAACGAATTTGGGCCCCTTAGCACAGAAGCCATGAACGAAATACCCTGGCGCTCAGAATTTGAAATATTAACAGGGGAAAAAATAATCTGGCAAGTAAACCATGAAATTGATCCATAACCAGTACTCTTCAAAAACATTTTTAATGAGAACTAACAGCCTGGGAGAAAACATTCATTTTTAAAACAAAGATTGAGTCTTTATTGTAAATGGCCATCAAGTGACAACTTCAGGAGGAAATTTCTCAAGACGCCGTCAAAAGAAACAACACCTCCAGGAACTTCCAGGAATAGGGCACTATCAATTGGCACACGATGAGAAGAGCATTTGAGCTCTTCAAGCATGCATAATTTTTCATGAAATGTAAATAATGTGACATCAATAAGCCAACTCATAATAGAGTTGTTGAATCACAAGTTCATTGTTTTACTAGAGTAAGGGCAGGGATTGTCAGATACCATTTTCATTTTTGAGAATTGTGAGTTATATGAGCCCACACTAAGGGTATATTTTACATCAATGTAGTGTTTATACATTACTCTTGTTATGACGAAAAGTTGAAAGTGATAACATGAAGGATATGCGGACTACATGAAGTTGAAGGGAAAATGAGCAAAATGTTTATATCTTGCTAAAGGTAGGTAATGTCGTACACTATCCAAGATTACCTGCCAGGTTTAAATTTAGGCTTCGTAAGTAAAACAGATCACAATTTGACTAGAAAATCTTAATCACAGAGAACTTTCAACACATAGCTAACTAGTTAGCCTAGTTTCAAACATTGTTTTAACTTCGATACAGTATTGGAAATTGGAATATAGTCTTTTGAAACCCTTAGAAGATAAAAGGCTTAAAATACATAGATATTAAGATATATGAAACGTTTTTTTTTTTTTTGTGTTCATGAACAAAATCACAAACAAAAGTCTCTTTTTCTGCACCTGTACATTCCTCATGACACAATTCTTCACATGTGATGCTCTGAATCTATTCTTCCCCTTGACGATTTTCGGAGAACTTTCCTTTGCAATACATGCATTTTCATCTTGTGTAGTGAGTGATATCTGTTCGCTTATCTGCATTCTTACTGGATTTATTTCCTGTCATGGGATGTTTCTGCTGTTTCTGTGAAGCTTTTGAAGGTGGTTTCTTCGTATTTTGTCCTTTCTTGGAATTTACAATTGTCTTTTTGTAGGAGACCCTGTTATCAGCTGTGCTGAGCTTTTAGACCTGCGGTTTGATTTTGTAATTTTTAGTGATGGAATGGGAGATATTTGCTCAGGAAGTACTGTATCTGTTGATTGACTGCTGGATGGGAAGGTACTGGTGCTGGGTTGTGGACTGGATGAAGTTTGAGCTCTGGAAGGAGGTGGAGTATTGTTCCTGAGTGAAACCTGGGCTGGCACAGTTGCTGTTTCATTTTCCTGTCCGACTTCTTGAAACTCTGAATCATCAAATATGTTTCTGTTCACAGGATATAAACCTGTTGCCTGAAATCTGCCAGCTGCTATTTTGTCTGATTGTACCTGAAGATAAGCATTCCCTAAAAGTTCGCAAACTTCGTAGTGAGTTACTCCTCTTCTGTTTTGAAACTCCCAATGTCTAATCTTCTCACCATAATAGTGCTTCAGTGGCCCCATGAAGGTCTTATCTAACAGTTGGAGCTTATGGGTGCTGTGAAGGGGTAAGCAAACGATTGACACATGGTGGTTTCTTGCTTCTTCAACAAGCCCAATGTTTCTGGTGTGGCTGAAGCGCCCATCTAGCATTAACATCACTGGATCTGTTTCTGATGGGTTTGTGCATTTGATGAAATGCACAAACCATTCCATAAAAGCTTCAGCATTTATCCAACCAGACTGTTGACATATGAAGATGGATCCCGCCGGAGCTCCTCATGCCAAAAGATGACTAAAATTCTTCCTCGGAAAGATTATTAATTGTGGAACAAATATTCCAATAGCACTCATGCAAAATACTGCGGTTATAAAACACCCCCTTTCTGCTGCAGTTAGACTGCCTATTTGGCGTTTGCCCTTTAGGGCGATAATTTTTGGCTGCTTGTTCTGAACTACAGAGAGTCCAGTTTCATCTACATTAAAAATGCGTGATGGTGGAAAACTATAACTGGCCATTTGTTCGTAAATGTCAACAATTTGCTGACTTCTTTGTTGAACCCTCTCATTCTGGCAATAGAAGTTCCAGTTGCCTGACGTAGGGATAGCCTGGATGCATGTCTTTTCATAAAGCATTTAAACCAGTCCTTGCCAGCTGCTGCTTTGATCATAGAGAAGTTATTCGGAATATTATTCTGGACAGCAAGCTGATAAGCTAGGCATGTTACGTGAAACCAAAGTACTCTTTTACCATAATTAAAAGATAGTCAACTAACTTCTCTTCGATTTCAGGAGGGAAAATTGGTTTCTTGCCTAATTTTGACCCTATAGCAATTGCAGGTTCAGAACCAGAACGAACATAATCACAGAGTGTCGAACGGGGAACATTGAACTTCTTGGAAGCTACCAAGTACCCCATTTATTTTTTGCGCACTGCATTTACTGCTGCAGTCATGTTGCTAGGATCCCATGATTTCAACCCTTTCCTAGTTCGGCTAGTCATCTAGAAGGGAAATAAATTGTATTTAGCATTCAGTTATGTATTCAAATTTAAATCAATAAGTATTTAATAAAATACATGTAAATGATTAATTGTACTTTAATTTTTTGTATACTTGCATTTTAAAGTTAACTATTTGGGTGCTAAAAGTGTTTTGAAAGGGCGGATCTACTGTGGCAGGTAATGTCGGATACTATCCAACATTACCTGCATTCACAGCATTCATTCATTTTCCATTTGCTCCCTCACATTTCAATGCAACCTCTTCGTCACATATAGTGATAGATAGTGCAAAATACATGCTTTCCAATATAATGTGACTTAATTACTTTGCTATGATTATATCACTGGAATCAAGCAATGTTAACTTATCGTTAAAAATTCTGCTATCAACGGATTCAGTTTTCTCGATATAGCATTCACAAAACAACATAACTCAATATGGCTACCCCTGTTAAAGCCTTCCTTTAGCTCAGTGAAGATGCTTCGGCTGTTAACTCTAGATGCCAGCAATCATCTAGAAGAAACCTCGGTAACCGGCATTATCAGCCTATTCGACATTCCCTGCCCCTCACTCTACTATAGTATTTTTAATTAAACTTAATTCTTATTAGTGTAGTATTTTATGTTATAATGATCTTTTCTCACTTCAAATCTTCGTAGTGTGTGTCTTAACTGTAATATTTTTACATATTAACAGTTCAGCATAATTAAAAATTGATTATCAAGTACTTGGACATAGACTGAATTAGAATGTTACTGCAAAATGCTGAAAGGCTATTAATTCCCATAAACAGATGAAAATGTATTCAATTAAATTAAAATATTACTGATTTTATCATGATTGGATATAACCGCATTTAATTCCATTATGCTGGTGCAAAACATATTTAGTGTATTGTTAATTTAAAATTACATATGAATAAGGTAGGAAACATATTTAAAATTTCATTTTAATATTTACACATATTTTGCTGCATAAGCACTGCATATTTTTAAAGAAAAAAGCATTTTATTTTCTTTTTCCCAAAATTATAAAAGTAGGACAAATCAATTTTGAAGTGATACTCATATATTATACTCAAGGAATTGGACTACTCTGATCTACCTTGGAGGCCAAGGAATTGGACCACCATGGCCAATACAACGACCTGGGAATGTGTCATCTAAGAATTGTTGGACTAAACGTTGGCCTCCTCATTTCCCCAACATTATCGCACTAGATTTCTTCTTGTAGGCATACATCAAGGACAGAGTGTGTGCTACAAGAGTGCAGAATGTACTGGAATTGAAACAATGCATTAGATATATTACAAACACTGTGACAGAAGACATGCTGAACGCACATGGCATGAAATTGACTATAGGTTGAACATGGCCTCCCAAGGTAACCATGTGCAAGTGCACTGAACTAGAATTCATAACAATGTGCTATGTGTTTGTTGCAATGAAAACTTTATGAGTAACATTATCATTTTGGTGTATAGTAATTATATTACACAAACTTTCCTTTGCACTACATTTGTTTGAAATTTGGGAGTCTCACTGTGGACACCCTGTATAATAATTTGTGGCAAACTTCACTTATCTGTTTAAAATATTATAAATTCTTCAGGACTAGTTCCGCAATACATCTGTTGCATTCTCACCTTGTCAACTATGCATTTTCCCATGGTTAGTGCTGCGTAATATAGTAGCTATTTATCAACCATAGACTAGGTTCACTAGATTCGTAGTTAATTAAAAATGCATATATAACTGTATCACACATTATATTGCTATCTTTCATGAAGTCTTCAATTATTTAATAAAAGGCATGCTATGTTGCCTTTTATATACATATCCTTTAAATATATTGTCAGAGCATCTATTACGGATAGTGATAGTTCATTATACAAATTAACTCTAATAACAAAATAAGTATTCTGACATTACCTATGATACAATGCAGTATTGATTGTGACATTCATTAAGCTGAACCTTACAAGATCAAGATTTTGCTTATTTCAATTCCTTTCTTGGAAGTGTTGAAAACAGTGTTGTTATGATAAATTAACTTTAAAGAGAGTCGATTAATGACACTAAACAACACTTACTTTTAAATTTTTCCGGAACATGTTTCTGAGGCTTTGCCTCTATCATCAGTTGAGTCTAGTGCCGGCTGATGATAGAGGCAAAGCCTCAGAAACATGTTCCGGAAAAATTTAAAAGTAAGTGTTGTTTAGTGTCATTAATCGACTCTCTTTAAAGTTAATTTTGATTATTTGTTTTATCAGAAGAGTGGTATTGATTCTTTAACGATAATTATTTAAAGTTTTTCTGACAAAACATAGTACAGAAAATATACATGCGTAAGGCCATAACTTTAAAATGAACAAATAATATTCTGCATTGTTCATTCTACTTCATATTAAAAATAATTGTGGGTACTCATTTTTGACACATGAGAATATCTTGGGTTTGATACATGGTCTTATAAGTGTATTCCATAATTAATACGTGACTGGAATAAAACAAAGTATGCATTTTCTTATAATTTTATTTGATATACAAGTCTGTTTCCTTATAACAAACTAGCCTCTTTAATACATACATTTTCAATATAATGATTTTGTGTGAATTTAGAGTCCAGAAGAATGTCATGAAGTTTACACTTTGTAAGTTATTAGCTATTATTAATGTTCTTATTCCAAAAATATGTTTCCAAGTCTCTTTCATTGATAATAACTGTTAATGCTGTTCTGCAACAGAAAGTAAAGCAATTGCAAAAATTCATGTTCATATACAGATTATTTTTAAATAGCAGGTTTAATTTTGTTACCTTTAATTTTTCAGAAACTCTCTACTAGTCACAAATAAGTTTGCTGTACTTAAATATTTAGAGCATACTGATATTTAATTGTATCCTAATAACTTCTAATGTCTGCTACTATGTATTAGAACTTAAAAGTCATATTATATATAAAATATATTTTTTTATTCCAGAAAAGAATTCAGGAGCTGGAGAAAGAAGTATGCAACTTTGAGCCAGATGGCAATCTTGAAGCTGATGATGAGCAACCTGACGTTGACAAGATGTTTGGATTTTTGGATCAAGAAAGTCCATTACCTCCTTCAACACCCAGTACTACTGCCTTTGGGGTAACTTTCTTTATAATTTTGTCAAGAGCAAACATTTTATGACTTAGATAAAATATCTCATTTTTGTTGAATAATAATTGGAAGTTTTTGAGCAGGGAGGTTTATCACATTGGTTATGTTTACACTATCTCACATGCTTTTGTAAAATCAGAATATGTTTCAGGAAAGTTTGCTCCCTTCTCCAATAAACATAACCAAATGTTCAATTAATAATCTAATTTATAGTTGATTACAAATAATTAAAGCAGCAAAAGTAACATGTGAAACAAGAACCAGATAAATCAAATAGTTCAAAAAGATAATAGTGAAGCTTCTGTTCTTAATGAACAACAAAGAAGACTTAGGTTGGAAGCCTTATTTTTCTATTTAGTGATAATGAAATATAATATTATTAGCTTTTATATCTCTTTAATCATTCTGTCGTGAATAAATTACCATGTATTAGGTGATAAGCAAAGCCTGCAGTAGCATTGCTCTGGTTCAACCCTCTGTACGAGCAGAGATTTTTCTCATTATCAAAATTCTGGTATAGAGTATACTCAGCCTCTTGAGGTCCTTGCAAAACATTGAGAAGCTCTTGATTAGAAGCAGCTCTGGATATCAGAAACAGTTGATATGCTTACATAAAAATGAACCTAGTGACGTGAAGCAACAAATACTACACAAATATAATTATTTGTGTAAGAAACTTAAGAAATTTCACTTATCTTTAAACAAAATGATGTAAATTTATTATTAATTGACATCACAATTTCATGAATATTCATTCACATCTTCAGTTGAAAACAATCTCATTGTCAACGTTACAATCACTAGAGGTCACTACATTTCTGCCAGTGCTACCAAAATCTGAAAATGAAATAAACTTAAAGACAGAATTGATTGTCAGTATTTCAAAATTCATTATGCAATTTTTATTTTTTTAAATAAATATTTTTTCCCAAACCATTAAATCTATTGGACCATTTAATTATTTTAATAATTTAACTTCTGGATTTATTTCATGGTTAAATGACCAAAAAGGATCTGCTGTGGCTGATTTATCAGTCTGTGTATACTTAATGTTTCGAAAATGTTCTTTCATTTTGATTTCTAAATTATGTTTAGTCTTTCCAATATAAACTTGATCACAATCTAAACAATTAAATTGATAAATGCCAGTTTTTTTATTACCAGGAATTTTATCTTTTTTAGAATGTAGTAAATTTTTAATACTATATTTATTTTGAGGAGCTAAGGTTATACCAAACTCTAAAAAAAAATTGAAAATGTTTATTAACCCAAGGATAGTAAGTAAATCTTTTAAAATTATAATCATCTTTTATTTTTTTAAGGGTAGAAATATCATTAACAATTTTTTGATATTTAATTTTTCAATCTTTTTGTGTATAAAGTCTTTATTAAAATCATTAATTAAAGGGATATTAATAATATGTTTATGTTCTCTATCAAATTCATCTTTATTCAGTGGTATATTTATTAACCTATAAATCAAACTATTAAAAACAGCAAATTTATGTGGAAAAGGGTTAAAACGGTTAAATTGACGTGCTTGTCACATGTCACTAAGCGTGGGGCCTCTGACCCATCCTGAGGTATTGTGCTCTGGAGTTTAAGGCTAGCTTTCATTGAGTGTAATTGTTATAAGCAACAACAAATAAAAAATATATTTACAGGTTCAAATGACCAAGAAAATGTAAGTACCATTATTTAATTTATAAACACAATTGGTTTTATATCATTTCTAAAATTATGATATTAAGTTATCTTCAGTATAAATGATGTTTAATGATTCCAAAAATGTAACATTTTTTCACGAGAATGAGTGCATTTTAAAAATAGTTAAAAAAAAATGTGTTGTATTTACTCATGCTGAGCTTTTGGCAGTACAGGATTAGCTCTTTTACACTCCAGTATTTTCCAGATATTTGAGTGCTTAAAAAGAGAGGACATTAATTTTGGAAATTCATTATTCTCCCACACTAGCTATGTGTAGGAAAGGTTTTTGAAGGGTAGAGTCAGGCTGAAAAATTTACTGCCATATCCAGGATTTGAACCATGGATCTCCCGGTCTCCATCGAGTTGCAACATCCTGGCATGTTGCCATGGTAGCTCAGTGGTTAAGAGAAACCTGATGGAGTCCAATAGATATGTGGTTCAAATCTTGGCTATAGTAGTGAATTTTTCAGAATTAATTTTCCTTAAAAAGAAAAAAGTGGTCATTGTTGAAAGTGGTTCTGATCCATTTTTGTAGTATACACAAGGGACAAGATGGGAAAGAAGTAGTTCCAGCTCTGTGAAGATGTTTTGACTATGAAACTAATACAATACATGAAAAGCTGTTTTCCTTGGATACTCAGAAATTTCAAATAAAATTATGTTCCAAAAATTTGATTAATGGAATACACAAATGTTTTTTTTTAAGATATGAGAGGGTTTCTGTTATTTTCATTATATGATTCTCAAATATTACATAAAATTAAATGTCTAAAACTTAGATTCCTTTATATTATGTTTTACTGATGCTTTTGAACTTCTTTGTATAGGATTTTGAAATTAAAAAGGCACCTGATAATGAGGTAATTGAAATGGAAATATCTCCTGCTGAAGCAGTGCAAGAGGATTTGTCAGAGTTTAACTTCAGGAAATATGCAGCCACCTATTTCTGTGGTAACATAAACTACCAGTACTCAAGAAAACCAATCAGACATTCCCTTTTAGAGCTGCCTCTACCAGCAGACCAACTTGTAAGTAAATGAAAATTCTGAAGTTTTAATAAATTGCATGTATACACAAATATTTATTTTCACTCTGTGTTGCTTAGGCTGCAAAAGCATTATGGATCACAATTCTCCGGTTCATGGGTGACCTACCTGAGCCAAGGTATGACATGCAAGACCCAGATAATACTCCTGTAATGGCCAAGATAAATAAAACACTCAGCCGAAGTTTTGTGAACAGCAAGGAATTCAAAGATTTCCAGGTAGGTACAACGTAAAACATGTAAAAGAGAGATGTTATAATTGGGGATGGGGGATGCATACTATTGAACTTCTTTGGCTCCAGAGAAAGAAAAAGTAATTGCCTACTTTTGAAAATGAATTTAAAGACTTCATTTCTAGTTTTAATTTTGATATGTTGCCATATGAAACATAGGGACTATTATTTTCTAAATCATTTATCTTGGAATTGTCAACAGAGGACACTGTCACCACATCCTATTTCTGGTATAATAATTATCCATCCTTCATTAATATATAATACATATGGCATATTAGTGCTCCGGATGAAGAGTTGTTGAGCAAATCACTTTCTGTTGTTGTTCCTGTGTAGTGGTTTTTGAAGAAGGAAAAAAGTCTAAGAATTGAACAGTGATAATGAACTTCTTTAAGGAATATATGAATGCATATGAAATTCATGCAAATTTTAAAAATACACTGGAGGTTTTGGATAGATAGAATCAACATGAAAACTTCAACGCCATGGCCAAGATTTGAGCCACGGATCTCCTGGTTTTCGTCCAGAAATACATGAATTTACTGCAGTAAATTTGAGAGAGATGGGCTGGCATGAGGAGCAGCTTTTAGAGAAAGGAATTAAGAAAAGCAAGAAAAAGAAGAAGTCAATTCTGAGCATACACTAAAAAGAACAGTAGTTCACAGTAGTTGAGAATCATAACTAGTAATATGGATGTTCACAGTTAGTTGTCCCAGGAGTGGTTTGTAATAATTTGAAATATTCAATCAGTTAAATTTGTGTTACTTACATTACATAACGTTTTACTTAAACTAGCTTATTTTTTATTTCATTATTCATAATTACTGTATACAACATACAAACTCTACCAATAGAGGAATCCATTACACTCAATGCCCTGATTTATTTGTATAAGGTTTTCTAGTTGTAGTTTTCTTGTCTTTTTAACTGCCTACTCTTCCTAAATATTCCTGTCATAAAATCCATTTTGCCTTAAGTGAACATCTTAATTGTAATTTTTCTGGTATACTTTGTTCTAATCCTTTATTGCATAACATTTTAATTAACAATGGAATAATCCCCTCTGGATCCTTGTGCACAACCACTTTTCTTAATTCCTTTCTCTAAAACCTGCTCCTCATGCCAGCCCATCTCTCTCAAATTTACTGCAGTAAATTCATGTATTTCTGGACGAAAACCAGGAGATCCATGATTCAAATCCTGGCCATGATGTTGAATTTTTCATGTTGACTATCTATCCAAAACCTCAGCCAACATATGGCTAGTGTGAAGAAATTATTAATTCCCATCAATTAACTAAAATACACTGGAGGTCTCTGCTCTTTCGTAATCTGTGACTGCTGGCAGGCTGGGTTCACATTGAATGTTGTTGTTGTTGTTGTTGTTGCTGCTGCATGGTCACCCTGATGATAGTTTCACCACAAAAAGGATTATTTTTTAAATAGGAAAATTTTAGGGTGACTATTTGGAAGTTAGTAAAAGGAAGCAGATTGCTCTTTGACCTGTGTGTCAGGTTGCACGACCTACTTCACTCTGGTGGCAGTTGTTTATAAATATTCTATTTTGATTGGTGGGTGGTATGATTTAAAGTCCAATTGACTCTAAGCAGGATTTATATAAGGTCATATTTAGATGCTGTTTGAATTGTTTGGATTATTCTGGGATCATATCCCCTTGCAGGACTAACTGGGATTCTTTGATGTACTGGTAAGCTAGTGTAGAAATTTGCTGTCCAGCATCTAATTTCATCCTCCACATATAGAATAGCTGAGGTTTCATGAAGCAGTGTCATGAGGAAGAAATGGCCAACAGAAATAGGCCCTGAGCCCTTTGTTCTGCTCCTGTTGTAACCATAACAACCAGCTGTCTGTGGTCATGGCCCAGATCTCACAGGTATATAATATTTGTAGGACTATGGATGTCTGGAAAAGGTGTAACTTAAAACATATTGGCTTCACGGATCTCAACCTGGAATATAGGAGGACAATTGCTCCCTGTGCTTAGGCAGAGGTCTCTGATGTGTTTGTAAAAATTTAGATCCTTATCCAATCTCACTCCAAGGTAGGTGATTGAATTTCCCTATTCACCTTCAGTCCCAGTCAGCAGGCTTTTAACGATTAGTAAGTAGGGAAGTGTGACTGTTGTTTTGGTTGATGGACATGCCCTAATATTGGCACCTCTCTTGCACAAGGTGAAGGTGCATTATGTGAGGTTGAAACCTCGTGGAAGATTTATCTGTGCAGTAAAAGAGCATATCATAAGCATACTGTGCTATGTTGATGTGCAGCTGAGTTGGAAAGTCTGCCACAAAGACTCTGAAAAGCATGGAGGATAACAGAACCTTCAGGGACTCCACCTCATACTGATCTAAGTGTTGATTTTTCCCCATAACTGTAACTTTTGCATTGAATTAGAAAGCTAGCTATGACTAGCTGTATTAGTAGTCCCTTGTATAAATTTGTGTAGGAGATCTGTACACCAGGTCACAGAAGGCATCCGTCACATCCAGTGATACTGCAGTGAAGACTCCCTCCTGGAAACTCAGGATAGTAACTACCACCACTTGCAGCAGCTGCTGGGAAGTAGAGTCCCAAGATGTAACCCAAACTGATGGTAGGGATTGGATTGAATATCACCAAAAGTGGAGAGAAGCTGTTTAGGATCAACCTCTCAAGCGCTTACAAGAGGGTCAAAAGAAACTGATGGGCTGGTAATTGGAAGGCTGTATCAAGTCTTTCCCAGGTTTCAAAATGCAAATCACCTGGACCTTTCTCTACTCTTGTGCAAAGTACCTCGGGGGAGACACATATTGAATACCCTTGTCAGAAAGAGCACGGCATTAGAAAGGAAGGTGGTTGGGGTATCTCAGCTGTTACCACGTGAATAAATAACTTTAAATTTGCTTGGGACAAAATTTTGGGATTATATTTCTCTGGCCAAAAAGCAACTGAATGCATACAGTATGTAAATATATTTTACAACCTAAAATGGGATTGCAGGTGAACATGATAAATTTCATGGTCAGTGAACATTGTATTATGAATGAGGTGAGGTTGACATAAAAGTAAGAGCCAATAATTGTTTGTATTTAGGAACAGAGAAACCAGCAACCACTGTTTCTAAATCAAGTTAAAATATACTAAAACACAGCATTTAGAAGCATTTGAACATGCTCAGAAGATGACTAAATGAAGTATGTATGCAGACTGATTTCTCAGAGAAAGGTTAATGTATGAAGAACAAAATGTGAAACAAGTTGCTCTTTGGAGCAACAAGGAGGTCTCAAATTTTATTACTGTGCGATGTGGAATGAATGAACAGGCAGACAGATGGATAGATGCAGGATTTTTTTTAAGTCATATCGGACAATGAGTGGAATGGGTGAAATGATGCTCAAATGAGCCTGGGGTCCATAGAGCTTAGAGTTACCCGACATTTGTCTTGCAGGAAAAGGGAAAATCCCGGAAAAAACCTTATCCAGGTAACTCACCCTGACCGAGATTCGAACTCGGGACCTCTTGAACGTGAGGTAGATGGAGGATGAAAGTTCATTTCAACCCCAACCAGTTTTGCTTATATTGAGTAGGGACATATTATATTCTTACAGAGAAACACACATAGGTACATTCAAAACAAGTTAATGGTATAAAAATAACAAAGTCCTATGAATCAATGTAATGCAAAATAAATAGTGAAAGTTTTATTAACTGCAAAAATTCACTTGATTCGTGGTGTTATCAAAATACTGTAACTTTGTGGGTTCGTAGAATTAAAATGCCGAGTTGCAGAAATTAAAAATCTCCTTTATTTTTGTAGAAATACTCTTATAGATTACAGCAGCATTAGGTTACGTACACCATCAGTCTACCAAGGTCGATCACAATAACAGTGACAGTTGATTACATCATTCGCTGTCGTTACAATAACACTTCCAGCTGTCTGGTTTCACAACTGTTTCACAACTACAGCTGTCCTGCTGGCGTGTCACAATCCTTTTTATATCTCCATTCATGTTTACCAGACTGTTCGGTCAGTCACTAGAGGTTTCTGGAAAACAAGGCATCTAATTACATAATTCGAACATTCTATCACCTTCGAGAAACGTAACATAATCTATGCCGGCAAGGCCTTTGCCTCAGTTATCTTGTTTGCCGGTGCTATCTGTTTACACAAGTTCGTTATCTACGTGAAACCTATCCATCTATTATCTATTTGCGCCGAAACTTTACTGCACGTTACCGCGACAATACATGTTTTATTAAAGTGAAAGTAATCACATTGTAATACACAAAACACAAAAATACACTGCAAAATACAATACACGAAAAATATTTATTCTCTCAAAGTTAATATATAACACATTTATACCTAATATTTCTAAAATGTTCCTTCATTCTGGTTTCTAAATTATGTTTGGTATTTCCAATATATACCCGGTCGCAATTTAAACAGTTTAATCAATAAATGCCAGATGTATTGTTATCAGAAAATTTATCTTTTTCAGAAAAGTGTGGTAAATATTTTATTTTATATTTATTTTGAGAAACCAAAATTACAACAAATTCTTTAAAAATATTTTGAAACTTTTTATTAACCCAAGGATGGTACTAAACTTTTTAAAATTATTATTAGATATCTTTTAGTTTGTTAAAGGTAGAAATATCATTTACATTTTTTTGATATTTAAATTTTTCAATCTTGATAGATATAAAATCTGTATTAAAACCATTAAGTAAAACATTATTAATTATGTTTTTATATTCCCTATTAAATTCCTCTGTATTTGGGGGTGCATTTAGTAAACTGTGAATTAAACTATTAAAAACAGCTAATTTATATTAAAAAGGGGTTAAAACCTTTTATGTAATTATCAATATGAATTGATTTCCTCTAAGTGCCAAAGTTTAGTTTATTACTTTGAATTATCTTTAGAGCTAGAAAAGGAAGGCAACCATTATTTTGAATTTCTAACATGAGCTTTATAGCTATATCTTGTAAATTTAAAGGTTTCAAAGCATCATTTATGTGTTTATCAGGAACAACAACAAAAATGTCATCTACATATCTACGCCAAGTTTTAAAAATTAAAGGGAATGCTTTAATAATGTGTATTTCAAAACAGCTCATAAAAACATCAGCAAGAAAAGTTGAAAGTGGATTACCCATTGCTAAACTGCAATAGACACTTGTATGTATGTGTTCAGCGTGTCCAGTTTAGCTGCATTTACAGTTTACATATAGAATGTGAAATTTGGGCTACATTACATTATTGTAAAACACTCAACAACAGATTTTTATACTGTGTAGTTTTCTTTGCTAATTCTTTTCTTTCTTTAACTGTGTGAGGAGGAAGGATTCTTTCACCCTTCAACAAGTCTTTTATTCATACCTAATCTTCCCAGTTAAAGCTACATTTTCTATGCACAGAAGAATGAAGCAAAGCGACAGAAGATAGAGACTCGACGGAGGTTAATCTCAATGACACTGAAGCACAAGAACAAACTGAGTGCAGAGATGCGAGAACTCCTCAAAGAAGATGATGATGCTCGAGACAGCTATGAGTTATGGCTCGAGGGTCGACGAACCTCAAATCTTGAGAAACTGCATTTTATTATTGGCCATGGAATTTTAAGACCAGAATTAAGGTATTTATGTTTTTTGCAATTTGTTTTACATAAGTTTAGTTTAGTTTAGTTTGGTTTATTTTCAGTCATACAATATACACAGTTTGTGTTGTTGAAGATCATGCCAGAAGCAATTATAATGGATAAGATACAAATAATTACAATGATACAATAATAATATAAATAATAATAATGATGATGATGATCATCATCACCATCACCATCATCATCATCATCATCATCATCATCATCATCATCATCATCATCATCATCATCATCATCATCATCATCATCATCATCATCATCATCATCATCATCATCATCATCATCATCATCATCATCATCATCATCATCATCATCATCATCATCATCATCATCATCATCATCATCATCATCTTCATCATCATCATCATCATCATCATCATCATCATCATAACAATAATAATAATAATTTAAAATTATGCACACAAAACCAGGTATAAGTTATACATAAGTAAGTTGATTCATAAATTAAACATGTTTATGTAATTATGTTGTTGGTAGAGATGAGATCTATTGTCAGATCTGCAAGCAGCTGACACACAATCCATCAAAAACATCACATGCTAGAGGTTGGGTGCTGCTATCACTATGTGTGGGTTGCTTCCCTCCATCTGAGAAATTTGTCAACTATCTGAAGAACTTCATTCAAGGTGGTCCTCCTGGGTATGCTCCTTATTGTGAAAAGAGGCTTGGTAGAACATTCATCAATGGTGCTCGTACTCAACCTCCAAGTTGGCTAGAACTTCAGGTATTTACCATAAATTTTAATGTAAATAACCTCAAATACAGATGCCTTATTTTTATGTATTTTTTCAAAATTAAATAGGAATCAAAGCAAATTCATATTTTTAATTTGAAAATGTACTATATTTGGATTATAACCAGATAGAAATAGATAGTTTTAAAAAAATAAGGAAAGAAAGCAGTAAAGTTTCCGATTTTTCTGATTCAAGAAACAACAGTATATTTTTAAACAATTAGAACAGGTTTTCTTGAAAATTTATTTTAAATTTTAATGTATATAATGCTAATGAAAAAATTGTCCAAGTTACTTCAAACTCAATTTTGAAACAGTGAAAATACCTAAATTTATCTACATCTACAATTCAATTTAATTATACTTGAGAGTATCTACATGGACGGTCAACCACCCTCTCTGCTTACCCAGGAGTTACCAAGCTGTCCCCAAAAGGTTCGCTGGATGCACTCTGGTGCTCTTTTCAGTGGGCAAGACCTAGAGACTAACAAACCCCTCCATTACAGGGTGAAAGTGAATACGCCATTTTCACGCGTAACCCATCTGGGAAGACTACCGAATAACTTGGTCGGGGCACCTGGTGATCTAGCATACCGACTGCTAGCTCTTCAGGCTAGCACCTGGGAACTTAAAGCTTCCCTCAACCCCCATCTGAAAACAGACATCCTGGATCTTCCACGGGTATGGGAAACACTGCCCCTCGAGTCCAAACCCATCTGAGCAACTCCCTAAAGGGAGGGGCTCAAATGTTCAGCCCAAATGAAATGTGTAGTGTTTAACGCCCGCTTTTACTACATATGGCACCGCAGGCGATTGTTCAGCCCAAGGTTCCTCTAGTGACGTAAGAAGTACCACGAGTACTAGGGGTCTGCAGTGCCCACACCACGGCAGCTGAAGGGGACAGATCCCCTCGCCTATGGGAACACATAACTACACATATACATATATGTATATACCTAAGTAAGTGAAAAGTCAGTTAAAAACAGAACTTGATATTTAAGTTCATCTTCCTTCAAGGATGCCATACTAAGATTTTCAAGAAAATATCTTTACTCCAAAGTACCTTTTACATTAAGCCTTTTTTGAAAATTTTTATTTTCTCAAAATACCTCTAGTGATTCCATTTAAAACAACATATGTGTAAATTTATATGTGTATTTTTATACCAATGAAATGTACATCTTGAATTATCTGGGAGAAGCATCTGAAGTCCTGTTCATTCTAGATGACTTTTGCATAACTGGTAAAATGTAGATGTAGTTAAAGAAATTTGTCTGTTTTCTGAAACGTTGCTTGCTATTGGCTTGAATTTTCATATACATATACTGTTCTCAGATAGTAAGTCTTTCATTTATTTCTTGGCCATGGAAAAAGAAAGGAATGTCAAAGCCATCATAAAGCAACCACCTTTTGAAATATTTGACTATTGCTTAAGCTTACACTGTTAATCTATTCCCATCCTACCTACAAGAAAATATGTAATAAAACCTTTCTATAGATGTCTTTTTCAAAATGAAGTATGTGTAAGAATAGATATTTGTAAAAATAATTTGTGCGAGAGTGAATGTAGAAAATCATGTGAGTCGGTTTTTTATTTCTGTACTAAGCCTCTGTGAACATGATCATCCCTTTTGGTTTAAAGGTATATAAAACTCAAAATAATTAAGAGAACCTCACAAACTAAACAAATAAAATTATGGTACATATTTTGTTTTCATGGCAAGATTTATAACAGATATTTTAATTACAGTAATTAGAGCAGTATTTTGAAAAAAGAAAAAAGAAAGCATTTTTCCATGAGAAGGATTGTTTGGAGTGGGTAAATATCTTGAAATCACATCACTTAAATACTTAAAAAGCATCTAATAATGTTACGGCAATTATCCCATTTTCCTGCAATTGTAACACTGTAATGTCACCATAATTGTGTATGCGTGCATGCATGCATGCATGCGGAGATGATAACAATCCAATTTTATGCAGGTGTTTGCTGAGACAGTCATGTCTAGTGGTAAGTCTGAACATGGCAATGGCTGTTTTCTGAAGTATTTCAGGAATTAGTTTTAAGTTTTTTAAGGATCTTTCTCCTTTGGAATTTAATGTATTGGTGATTAATTTAATTTTATAATAATTATTCATTTTCTTCTAGATGATATGTTTAGTGATTCCAGTGGTACTTTTGATTGCATCTTATTTTGAATTTTGGCTCCCTTTTTTGCTTGGATTCACTTGTTACTCAATCCACAGTGTGCAGGAGTAGAATAGAATACAGTAGAGTTTATTGATCATTAAGCTGTTTTACAACAAGGCAATAGGTCTCGTCAAGCATACAAATATTTTGTTATACTACTAACAATATTGATACTTTCAACAATTGTTAACAATATAGTTGCTATTTTCATAATTTACACACAATTACAATGTTAATATCTCACACACACACATATGCACACGCACACGCACACGCACACGTACTTATAATATATTTACAATGAAAGACTATACTCTTAATTAAATTTTGTATCCATTTAACCAAACAATGAATTTCTCTCACTTTTTCTGTTTTTGTATTCTGAGTTAAAACGATTGCTTGGATTGTTGCTCTAGAATCTGATAAAATAATGTTTTATGTTTTTGTATCCATACAAACAGGTATTTTACAGAAGTAAAGATTGCATCAATTTCTCCATCAAAATTTTTAGTGTTTTTTTTTCTTCACATTTTTTTAAAAGGAGACAAACTGACACATGCCACCTGCTCCAACTCCATCATCATCTCTTACAAATTGGCTGTCTGTATATGTATGTGTTTATTCTTCTTCAGGGTATTTGGTTTTTTAAGTTAAGCCAGAGGTTCGTAAAGGCTCCTAATGCATTCTTGTACATCTTCATTTTCATGTATTCTTTATGAAATTATTTCATTCAAATGACCCACCTTCTGACCAGTCCTTTAGGCTAATAGATCTCTTCTCAGTTGAACCAAACAATGTTCAAAGTTTTGCATTCTTTTACTTGTTTAATTTCAGATGGACTAATTCTCAGAATAAATTTCATTGTGCTTTTAAGACAAGTTCTATCCATGATTGCACATCAGCAGTATTATTTGGCATCATATTGGGTTTGTCTTAAATCCTGCTGTTGTGATCCCATGCATTGTTCTTAATCAGATTTTGTAAACATTGGAGTTGAGCTTAATTAGTAGTGTGAATTAAAAGTGCCAAAAGTGAAATTGAGTATTCTGAATGTTGAATCAGTACATACTAGAGCTTAAAAGCACTTACAACATTGATGGGAAAATGCTATTTTGCAGTCTTTTATGAAATCTGTTGTTGCAGATCAACATTCTCAAATAGTACAACTTCAGGAAGCACATAAGATGCAGTATCACATGCTTTGTCGAGGCAATTTCTATAGGAGAATCAATACCATCCTCTTTTTCGGGCATACCAAAATGATAAAAATTTTATTCAGATTTTGTATGAATCATTTATTTCAACTGACATTCTCCTTTTTAAACTGAACAATCTTAAGCTCAGAATGTTTCTTTTTAAGTATATAAATATAACTCCTTCAAATGAGTTGATACTATGCAAACATGTTCTTCCAAATTGCTATGAGAAAATTAAAGCACACAAAGCTCCAATTGTGAAAAGAAAAAATATGGGTTGCCATTGATGAAAATATAAATGCCACTGGTAGCATATTGGGAAATATAACCAGATTCGCATAAGAGCCGTAGATGCAAACGATGATTTGCAAAACATGTCCTCAAAATAGGTACGAAAGTGAAGCAGATGTCTCAACAAACACTCTTACCAGCCTGTAAAGAAATTCCAGCTGCAAATCATGTAATAGTAGTTAGGGCATTTAACAACGCTTTGCAAACCTTATGGTCAGATGGTGTAAAAAATTATTATATATTACTTCTGCTTATGAAATCTGAGCATATATGAAGAAGCCTACCTAAGGTTCATGGATAAGTTTCCTGAATATGACTCATGTAACTTGCATCATTCACGCCCTGCGTAGATAGTGTAAAACAATCTGAGCCCTTTATCCTAACATAAACAAGCTAATCTCCAATGGGAACAAAGTGTTATTAAAAGTCCTACGATGGATTGATATTTCAAAAATATTAATCCTCATCTTCTATCACCTCCTATACCAGTATTCATATGTTTGGGTGGCTGGTTTAAAGCTATGGGATATTATGTAATCATTTTGATACATTTTGATCAAAAATAAATGAATTAAACAAAGATGTTTCTGCAATTCAGGTCTTCCAGAATTTAATAAGTGATAAATTTAAATGAAACTTGGCCAAACCCTCATAAAGTGGCTCAAATTTTGGAAGGCCAACACATTAGTGAAGTCAAAAATGTGTCTGTTAGTGATATTCTCCTGTTCAACTATGGAAGCTTGACATTGCAGGAATATAGAATGTTGCTTTTGCCAATATAAGGCATTACTCAGAGATATTAGGCAAGGCAATCTGCAGAGGATATTTGTTGTGCACTGCAACTCCGATGAGATGTTTCAATCTGATCCTTATCTGCAAATTGATGAGTTGCAGTGTTCATTGTTGTATAAACTAGAAGTTTTCTTATATTTTGTTCCAACTTTTTTTATAATATTTTTCAGTTTTTAGAACATATTGTTGCTTGCCATTGTTTCGACTGGCATGCTTGGCGCGCACAGAGGGATGGATAGTGCAGCGTGGAGATAAAAAACTTGCCAAAACAGATAGAGATAGATGACTGGAAGGTTTGCTTTCTTGATATTTACAGAAAATTCCACTAATTTCTAGATCAATGTGTAGAGGTATAAAGAAGAAGCTGTGACTCGCCAGTTGGAACAGTCGTGATTGGACTCGATAATTGTGCCCGTGCACCTGCGGTTTGAAAGTGAACTTTTGTTTATTTACGTGTGCAGAAGTGATGAGAGATTGTGTTGGTTTATATTATGTCAGCTTGCTGTAAAGGGGTGTACAAACAGTGTATTTCTATGGAAATAAAGAGCATTTTGAATTTCTGCAAACTTGACTGTTAATTTACAAGCCCACAAAGTCACAATTGGTGTCAGAAGTGCGATATACGACAATGGACACTGCATTGCCAAAAATTCTAGAATAACTGAAAGAAATGAGAACAGCCAATGACAATCTCGCTGCGAAAACAGAAGCTGCAAATAACAACCTGGCCGCGGAGCTGAAACAAATGAAGACAGCGAATGACACCCTCGCTGCGACGTTAACCCACGGAAATGAGAGCAGCGAACGATAGCCTGGCGATCGAAATGAAGGCCACAAAATTTGAAGAGCGGTTGGCCGGCGTGAGGGATGATGTCGTGGAGCTGGGCAAGCGGATGGGTCAAGTGACGAGCACGTTAACAACTTAGAGGGAAATGCCGACAGTAACACCAAGTCCCTGAACGCTATGGTGGAAGACGTCGAAGACCGTTAACAACCTAGAAGGAAAGACCGACAGCAACACGAAATCTCTGAACGCCATGGTGGAGGACATCGTCGGCAGAAAGATGAAGGATTTAAAGGCCGACGCGCCGGGACATGACACAACATCTGCGCGCGTCAAACCACCAAAGTACGCAGCAGCCAGGGGAGACGCTGCAGGAGTTCGCTTTGGCAATCGAGCAGCTGGCCAGTAAAGCCTTATTTGACCTCCCATCCGAGTTCGTATCCCGAGAGGCTGCCTACACATTCGTTGACGGGGTGCGAGACACCAAGATACCTCAGCGCCTAATGCTCGGCAACTACAAGACCAACCACGAGGCGCTAACGGCAGCATTGAGGTGGCCAATGCGACGGACACCCCGACGTCGAGAACAAGGAGTATCCGCTACACTGGAGACCGAAGGCCAGACCAGCGAAGACTTAGTGGCGTGTGTTGGGGATGTGGCCAGCCGGAACACCTGGAGAAAGACTGCCCACACCAGGAAGAGTAGCCGGAAAATGAGTAAGGGCCGTCGTGGCGAGGGCACTTCGGCGCCATCACCACCATCCCCTAGAGTGACACTGCGCGCCGTCAGACGGCCTATGGCTGACAGCCTCATCGCGGATGATTGGGTGAGAGGGAAGCCGTGACGCGTGCTCGTGGACACCCGGGCAGCCGTGACCGTCATGAAACCTGGCGCAGCCAGGGGTTTGCCGTCGAGAAAATAGAGCCGACCATACTAGCTTATGAGCATCGGGTGACACCTTGTCTGTGGAGAAGGAGGCTCTGCTGCAGTTGATCTTGAGACGGAGTGCCGTACGTCAGTGGGTGTTCGTCGCGAAGGGGGCTGAGAAGGTGATACTGGGACTGGATGCCTTCAGGAGCCACGAGGTGACGGTCGACGTCGGCTACAAGGTCCTGCGACTCAATAGAGAAGAGGTGATACTCCGGCAACCCGAAGAACGCCTTGGAATTTCCACGGTCGTCCTGAGGGAAGACGTGGTTGTCCCTGCAGATGCGAGGTGGTGGCGACGGCGCGACTGGAAGGTCAGCGGACGAAAAACATGATGCTGGACCAGAAGACGCCTCTGCATGGACTCTGTGTAGCCAGGACATTGTTGCCGTGCCGAGAGGAGGTGCTAGTTAGGTTCTCCGTAGGGAAGGGGATCCGTTCCCTTCAGCTGCTATGGTGCGAGCGCTGCATACCCCTAGCACTCGTGGTACCTCTGACGTTACTAGAGGAACCTCGGGCCGAACATTCGAGCCCCTCCCTGAATGGGAGTTGTTCGGATTGGGTTGGACTCGAGAGGCCAGTGTTTCTCAATACCCGTGGGAGATCGGGTACGTCTCCGGGGGTTGAGGGAAACCATATTTTCCCGCGTACTAGCCTGCATAGCTAGTAGAACGTACGCTAGATAACCAGGTGGCCCTACCGAGGATGATCAGTAGCCTCTCCCTCTGGGGTTGGCGCGCATAAGTGGTGTATCCACTTACATCCCGTCTTGTGTTTTTGCACCAGATGGGGGGGGCTCGTTAGTCTCTAGGTCTTTCCCTATGGAAAGCCCCACGGAGGCGCCGGGCGCCCTTCGGGGACAGCTCGGTAACTCCCTGGTCGTCAGAGGGGGTCGGTCTTCACTTTTTGTAGACTGCCCTGGTAGATACTCTAGCATTATATATAGTGAGTCTGCTCAACCTGACAGTCACCGATCACGACGTCCAGGCTGGGACGGAGTTGGGGACGTGCGAGCCCGTGGTTAGCGTAACACCAATCGACAAGACCCAGAAGCCGATGCCGAAGTAGGGGCCCCGGCTGGAAGGCTTACTGGAGAGGGCGGCCGACCACCTGACCGCAGAACAGCTGGAGAAGGCTGAGACGATACCAGCACGTCTTTAGCCAAGGTAACAGCGACTACGGCCGCACGGACCGAGTGCTCCACCGCATCGATACCAGAGACGGAGTCTGACAGCCCTTGGTGTTTCCGTGTAGTCTTAGTGACGAAGAAGAACAGCTTCTACGTGGACTACAGGAAGCTGAACGCTGTCGCCAGGAAGGACTGTTTCCCCTTACCCCGGATTGACGACATCCTGCACACGCTTACTGGTGCGCAGTGGTTCTCAACCCTGGACCTGAAGTCGGGCTACTGGCAGGTGGCTCTAGACACGAGAGACAAGGAGAAGACCGCATTCTCAACAGGCCAAGGACATTGGCAGTTCACAATTACGCCTTTTGGTCTCTGCAATGCACCAACTACCTTCCAACGCCTCATGGAATCAGTGCTGAGAGGATTGACTTATGACGCCTGCCTGCTATACCTGGACGACAACATAATCGTCGGCAAGACCATCTCGATAACCTGAGCAAGGTGTTACAGAGACTGCAGGCGACCAACCTGAAGCTGAACGCGAAGAAGTGCCAGCTCTTGCGTAAGGAAGTCAACTATTTGGGTCACATAGTCTCGCCAACCGGAGTAGCCACAGACCCGCAGAAGACACAGGCAGTGAGAGATTGACTTCGCCCGAATGAAGAGTGAGAATTGCGCAGCTTTCTGGGGCTATGCGTTTATTACCGCCGCTTCATAAAAACTTTCTACAACGTCGCCAAGCCCCTCACCCGCCCGACAGAGCAACACCGGCCTATGTGTGGACGGAGGACGCCGAAGACGCTTCCCAGCTGCTGAAGAAAACACTTTGTAGTGCTCCTATTTTGGGATTCCCACAATCAAGGCGGCGCCTCCATTGTGGACACTGATCCAGCGACCATTGCATTGGAGACCTTCTAACCCAAGTCCAATACGGCAACGAGCAGGTGGTAGACTACTACAGCAAGACGCTGTCCAAGGCAGAGAACTACTGCGTCACCCGGCAAGACCTGCTGGTTGTAGCGATGACCTTGGAGCATTTCCACAAGTACCTGTACGGTCAGCCATTCCACCTGAGGACTGACCACTCCGTCCTAACTTGGCTTGGTGCGGACGCTGCGGACCCTTAGCACTCGTGGTACCTCTGATGTTACTAGAGGAACCTCGGACCGAACATTTGAGCCTCTCCCTCTGGGAGGTGTTCGGATTGGGTTGGTCTCGAGGGGGCAGTGGTTCCCGATACCCGTGGGAATCGGGTACGTTTTCGGACGGGGTTGAGGGAAGCCATTAATTCTCCCGGGTACTAGCCTGCAAAGCTAGTAGGTGTGCTAGATCGCCAGGCGGCCCCACTGAGGTCATATCGGTAGCCTTCACCTTAGGTGTTGGCGCGCGTAAGTGGCGCATCCACTTCCATTCCGTCTTGTGTCCTAGGACCAGATGGGGGGCTTGTTTGTAACCCAGGTCTTGTCCTATGGAAAGCCACACGGAGGACGCCGAGCGCCCTTTGGGACAGCTCGGATAACTCCCTGGTTGTAAGAGGCCCGGGTCTTGGTCCTACGGGTCCAGGACTAATAGGAGTAGGACCTCTGGACTCAAACAGAAAACGTCCTAACTTGGCTACTCAGCTTTAGGAATCTGGAAGGCCAGACAGCTCGTTGAGTCCAGAGGCTGCAGGAGTACGACTTCATCTCTGAACATCGTCGAGGGAAGAGCCACGGCAACGCAGGCGTCATGCCCCGAAGACCCTGCTCAGAAGAGTGTGGCCAATTCACAAGAGTAGAAGAGAAGGAGCGTGCCGCAGCTGTCAGAGTGGTTACGGCAGTGCCTGCGGATGGCTGGGATAGTACAGGCCTGAGGAGGGAGCAATTGGCGGACGCAGACTTGGGGCCACTCTTGAAGAAAGTGGAGGCAGGGACAAGACCAATCTGGGAGGACATCGCACCGAGGAGCGCCACATACAAGTCGTACTGGGCCCAATGGGACTCGCCAAAGATCAAAGACGGCGGGGTATGGGAATCACCCGATGGAGAGGCTCAGAGGAAGCAGTTGGTACTTGCCCGAAGTAAGATCCCGGAGGTCTTAGGAGAAGTGCACGCCGGTACTTTAGGAGGACACCTGCGAGCAAACCGGACGATCGACAAACTCCGAAAGCGCTACTACTGGCTCAGTCTCCGAGCAGACGCTGAGAGATGGTGACGTTAATATGACGTGTGCGCGGCAAGTAGCGGCCACCAAACTAGGAGCCGGAGTCGCATGCAGCAGTACAATGTCGGAGCGCCATTCGAACACATCGCTGTCGACATTGCTGGACTATTCCCAATGTCCGACGGAGGCAACAAGTACCTCATGGTGGCCGTGGACTACTTCACCAAGTGGCTGGAGGTGTATGCCATCCCGAACCAGGAGGCAAAGACAATCACATACTGCCTCGTGAAGCAACTGTTCTGCCATTTTGGGGTGCCGTTAGAGCTCCAATTTTGAGTCTAACCTGATGAAGGAGGTACTAGAAAGGCTTGGGATGAACAAGACGCGCACAACATCTCTACGCCCACAGTGGGACAGCATGGTCGAGAGTTACATCAAGACCCTAGAAGAACATTTGAGGAAGGTCGTGGCCATGCATCAGCGAGACTGGGATGTCAAGGTGCCAGTGTTCCTCCTGGCCTACCGCTCGTCAACACACGACACCACTGGAATGACGCCAGCCAGCTTAATGTTCGCCGAGAGTTACGCCTCCCTTGTGACCTCGCTTTTCGGAGTCCCGCTGGAGCAAAACAGTCAGAAACGGTGTATGTGGAGAGCCTCGTGGATCATCTCCACGACATGCACGAGAAGGCTCGTCAAAACATCCGGATGATGAGCGACCGCATGAAGACTCGGTACGACAGGCAAGCCAATAGCCAAGGATTCCAGCAAGGTGACCTGATCTGGTTATACCGCCTTGCCCAGACCAAGGGACGCTGCCCAAAAGTTCAACAAACATGGCAAGGACTGTACCGGATGGTACAGAGGATTAACGACGTGGTCTGCCGCATCCAGAAGGTGACCCGAGGGAAAATATTGGTTGTACACCTGGATCGTCTGGCCCGCTACGATGGTGCTGTTTGGGACGACCAGCCTTGAGGAGGGAGCAGTGTCGCGAGCCATTGTTTCGATTGGCGCACTTACGCGCACAGAGGGACAGATAGTGCAGCATGGAGATAAAAAGCTTGCCAAAACAGATAAAGATAGATGACTGGAAGGTTTGCTTTGTTGATTGTTATAGAAAATTCCACTAATTTTTAGATCAATGTGTGAAGGTATAAAAAAGAAGCCGTGGCTCGTCAGTTGGAACAGTTGTGATTGGACTCAATAATTGTGTGCATGCAGCTGTGGTTTGAAAGTGAACTCTTTTGTTTGTTTACGTGTGCAGAAGTGACGAGAAATCGTGTTGGTTTATGTTACATCAGCTTGCTGTAAAGGGGTGTACAAACAGTGTATTTCTACAGAAATAAAGAGCATTTTGAATTTCTGCATACTTGACTTTTAATTTTACGAACCCACAAAGTCAGTATCATATACAAAAATAAATATTTTAATGCTTTTTAGTACATAAAAATATGGGCCCTAGTGATGATACTTAACAAAGGAAATAATATGATCTGAAAAATTGTCATATTCACTAGCATTTCAAACTTATTTTTGTCCTATTTAATGAATCTGAATCTGGGCCTGAAACTTGATGTAAATTTGTAACAAAATATTTGAGAATATAGAAAAGTTGGAAGTTAACTTGTTATACTGCAATGAATGAAACTTGAAATTAGAGGAGTTAACATTACTGTGAAAAGAAAAGAAAATTATATAACTGTTTATTAAAATAAACTAAATAAATACAGGTTTTATATCAGTAACCAAAGAGTACTAATATACTAGCAAAAAAAAAAATTCCCTCTGGTGATATTGAAATTAAACATGATTTTGAATTGTTTTGTATATGTGAGTGCATGTGTGTGTGGTTTCCATCAGATTATCACCAAATTTTGTTAGTGTTAAACCCTGAGATGCTTAATTATTAAGAAATAATCATAATTCATGGAAAAGTTATTACTCCTAGCCAGACTCCAATTCTACATCTTTTGGTACAGAAGGCAGTTTGCTACTGTGAGCAATACAGTGGTCCCATATGTTCTGTTCATTTCATTTATAAGTGGTTTTAAAGATTTTGAGACTTTTTTCAGTTATATGCTCTTAATATAACTAAATAACTTTAGATGTCTTTTATTTTATGTTTTCAGTGTTATATTAAACTTTGAAAAGATTTTGAAGTTCCTTGGACAATGAATGTTTTAAATTCTTGAATAAGAATTACAGAACTCTATATTAATGTTACTTTTTTAAAACAGATTTAAGAATTACAAGAGCTTTTCTGCAGCATTCCAAATATTTCTGTGACAAAGGAGCACAAATGAAAATAATTTGAGTTGAAAGTAATATAATGTTATACGTTGAGGACAGTATGCCTAAAAGGAAACAATTTTCAGAGCACTTTGTCATTATAGAGTATTTGATTTGATTTGATATCTTGTTTGTTGCTGTACATTCCAGTTTATTTCTTTACCTGTTCTATAGTCTCTGGTAGTGATTTTACTATATTGTTTTGCTTTTTAAATATTTCAGGCAACAAGATCTAAAGCATCCATTGTGATAGATATAACTTTTATGGATGGAACAGTAAGGAAACTGAATGTGGACTCTGCCACCACAGCTGAGGAACTGTGCAATCAGCTGTGCAAGAATATCCAGTTAAAGGATCAGTTTGGTTTCTCTCTCTTTGTAGCATTATTTGACAAAGTAAGTTTTTGAAATGTGTCTATACCTATTGTTTCACCTTCAGAGAGATTATAATAATATTAAATGCTAAACACTTATGCAGAAGATCTATGCAACAAGTAATTTCAAATAAGAAATCTGCAGTTAATGATTTCAAAGTTTTAATGTATGATTTAAGCTTCAAAAAGATATGATTGACACTGACAGATATCTTGCAAAGTTTGCAGTATTATGTTATGATTCTGTTTCTAACAAAAGACATCCAAGGACTATGATACAATGAAGCACAAAATTATATTAAAAGACATCCTATTGTATGTCCTATTGTATGTCATCACACTTTCTTAGTGCCATGCAGTCATGTATTTAGCTTGGCTTTTCTATATTATTTTGAATTTAAAATATGAAAGTATTTAGAAAGTTGGAATCATTTATTGATTAAATACCAGATTTATTTTTATTTTTAAGGAGATGCAAGGCCATTCTAATTATTTTATTCTTATTTGGGTTCAGTATGAATTTTTTTGAAATGACTGAATTTATTAACTTCACTTGTTTACTCTTACAGTTACCATATTACAAATTTTTCTTTAATTGGATTACTTTGATCTATCTTAATTCCGAATACAGCTGAACATCGTTATGTTATGTATGGTGAGCCTTCCTTTCTCTAGTTTCCATTTGGGCACATTTATTTCCTACTTTTCTCCAATCTGTCCTGCTCTCATTCTCCCCTTTGATTTCCATTTTTATCTCCTATCTTTATTCACTTTCTCCCCTTCTCAACTTCTTTCTGTCACTTCACTCTTATTACTGAATTTTCCTTATATATATTTGGAGGAATTTAGTAACAGTGACGTCAAAATTAATCTCAGAAACTATTTGTAGTTGGTTTATTAATACTCGCCATTACTTGTTTATATTTATGAGAGACTAGTTTCAAAGACATTCGCCTCCATTTTCAATCTCTTTCCAATTGGCATCTGTTGTTGTCTGCTCTCTTCCACCACCAGAGAGAGAGCAGACAACAACAGATGCCAGTTGGAAAGAGATTGAAAATGGAGGCGAATGCCTTTGAAACTAGTCTCTCATAAATATAAACAAGTAAGTGACGAGTATTAATAAACCAACTACAAATAGTTTCTGAGATTTCCTGATCTTCCGTAACTCAATTTTATTATTTCATACTTCTCTGTCTTCTCTTATTTGTCTTATTTGTTATAACATTATTATACTATTATTTTTAACTCACTCTGACTAACTTCTTTCTAAGCTTTTAGTTTCTTTAATAGTTTCTTTCTATTTTTAAACTTACCCTTACCACATTATTGCCTTTCTTTCCCACTTTCCTTCCCAATCAAGGTAAATCATTTTTCATTTCATCACTCACTTCATCTCTCATCACCCCACACTTTCCTTTCCATTTTTGTCACATCTTCTGACCACTTACCACACTTGCTTTATCTTGTCATACACTGTGTTTCTTCAGATTTCTTTGCTTTCTTGGTTCCTTATATAATCTAACATCACATCCTTCTGTTTGTCATTAACCTTTTACATCCCTCCATAACCTATACTTCTTATTTTTCTCATTTCTCCCTTCCCTGCCTGACAATGTATTTCGCCTTTTTTATCTTATCTACCCATTTAAACTGTTTGTATATCAGATCTTCGCATTCAGCTTTATTAGCATAATTCTTATTATCTACCCTCTTCATCTTCATCTTGTGTTAAGATAGTGTTGGTATCACCCATTCTTTTTTACTATGTCTTCTGCCAGCATTTCCCTTTTTCTCCTGTTCTTCTGTTCTAACTACTTCTGTTTTACTGTCTTTTAACGTCACCACTGCTAATGTCATTGATGTCTGTTCTATTGATTTGGCATTCATTGGTCCATCAATCTGTTGTGAGTGTTATGTTCTGCTTTTCTGTATTCATCACCAAGTTTACATTTTCTTGGTTTACTGCACGTAAGTTGTCCTTGTCATCAATTTCTGCTTCTGCTAACTTGCCGTCTATCCATAATTTATAATTTTGTATATATATGCTAATTTCCTGAACTGTGACTGATTCTTCTGCATTCTATTATCCTTTTTAATAATTCTCTTTGCTCGCTGTCAATGTAGATGTCAGTACCTTTTAGTATGTCTGCATTATCACTTTGAATACCACTTATGTACTGGAGAACTTTGCTAATGTTTTCTTTCTCCATTTCTCCTTCCAAAATGTAAAGCATCACATACCTTATATTTTCTCATTTCAAACTCTAATTTTCCTTCTGAAAGATCTTATACTTCACATCTTGCACCCTTTTCTGCTTTCTCTTTATTTCCTGTAGTCGGCAGCTTATATCTTATATTCTTGTTTTCTATATTCTCTATTCTTCATTTTATGGATAGGACCTGTTTCGTAATTTCCCCTAATTTGTTGCTTAATTCATCTTCTTTATTCTCTTTGCCTATGCCGATACTTTGTTCCAACATATTTTCAAGTTCTTTTTATTCTCTCAGCACTTTATCTGTTTGTCTTTTGTTGCCATGCTCTTTGTTAACCTTTTGCCTTTACCTGAGGGAGCAACTTCAGCATGTGTCCATTTGCTACACTGCACAACTTGTACCTCATGAAAATCTAAGGAGCCAATACCTCACTATTGTAACTTTTATCCTTCTTGTAATTACAAAATATGAGTTGGTACCTTTACTATAATGCTTCAGTTGCATGAGGTAATCTATTTCAGCTTTTTTTTTTTTTCCTTTTTCTTAACTTGCAACTTCCTAACCAAACTCAAAACGTTAATATGACTACTACAATAACTATTGGTCTCACCCTTGGATAACTGTCTGATCTCTCCAGAAAGCAAGCATCAAACACTATCTGTCAAGAAAGTAGGGAACACATGTTCTGGTATGATGTAAGGAGCGCTTCTACATATAACATAACACTGTTTTGTATCTATGATTCTAATTTTCTTGTGTGATCATAAGAATTAGTTCACTGTTGTTCATTAAATCTTTGGATATAAGAAGTTTGGTAAACTTTTCCACCAAACCTTTGAATTTAACTTGAAGTATTTACAACCAGCCCATGCATTTCAGCAATAATCATTTAATGTCAGTAGTTACATTTTTATTCCTTTAAAATCAGGTGTCATCTTTGGGCAGCAAAGGAGAGCATGTAATGGATGCCATTTCACAATGTGAGCAATATGCAAAAGAACAAGGAGTGCAGGAAAAAGCTGCTCCATGGAGATTATTCTTCAGAAAAGAGGTGTTTGTTCCTTGGCATGACCCCTCACTGGATCCTGTGGCTACCAACCTTATTTATCAGCAAGTGATGCGAGGAACCAAGTTTGGAGAGTATAGATGTGATAGGGTAGGTTTTGATATTTGTTTATTAAAATTTGTGTTTATATTTGTTTTTTTTTTTTTTTTAAATTGATCAAATTAAAACTCAACCTTTAAAGTCAATTTCTCTGCCTCTCATATTATAATTGTGAGGAAATTAGATATTTAAGAGTAATTCTTTATTATTTATATAATATTGTAGCATTTTTAAGGAAGAGTTAAGGTGATCATAAGGATAGAAAGTTTAGTTTCAATATTTTATTAAGAAGTACTCATAAATGTGTTAATTTACTGTGTTATAATTTTATGCAAAACTATTTTAAGATACCCATGTCATTTAATCGCTCATTTGGCAAGTAAACTTTTCCATCTCTGTGTAACTATTCTCCTTAGCATGTCATTCCATTTGGAGAGATAAATAAGGGAAATAAAGAAAATTGAAACTGTGGTTTTAGAGAAATTTGCTGTATAAAAAGTATAGCATAAAAAGAATAGAGGGAGAAAAGGTAGAGGAAATTAGGCTGGTGCCCATTGCTCCTGTGGATCATTTTGTCTCCCACAGTCTACACTTATGATTATTCCAGCTTCAACTTTGGTGGGATAAGTCTCCCTACATTTCCAAATTATGGACACTGATGTGGCAATTTTAAGTTGCCCTCATCCAAGCCTTCATCTCTTACTTGCTCATGTGAAGTTTTCCCAAAGCCTAGCATGGGCTGGAGGCCACAGTAAAAACTTTTCATTCCACTGTCATCCTCATCATTACCTTATGACAGACTACCCTCTGTGGGCTCCAGCTCATAAATGGGTCTAACCATCACTTAGTGGAATAAGGTTATCTCCCAAAGTGATAGATTATATAATTATGGAGAGTTTTAGAGCTGATGACATTTCCAAATTAGTAAAGGTAATGTAAGGCAAAAAGAGGAAATTAATAAAATTACTTTTTTTTTGTTGAGAAAATCTGTTCTATCTCTATAAATTCTGTTATGGAAAAAATATTATTCATAAAAAGAAACATAATTTGTATCATATTATTTAAGTTTGTAGTAAAGTAGTGAAGTATTTAGTACTCCTAACTTATTAGATTATTATAACTTTTAAAATAGCTTACATAAGATAATTGTTGTAGCATATAAATCATAATGTTTAATAGAATGGTGATATATTTAGTTGTTGACTACTGTAAAATGTTGTCATATGCCGTATACCAAATAGTTGCACAATTTATTTAGTAGTCAATATATACAGTATTCTTCATAAAGAGTCAGTTTAGAAATTGATTTCAGGGTAGGTTATATTCAAAATGCTCTTGGACTTTCAGCCAGATGAGTTTATGAAATATCAATGTTTCAGGAGCATGCATCTCTCCCAAAATGCTGATGTTTCATAAACTCACCTGGTTCGAATCCCAAGGCAGTTCTAGTATGTTCATTGCAAGGAAAGCTACAGCTGAATTTCTTTATTGGTTATTCTGATAGGTCCATGTCAGAGTAATTAGATGTATAAATTTTGTAAACATTGAAGCTACTGACATTGAATAAATACAAATATTATAAATAATTATAACAATTTGTCACAAACATCACTTATCTGTATTGTGACTTTGTGGGTTCGTGAAAATCAAAAGTCGAGGCTTCAAATACAAAAACTACACTTTATTCTCCTAGCAAATACATTCGTCCATCACAATTTTTTGCTAGCTAACCTAAAACTGTTTATTTTTACAAAACCTACATTCAACTGTCTGTCGCTACCGGTCATCATATTTCATCAGCTTCGCGAGTCTACCGCCAGGGTGACACTGCTCCCTCCTCAAGGCTGGTCATCCCAAACAGCGCCTTCGTAGCGGGCCAGGCGATCCAGACATACCACCAACATCTTTCCTCGGGGCACCTTCTGGATGCGGTAGACCACGTCGTTAATCCTCTTCACCACACGGTACGGTCCTTGCCATGACTGCTGAAGCTTCGGGCAGCGTCCCTTGGTCCGGGTCGGGCGGTACAACCAGACCAGGTCACCTTGCTGGAACCCTTGGCTGTTGGCTTGCCAGTCGTATCGGGTTTTCATGCGGTCGCTCGCCTTATGGATGTTCTGGCGAGCCATCTCGTGCATGTCGTGGAGGTGGTCCACCAGGTTCTCCACATCCCTCAAGAGTGGCCCCAAGTCTGCGTCCGCCAGCTGCTCCCTCCTCAGGCCTGCGCTATCCCAGCCATCCGCAGGCACTGCCGTGACTACTCGAACTGCTGCGGCACGCTCCTTCTCCTCCACTCTTGTGCATTGGCCGCACTCTTCTGGACAGGGTCTTCGGGACATACCGTCCGCGTTACCGTGACTCTTCCCTCTGTGATGTTCCGAGGTGAAGTCGTACTCCTGCTGCCTCTGGACCCAACGTGCTGTCTGGCCTTCCAGTCGCGCCGTCACCATCACCTCGCTCCTCGCGGGGACAACCACGTCTTCGTTCAAGATGACCCTACCGATTCCAAGGCGCTCTTCAGTTTGACGGAGTATAACCTCTTCTCCGTTGAGCCGTAGGACCTTCCTGCCGACGTCGACCGTCGCCTCGTGGCTCCTGAGGGCATCCAGTCCCAGGATCACCTCCTCAGCCACCTTCGCGACGAACACCCACAGATGCACGGCACTCCGTCCCAAGTTCAGCTCCAGCAGGGCCTCCTTCTTCACAGGCATGGTGTCGCCCGATGCCGTCACAAGCTCGTATGGTCGGCTCGGCTTCCTCGTCGTCAAACCCTTCGCCACGTCAGGTCTGATGATGGTCACGGCCGCCCCAGTGTCCACCAGCACGCGGCACGGCTTTCCTCCTACCCAACCGTCCGCGATGAGGTTGTCATCCATCCGCCGGCTGACGGCGCGGATTGTCACTCGAGGGGATGGTGATAATGGCGCCGACGTGCCCCTCTCCACGACGGCCCTTACTCGTTTTCCGGCTGCTCTTCCTGGTGTGGGCAGTCTCTCCGCAGGTGTCCGGGCTGTCCACACCCCCAACACAGGCCACTAGGTGTTCGCCGGCGTCCCTCAGCTGGTCTTCTGTCTCCGGCGTAGCGGACACTCCTCGTTCTCGACGTCGGGATAGATGTTACTTTGGCCGCCTCCATCCTTAATGCCGCTGTCAGCGCCTCGTGGATGGTTTTATATTCGCCGAGCATTAGGCGCTGACGAATCTCCGTGTCCCGTACCCCGTCGACAAAGGTGTAGGCGGCTTCCCGGGATACGAACTCCAGTGGCAGGTCAACCAAGGCCTTGCTAGCTAGCTGCTCAATCGCTATGGCTAACTCCTGCAGCGTCTCCCTCGGCTGCTGTGACCTTGCCTTTAGTTGGCTACGGTACGCTGCGGTTAAGCGGTGGTTCCCGAAACGATTCTCCAGGGCTTCCCAGATGTCCTTGGGCACCGCCGTTGTCTGCACCGCGTTTAGGATTTCCGCGGCCCGTCCCTGGAGGCTGCCTATTAGCTGTGTGGCCTCCTCCTCCGGTGACCATCTGTTGTGCTTGGCCACTGTGTCGAACTGGCGGCGGAAGACCTCGAATGTTGACGCGCCGTCATATTTCGGAGGTTTGACGCGCGCCGATGTTGTGTCGCGTCCTGGTGCGTCAGCCTTCAAATCCTTCAGTCTCCTGCCGACGACGTCCTCCACCATGGCGTTCAGGGACTTGACGCTGCTGTCAGCCTTTCCCTCCAGATTGTTTACGCGGTTCGCGAGGTCTTCGACGTCTTCAACCATGGCGTTCAGGGACTTGGCGTTATTGTCGGCCTTTTCCTCTAGATCATTGAAGCGGTTCGCCAGGTCCTCGACGCGCTCGTCCACTTGGCCCATCCGCTTGCCCAGCTCCGTCACGTTATCCCTCACGCCGGCCAACTGTTCCTCAAATTTGGCGGCGAGGACCTCGTTCGCCTCCTTCATTTTCGTGGCCAGACTGTCGTTCGCTGCCTTCATTTCTGTGGTCAATTCGGTCTTTATTTCTTTCAACTCTGCGGCCAGGTTGTTATTTGCCGCTTCTGTTTTTGTTGTTAACTCGTTCATCTTCGCGGCCAAGTTGTTATTTGCCGTTTCCGACTTCGCTGTTAATTCGTTCATCTTCTGCAAAAGCATTTCCAATGCCGATTCCATGGCCATAATGTTCGGTGATGTTGTTGTCCCGCTTCCTGACACCAGTTGTGACTTTGTGGGTTCGTGAAAATCAAAAGTCGAGGCTTCAAATACAAAAACTACACTTTATTCTCCTAGCAAATACATTCGTCCATCACAATTTTTTGCTAGCTAACCTAAAACTGTTTATTTTTACAAAAACTACATTCAACTGTCTGTCGCTACCGGTCATCATTTTTCATCGGCTTCGCGAGTCTACCGCCAGGGTGACAGTATTTTAATTGACAAATCGACCATTTAGCTGAAGATGTGATGTAAGCATTATGAAACTAGTCCTGGAGGATTTGTCAGTTAAAAAAAAAAGATACGAAGTTTGCCACAAATTGTTATAACTATTATTTATAATAGAGGTATACAAGTTGTTTATCTTCTGAAACAAAATTCCAGTTAGCCCACCTCTGTGGTGTGGAGGTAGCACTCTGCCTCACATTCAAAAGTTCCCATGTATGAATCTTGTTTAAGGTGAAACCTGGAAAGGGTTATTTGTTTGGTTTTCTCCTATACTGATAGAAGAATGTCAGGTAACTGATCTCTATGGACCCTGGGCTCATTTGAGCATCATTTCACAAATTTTATTCACCTACCAATATAACCTAATCAGTCAAAGGACCTTACCCTTAACGAATAAAGAATAAAATTAATTCAAACATAAAATAAAAAATAAACTCTTTAATTCTCATTGTGGAATATAACAAACCAAGACGATAGTTTTAACATATTGTAAGTAGTAAATGTGCAGATGCTCATAGATACTTTTATTTTTGGATCAAATTTGCAGGGTGTCTCGTCCTTATGTGCTGCAGCACGCTCTTTTCTGTTTTATAAATCACATTTTAGAAATTTTAAAAGACCATGTAAATAACAATGTATTATTATAAGTATAAGAAATCGAGTACAACCAATAATGAACTCTTCATGATTAGAAAACACCTGCGTATCTAATGGAATGCATCCATGACGTCAACATGCTGAGAGCTTGCAAGCTCAGTAGTCAGTTATTGCACATATGTACAACCTTCCCCTCTTGCCTCCCTGATGTCCTAAGCGCCCTAGATTTTCGCGCAAATGTGTGCTGCATCTGAGTGTTGCACAATGATCATTCGCTGCACGGTGAAGCAAGGCCACCAACACTACTAGTTAGAGTACAGCTGTAGAACTTGAATATGCATTGAAAACCATTAAGCAATCTATCATTGCTTTATATTTTAGTTCTGGAAACTAATTTCATCCTTCTTACGTAAACAGATCCAATACCTAATGGTTATTAACACCCGTCGTAGACCACAAATCAGTACTTCCGAATGTGAGGCAAGGAAAGCAAAACAGATCCACTCATTCTGTGGGTGTGAAATTAGAAATGCCCTGTTTTGCTTTCCTTGCCTCATGTTCGGAAGTACTAATTTGTGGTCTACGACAGGTGTGAAAGATCTTGGTCATATTAATAAGTACATAAAAAGCATTCAAATAGCAAGAACCACATGAAAAATTCATTTGGGTTGTCAATGCTTGGAGCTGTAAATATTGCATTGCAGCTAAGCAGAGCATATCAGGAAGCAACGCTAAAACATAATGAGCAAGTCGAAAAAAATAGATATATATTATCAAGGATAATAGATTGCATCAAATTTTGTGGAGCATTTGAACTTGTTTTGTGTGGACACGATGAGACCGAAACATCAGATAACCCCGGCGTGTTTTTAGGTCTTATAAATCTCATTGGCAGTCTGGACAATGCGGTAAAAGAACACATTAGAAGCAACAAAGTATTCAAAGGATTATCTAAGACCATTGAAAATGAATTACTCGATTGCATGATGAAAGTGTGCCACGAAGAAATAGCAGAAAAGTTGAAGGGGGTGGCTTATGTTGCTATTATGGCAGATGAAACTACTGACACATGTGAATATATTCAGTTAGCTTTAGCTTATAGATATGAAAGAAAGGGTGTTATACATGAACAGTTTTGGGGCTTCTTTAATCCTGCAGATCAGGCTGCCAATTCTGTTACAGGTTGTATTTTGAAAGAAGTTGACACCATTTTTAAGGACGATTGCTTTAAAATAATTGCTCAGACATATGATGGTGCATCTGTAATAGGCGGCAACACAGGGGGCATGCAGATCAAAATGAAAGAACACTACCTTGCACAGTACATGCATTGTTAGGCTCATCAATTAAATCTGATAATAGAGAAAGCAGCTTCACAAAATCATTCTACTAGGATATCCTTCTGCAGTCTGTCAACTTTTCCAACATTTTTTTCAAGATCTCTCCAACGTTTGACAGTGTTGGAAGCAACTGTTGCTCGGAGAGTGCCTTGAGGCTCCACAAATCAAGATGTGTGAACACTATTTACGAACACAGAGAATCTTTGATAGACTGTTTTGATGAGCAAAAAAAGCTTTATCGGACAAGACAGTGCAAGAAGCTCGCAGTTTGCATCACAATTTGGAGAATGGAGAATTTAATTTCTGGCTCACCTTTTTTCACAAAGTTATGCTCCATATTGATATATTATAATATCAGCTTCGGGCACTACAGGTACATGCAGTGAAGGCAAAAACTGCATTTCAGTCTTTTGTCAAAAAATTCAACATTGTGCGTTATAGAACACAAGATATAGAGATTGAATCATCTAATGTTCAATATGCAAAAAGACTTTGTAGGCAAACAAACTTAGTAGCAGATTCCATTGTGTAAGAACTATGATACAATGAAGCACAAAATTAATATAATTTTGAGTCGAACTAATACTCAATACACCACTTATTGCTAGTATTTACCCAGAATACATTTGGTTAGGATCTTCCTAATATCATCAGCTGTTGTCGACTAATCGACGTCGGTTCGGTGAACTCCTCGGAGGTGATAGGTGCATCTCTGTCGGTATCTTGATGAACTTGAAATTTGGGTTTTCTTCAAAGGTAGTGTCGAAATTAAACAATTTTCTTTCTTGTTTCTTTATGAAGATTTTTTCCCATGTGGTTAATGCAGCTGGACCATGGACACTTTTTAATAAATGAATTTCTTGTTCTATATCATGATTCTCCTTCCAAAAATGGTACACTACCACCGATTTATCTACTTCTTTGTTCCTAGTATACCTAAAATGCTCTTTAAGCCTAATGTTCAAGTTCCTTTTTGTTTTTCCAATGTAAAAGTTGTCACAGCCCTTGCAATTTATCCAGTACACACCTGATTTTTTTGTCTGTGGGTATCTCCTTTGTATTATGTAATTTCAAAAGGTGTTCTACACTAAATCTGTTCTGTGATGCCAAAGAAGGTGTGATCGAATAATATCAGAAGTACGTAGCTGCTTTGAGTCTACGGAACATCTGGATGCTGCAAAACTACTAGATGCCGAAAACTGAATTCTTTTCTCGAGTGTTTCCTGAAACAGAACTTAGCATTTTGTGATCGTTATAAAGAACTTGACAAAAGCTAACTTCGTACCGAACTCAGCATTTTCTATGAACATTTGGAATTCAGGAAAATAGAAGGTGCCTTTCCGCTATTGCAGTTATTATTGACGAACAATGGGTAAAACACCTTTAGTGAAGTGACCAAGGTTTCAAGAAATATTGTGACAATTTCCATGTCTACTGCAGAACCAGAGCGCTATTTCTCCTCTCTGAAAAGGATAAAAACCTTCCTAAGGAACACCATGAATCAAGATCGGCTCACCTCTCTTGTCATGCTGTCTGTAGAGAAGAAGATCATCACAGGAATGTAGGACTTCAACAGCTAGTGATCAACAAATTCTGCATGAAGAAACAGCGGTGCATGGACTTCATTTTTCGAAACTAGGTGAGTTGCATGGACTTTTACCCGCAGCACGCTGTTATTTTTCGACACGAGCTGCCACTGACAAATTGATTTGGAAACAGATGGTGGTGATAACATTTAATATTTTATTTGCTAACAATTATAAATTGCCAGTTTCATATCAACAGCACCAGTATGCTGGAATTTTGTTCCACAGGAGTTCTCTTAATACCAATAAATATACTTACATGAGGCTGTCACTTCTAAACACACCTAAAAATCATTAGTCTGGCCCAAATCATTATGGTAGGGTGATGATGATGATGAGGTAGGCTACTCGAGCTGGTAGGGAGCGTAACTGCCATCAGGGCGAGAAACGTTTACTAGCCCCAAATTAATATGTAAACCATGTTTGTTAATTAATTAAGTACATAAAGGACTTAGGCAGCCTTGGCCTAAGGGGGCACACCCTAACTTACCTTACAGTTCTTTGTAGGTTCACAGAAGTACAAGTTTAACCCTTGCGACTATAGATTCTTATGACAGTTGTGATGGTGTATGATGGCTCTGTTAACTGACTGCTTATTGACTGCTCCGTTCACCTACATTGGGTCAGTTTAAATACTTACTTGTTGAAACGTAAGCATTCTATAATTCGGAGTTCCAGGCTATAACTACTTTCAACACTTTTTGTCAAATGGCGTAATCTTGCCAGTGGAGGTTCAATTCCTGCCATGGCCAATACAACATTACTTATTGTTGTTAATATTAATAACTAATTAATTATTATAAATAGTATTATTATTGTTTATTATGAAATTATCATTATTATTACAATGGTGGTAAGCATGATGAAATGGTACAACAATGATTCATTTGTTCTGGTTGTACACAGACACATCCCCATGTCCTGCAAGCACTCTTAGCAACATTATGGTTTATGATCATAATTGTTTCTCATGCAGCACAGTCAGAAAACAATTTTAAAAAATAATGTGAAAAAGAAAATGATTTCATATGTTCATACAGGAAGGTGATGTGGCCATGATGGCTGCCCAGCAATACTATGTAGAAAATGGTGCAAATTTTAATCAACAGATGTTATCTAACTCCCTCCCAAGCTACATTCCTGATCATTTCTTGAAGGCTGGTGGAGATCAAGGGCTGGAAAGATGGGAGAAGTTAGTAACTGAGGCCTTCAAAAGGGTATGATTGGTTTATTTTGTCTGTCAGATCCCCATAAACTTCCATTTGCATATATATGAAATCTGCATATTTATATATTAAAATGACCATTGGAAAAAACTGAAAATTAATACATAAATAAGTAACCAAAAATATTTACAGTGGTTTTGAGTAGAGGTGAAATATACAGAAGCTAAATTACAAAAAAAATAGCTGAAATTTGCAATAACATAATAAATTGCTAATATAATTTTATTTATATTTAAATTATACATTTCAGAGCTATTATGTGAAGGAGCAAGTTCCAAGTATCAAAGTAAAGGAAGATGTGGTCGGTTTTGCAATGAGAAAATGGCCCTTACTGTTTTCACGTTTCTATGAGACTGTAAAAACTAGAGGTAAGAATAATGAAAGTTATAGAAAAGTATTTTTTGTTACAGAATGTTCACAGTTGTGTAGGAAGACATTATTTCTGAAATATTACAGCATACTAAATTTTTTCCCCTTCCATTTATATACTGCCTATAATGCCTAAGGTCATATCAGTGGCTTTTTCTGGAATAGTAATTATATTCACTTATTTACTGAGTATCAAGATTCCTTTACAAACATTAAATTCACTCATACTATATGGCAGAGTATTGATCTTTATTGCCAAATGCTATATTTGCTTGTTATCTTGTTTACTAGAAGAGCGAAATATTAGTACTGGCTTACAGTAAGTGAAGAAACAAAAATAGAGCACAAAAGTGAATCGAGAATATATTGACACATTGCTTCACTCACACTGTTTATTCACAGGACATGTTTCAAGAGCTCTTGCTCCTATCCTCAGCTGATACTCGATTAGTGCAAGTTGTAGTGGTTTCTTCTTTCTCTGTATTGTCAATAGATGGCGTGATGTACTTGTCAAAGATGTCCGGTGGTGGAGTTTCAAAATTCATGACTATGACGATTTTTGTTAATGAAGATTTTTTCCCATACGGAAAGGTCTATGGGGTGATTAACGTATTTTATTAGAGATGTTTCCAAATTGATGTCATGTCTAGTATTCAAAAAATGAAAAGCCACTGCTGATTTTTCTGTTTCACCATTTTTAATGTTTCTCATATGTTCTTTAGTTCTGATGTTAATATTTCTTTTTGTTTTTCCTTTATAAATTTTAGGGCAAGTTTCACATTTGATCTCATAGTTTCCTGATTTTCCTTGGTAGTGATTGAATTTTTGGGAGGGCCTTTTAACAAATTTCTGATATTAAACCTATTTTGAGGTGCAAGAGTTATGTTGTGTTTTGAGAAGATTTTTTGGAATTTGTTATAGGCTGATGGGTGGAAGGTGAATTTTTTAAAAAGTTTTTTCTCTTTTTCTCCTGTAGGTTCTAGGGTGGTGGTTTCTTTTATTTTCTTAGCTTCTCAAAACACAACAGAACTCTTGCACCTCAAAATAGGTTTAATATCAGAAATTTGTTAAAAGGCCCTCCCAAAAATTCAATCACTACCAAAGAAAAATCAGGAATCTATGAGATCAAATGTGAAACTTGCCCTAAAATTTATATAGGGAAAACAAAAAGAAATATTAACATCAGAACTAAAGAACATATGAGAAACATTAAAAATGGTGAAACAGAAAAATCAGCAGTGGCTTTTCATTTTTTGAATACTAGACATGACATCAATTTGGAAACATCTCTAATAAAATACGTTAATCACCCCATAGACCTTTCCGTATGGGAAAAAATCTTCATTAACAAAAATCGTCATAGAGTCATGAATTTTGAAACTCCACCACCAGACATCTTTGAAAAGTACATCACGCCATCTATTGACAATACGGAGAAAGAAGAAACCACTACAACTTGCACTAATCAAGTATCAGCTGAGGATAGGAGCAAGAGCTCTTGAAACATGTCCTGTGAATAAACAGTGTGAGTGAAGCAATGTGTCAATATATTCTCGATTCACTTTTGTACTAATTTGTGCTTCACTGTCCCTACGCTTCTTTCAAGTTTATACTTTGAAAAATAGAGCACTTGGGAGCTGTGTGTATGATATAAAAGGTTAGCCAGTTAATTACTATATGCAAATTATAATTACAGCTTACCTGTTTTATTGCTTGGCATGAAGGGATTTTGATTCCCTCATCTTTCTCCTTGTCACAGTATTCAGCCACATAATGTGACTGAATGTATATCACGTTGCTATGTAGATGATGTTGGACAGATCATTTAAAATTAAATTAATAACTAAATGATACAATTACTCAAATGCTGTAATTGTCTTCGTAACAACAGTACATTTTAATTATATACAAATTTATATAGTAAGTTAACATTTAATGCTTGAATAATCTCAGGTTAACATTTAATACATTTTATTATCACATAGTGTAGATGATGAAACTATAATAATTGATTTAAAAATTCTACAGTAAGTAACAGCAGTGAACAATCAAATACGACAGTAGTTTTGACCTGAAAGATGCTATTTTCTTTATACTTTTTATTTTTTCTGGCAATCTGCTACAAAAGTTTGGAACTGGAATATATGATTCCATCTTGAATCTCTATTCTATTAACAAGCATGGATATTTTTTACTTTTAATTTCAGACCAACCTTTCGGATGACAAAGCAGACATGGTACACATAATACAAAGGAGCTGGGTACTATGTTTTATATTAGGTACTTGAATAATGCCAGTGCCAGCATTTAGAAAATCGCAGTTATGTAATGCCATAACAGCATTGTGTTTGGCCACCATAATACTTCTAGTTATTGTGCAAAATAACCATTAATAAATCCTTGAAGTTTGAAACAATTTGGAGAGACATTATCCCTAAAATTAACCGATAACTTTCATTATAATACTTGCAGGGCCTGAGCTCCCCAAAAACAATCTTATCATTGCTGTCAGTTGGACAGGGCTGTATTTTGTGGATGATGAAGAGCAAGTGTTACTTGAAATATCATTCCCTGAAGTTACTCGCGTTGCTGCAAACAAGTAAGTTTATAAAATACAAGAAGAGTTTTTGAAATTTATAAATTTTTCTTTGCTTATAAAAACCATCAATGAGGTGTGTTTCAGATCTGCCTTATATTGTTTGTTATCACATCATCATAAGTATCATCACCTCGCCACCACCACCGCCACCGCCACCGCCACCGCCACCGCCACCACCACCGCCACCGCTGAACGTTATGAATAGATGATATTCAGATTTTTTTAATAATATATTAATATATTATATATGATATATTATATCATTATAGTTATGATTATTCAGCAATATCATCGTCATTGATGTCCTCATTATAGTTAACTAGTTTCTGTTACTCAGAAATATTCATAAGAAATGGTTTCGAAATAGATATTACTATAGCTTGTCCGCTAAGACTGCTAAACAGACAGCAAGCCAGTGTAAGTCAGCTATCATATTACAAATATTTTTCTTTGAGCTAATGAGAAACAAAGCAAGTGATCACTAACTGTTGGCAATCCTACTTATCTCTACTGTGGTATTGTACCCCAGAATATGTCAAAATAAAAAGAAATAAAAAAACTGATGATGTTTAAGTTGTTTTTCAAGTATTGATAGGGAACAATAAACATTCCATTGTGTAAGGACTATGATACAATGAAGCACAAAATTAATATAATTTTGAGTCAGACTAATACTCAATGCTCCACTTATTGCTAGTATTTACCTAGAATGTGTTTTGTTAGGATCTTCCTAACATCATCAGCTGTTGTCGACTAATGGACGTCGGTTCGGTGAACTCCTCAGAGGTGATAGGTGCGTCTCTGTTAGTATCTTGATGAACTTAAAATATGGTTTTTCTTCAAAGATAGTGCCGAAATTAAACAATTTTCTTTCACTTTTCTTTATGAAGATTTTTTCCCACGTGATTACTAGTAATACTAGCTACTAGGTAAATACTAGCAATAAGTGGAGCATCAAGTATAGTTAGACTCAAAATTATATTAACAATAGACATTTTGACCCCCTCTCTCCCTTAAGGTCTCTGTGCTTGACCACTTGGCTATTATAAGATAACTCTTACACAAACTTCTTATTGCACAGGTATTTTAATTAAAAACTACTAAATTCAAATGTAAAACAATTTTATTATTTTCCTTGAAGTAACTGAATATAAAAACTTTGTTGAATGGTTGATTGGTTTACAACAGTTTTTGACCTTTGAAGAAACCTTGTTCCTCAAACGATGTATAGATCCATTTATTAATTGGAGACTTCTACCTCTGATAAATGTGTAAGAATGGTGCTTCAAATAAAATTTTGTTTGTTTGGAAACGTTGTGATGGTGCAAATGGGGTCTTCCTGAGAGATGCCTATGAGCAAGTATATAATGAATTCCCTGTAAGAAAGTTAACTATATAACTAAGAGTTATTTCCGGGCTATTATGCCGTGGTCTGCTGGAGTTGGATTTTCCAGATGTTTCGTCCACAACTATGGTGGACATCTTCAGTGGCGTGGTCGTGGTCGTAGTCTCCTCGGAGAAGTTCGAGTAGCGTCTGAGGAGACTACGACAACCACCCCACTGAAGATGTCCACCATAGTTGTGGATGAAACGTGTGGAAAATCCAACTCCAGCAGACCATGGCATAACAGCCCGGAAATAACTCTTAGTTATATTGACTCCGGCCGTGAAAGCCTATGCTCTCTTAAAAGTTAACTATGTTTTATATTTTGAATTCTGTCTTACCATTTGCTTTACTTTATAATTCAGGTTGAATGAGAAAGGCCCAGCAGTATCATTTACATTATCACTTATCCAAGGACATGAGTTTGTCTTCCAGTGCATGACATCTGAGGATTTCCAGGAACTTGTTAGTTACATGCTTGAAGGACTGAAGAGCCGTTCAAAATACGTTGTAGCAACTCAAGATTACATGCCACCAGGTACTTTACTGTTCATTTTTTCAAAATACTTTAACACTTTTGTTTTTTTAATGCTTTTTGTTTGTGAGACCTTATAATGGACATTCACTTTTAAATATATTTATGACAATACAAAATATGTTTCAGGAAACTTTAAATTGGAATAATGGTTTAACGATGAAGCCTGGGAATCAAGTACTTACAATACTAAGTAGCCACAAACTGTATCTAAAATACGAAGACCCCTACCGGTTTACCAGTAAAATATACAAGTCAATTGGAGAATTTAATGTCATGATGGCCTGTTGGCCATGGTAGCTGAATGGTTAAGAGCGACTGGACAGAAACCAGGAGATCTGTGGTTCAAATCCCAGACATTGCATTGAATTTTTCAGGTTGACGCTATTCAAAATCTTAGCCTATACATGGCTAGTATGGAGGAATGATCAATTTCCATCAATTAACTTAATAATAATGATTTAACAATGAAGCCTGGGAATCAAGTACTTACAATAGTAAGTCGCTGCAAACTGTGTTTATGTTAAATACGAGGACCCCTAGCAGTTTACCTGGAAAATATTTAGAAAATTTAATGTCATGATGGCACTTTGGCCATGTTAGCTCAAAGGTTAAGAGTGACCAAACAGAAACCAGAGATTTATTGTTCAAATCCTGGCCATGGCATTGAATTTTTCAGGTTGACTCTATCTATTATGCTCTATTGTTTTCGAATGTAAGGAGTTCTACAGGGTTATTGTATCATTGCCAAATAACATTTGTTATGGCCCCAAAGTTTCTGAATGTGTGATTATATTATGGCTGATTTTTGCTCCAAACTGACAAGATATTTGTAGAGTTCACTTATTGATACACCTTCATGATTGATTCATCCCAGAAGAAACATTGAGGCTGACCATCATAATTATGGACAATAAAATTAAATATCCACAATTGACACTTAAAGAATGTTATGTAAGTGCTGACTACTGGTTTGGGAAGGCACTGCTGCATATCAGCTAAAAATGGATCAATTTTAGACTTTTCCTTAGTTATGACCTTTCCTTTGCATGCTAAATCTGTTTTCTTGTGATGTTCTCATATTTATTTGTAACAATGCAATAATTCTGCCATTCGTCTTTTTATGGTAAAATAAATAATAACATGGAAAGTATAAAATTTGAAAGAAGCATAAGGACAGTGAAGCAGAAGTTAAAATAAGAGTGAATCGAGAAGATATTGACACATTGCTTCACTCACACTGTTTTTCACAGGACATGATGATGGGAGCAACAGCTCTTGAAACATATCCTGTGAAAAACAGTGTGAGTGAAGCAATGTGTCAATATCTTCTCGATTCACTTTTATTTTAATATCATGGAGTTTATTTTCGTAATACTTTCTCATTACCTGGTTCTCTGTATGTTTCTTTTTGTAGTTCTCAAATCATGCAGGTAATGTCCTGTATTGTAGCAGGTGTTTCATACTCATATCTTTTATTGTACAACGGCTATCATGTTATGTAAAGAGTGAGCGGCATTTTCTCTGTAGCTACAACACAATGTTATGAAACTAATTTTGTGAATTTTTATCTCAATTACAGAACAGGGCAATAAAAATAGTTTTCAAACTTCCAAGAAGAAATACATACAAAATTAGTTCTAAAACAACCAGTATTTTCATAGATTAAAATATATATTATTTGGTGATTGAGTAGAAGAGTGTGCAAGCAATTAGTGATTAGAATAGCGGAGAGATGAGGGTTTTTTTTTTTTTTTTTTTTTTCTTTATTGATAACAATCAGCATGCCCCACTACATAGTAGTATTACATGCATTACATTACATTTTTCCAACATTTGATTTTACAAATTGTACATATTTACATGTTAATATTACATTAGATCTTTTAGCAGTTGATTTCACAAGTTATACATATTTACATATCTTTATAGGTTAATTGAATTTATGTATTTACAGAATGCTTTTATGTGGTGTTTTACAAGACTCTCGTTGGTTACTGGCCACTTGCTTCCATTTAGAGTTACATCTTGAATTAGCTTGGCTCTTTGTTGACTTTTGTCTACACATTCGTATATTGAGATGAGGGTATGTGGCCAAGCAGGGCCCTAAGGTCAGTGCTGCAGCAAGTATAGTCAGTGCACATCTGTCAAACAAAATGTAAATGTTAAAGTGAGTGCTAATAGGTCTTGTTGATGTCAAAGGACGCCATATCAACATGTGAATGAGTTTGAATGGGGGCAGAATAAGCATGGTCTCTGGGAAGCAGGTTTGTTATACCATGATTTTTCAGCTTGTTTAGATGTTGCTACTACAGTGATGCAGTGTAGAAGGGGTGGACAGAAGAAGGTCCTACACAGCAGAAGCAGGCACTGGCCACATAAGATGACAACAGTACAGGATTTTGTCTTGTATAGAAAATGAGTAGTTGTCAAACATTTTTATGATTACTCACTCAGATGAGATGTTCTTCATATCCCCAAAAGCGCTTTTCGATCAGGTTTTGATCATCTTCAGTGTGTGTTGACCAGCTACTGAGGTGGAGACGAGCCGAACCTTCCAAGAAACTTCTGCTCCTGTGACAGTCATTTGGTTATCTCCTGATTTTTGCTGCCAACTTCTGGGACTGGAACACTGTGGCCGGACACAGGTGGCTGATGGTCATCTGTGGTGTTGACTGGTTGTAACTGTATTACCTCTGGATGTGGGTTAATTGAACTGTCGACCTGTGGTGGCGGATGAAATTCCATTTTTTCTTTTTCCCCCTCGTTCTCTGGACCAATATTTAAGTTACTGGTTGTTTTTGAGAGATGTGCTTCCTCACTCATATGTTCCTGAAGTAAACTAGATTGGTTGACATATGGGTTAATTTCAACTGGGTCTAAGTTCTTTAAATTTGTTTCAACGACATCAATGTTGGATATTTTAACTTTTTTAATAAGTTGTAAAACACTGTTTAATGGTGGTATCTCAAAATTCAAAAGGTTTTTTGTTTCACTATTTAGGATATAAATTTTTTCCCAAATATCTAATTCATTAGCTGTTTGTACATGTTTCAATAGTTGTATACTTTGGATTTTGGATTTGTCTGCATGGCCGTAGTGGACTGTAGGGCTTCACCTATATTTTGGCACAATGCTGGAGCACTGTAACAGGTGTGAATCTGCATCAATGATTTGTTGCTTTCTGCTGCAGATTGGATTGGTTACAAACATTACACCAACTTCCACTGTCCAGAAACCACAAGGGCCTTAATAATGATGATGAGGATGATGATGATGATGATGATGATGATGATGATGATAATAATAATAATACTTTATTATCACCTTATGTTTTACAAGCATTGTTGAAAACAGGCAAGTCGTCAATTATATACAATCTTCTACTGAAAAGGGCATGAGAATGCTGTTACTATGTGCTGAGTGGCAAAATGTAGCTTTTAGATGAGTCTTGCTTCAAACTGTCCCACATTGATGGCCCATACATGTTTCAATGATACTTTGACAAGTACAGTCTGGAAGGCTGCATTATTGAGTGGCATTGTAGATAAACACCAGGTATAAATGTTATGCCATTAACAAGGGATCTTAGCTCTTACTAATGTAGGGTACTTTAAACAGCAACTGGTACCTAAGGGAGGCACTCCCCCTGCTTCAGATATCTCCACAGGCCACATTTCAGCACTAAAATACCTGGAAGAAATGCACAAGACTTCTTTTGAAGAGTGACAGGTACCATTGCTTTCCTGGCCTGCACATTTGCCTAATACGTTGCCCATTGAAAATGTCTGGGATATGGTTGGTTGGCAGTTTGTTTGTCATGGTCCTCCAGTAAACATATGTAACACTTGAGACAGCTGTAAGCAATATTGGCTGTTAAATTTAAAGGGCGTCGATTAATGACACTAAACGACACTTACTTTTAAATTTTTCCGGAACGTGTTTCAGAGACTTTGCCTCTATCCTCAGCCGGCCATCGACTGGTTCTCATTGGTGTAGTTGACGATATTTTGTCATAGGTCTCCTCTGGTGGTGGTTCAAGGAACTTGATGAACAAATCTTTCTGGGGGATGTCGAAATTGAATACTTTGTTCCTATTTTTTTGAAATGAAGATTTGTTCCCACGTGGATAGTTCTTGTTTTCCTGATGTATGTTTTAGTAGTTTTGGTTCTGGATTTATGTTGTGGTTTTTTTCCCAAAAATGTGTGGCAACTGCTGATTTATATTTTATGTTTCTAAAGTGTTCCTTTGCTCTTGTTTCTAAATTTCTTTTGGTTTTTCCAATATAAATTTGACTACAGTCACTGCATTCAATTTGATATATACCAGATTTTTTGTTGGATGGAATGGCATCTTTGATGTTTGAGCATATTAGGTTTTTTAAGGAGAAATGGTTGACTGGTGATAGTTGAATGTTTTGTTTTTTGAAGACTTTTCTGAAGTTATCATAGGCCCATGAATGGTAAGTGAATTTTTTGAAAATCATATTAGTTTCTGTAGCTGAGAAGGTTGTGGTTTCCTTTATTAGCTTCTTCTTTTTTGCTAAGTTCATTTTTTGTGTACTAATGATTTGGGAAAGCTATTTTTATGTGCTATTTCAATTATTTTGTTGTATTCTGTTTTGTATTCTTTTGCAGTGAGAGGGATGTTTACTATTCTGTGTGCTAAACTATCGAAGATTGCCTGTTTGTGGGATCTTGGGTTGTAGCCATAAGCTTTTATGTAGTTGTCTGTCTGTGTTGGTTTTCTGTAAATGCCAAAGTTTAGTCTGTTTTTATTCCTCATTATTTTTAGATCCAAAAATGGTAAATACTCATCTTTTTCTATTTCTACAGTGAACTTGATGCCTTTTTCTTGGATATTTAAAAGTTTTAGTGCATCACTGATGTGCCTTTTTGATACTATTGCAAAGATGTCATCTACATATCGTTGCCAGAGTTTGAACATCCAAGGGAAACCTTTGGTGATCCTTATTTCCAATGCACTCATGTACAGATCGGCCAGGAAGGGTGATAGGGGGTTGCCCATTGCTAACCCTGAAGTTTGGTGGAAATATTTTGTTTGAAACTGGAAGAAATTTTGTTCTATGCATAATTTGGTTAGTTAGATGTAGTCTGAAATTTCAGGTGATGCGATTCCAAGTGATTTGAGCCATTTTTCTATCAACGGTGGGAGTTGATTAACTGGTATGCTGGGAAACAGTGATTTAACAGTCATTTAACATCTAACGAGCATTAGAAATAAGGCATCCAGAAGGTCCCCCGAGGGAAGATGTTGGTGATACACCTGGATTGCCTGGCACGCTATGATGGTGCTGTTCGGGACGACCAGCTTTGAGGAGGGAGCAGTGTCACCCGAGCATCAGAACTCCCGATAGAACCGGCCGGCAGCAGGGTAGCAGGAGATGGGAAACATTCGACCATGCCTACCCATCTGTCTTGTAGCGGTAACGACGGGGATGCTTGGAAAAATATTGTTAGCCATCTCTTTCCCCCTCCTTGACGTCTAGAACTTGCAGGATGATTCACAGAATCGCGAGACTTCGAGAAACAGCGATATCCCTATAAAAAGGGGGCAGCAGTTGGCGAGTGAGTTCAGTTCTTGGCGAGCAGCGTAGGAGCGCCGTGCTAGTGTACGGACGAGAAGACTGTGTACATGCATCGGAGGAGTGTACATAATTGCGAGAGCAAAGTGGAACTGTAACGGACGTACTGGTGAATTGTAATTGTGTGAATTACGTAATTCTGTTTAATTGGCAAGTGTTCAACTGTAAGTCAGTGGAAATAAAGAACATTTTGAGTTTGTGCAATTGGACTTTTAATTTCACGAACCTGCAAAGTCACAATATGAAAACATTCTTTAATAATATTGTCATCTTCCAAGTTAGTGATTCTGTATAAATATTTCATTGCCCTTGACAAGGTTTTAATTTTAGTAGAATGCCTGCCCAGTTCCAATTGTGCCGCCCCATTAGGTGATGCTATCGGTAATCCCAATATATATTTACATAGGATCTACGCACTCTATCAGTGTCTCTCCAAGCCTCATCTACTCCCCATACCTCTGATCCATGTAACATTCTATTTTCTACTGCTGCCGTATAAATCCTGTCCAACCATTTGACATTTATATCTGGCAGTTTACTGTAGCATGATATTATCACCATCATGGCCATTTTACCTTTTGCCATATACATCATTTTTTGTTCTTTCCAGCTCCCATTGGAACTCAACCTTCTCCCCAAATAATCAAATCTCCTTATTACTTCTATTTCCCTTCTATTAACCTCCCATTTTTCATCCTTATGCAACCTGTATCCTTTTTGAACACCACAATCTTGGTTTTGTTTTCATTCACTTTCAAACCCCATTTATTGCAATAAGAATTGGCTGCCTCTATTGCTCTTCTCAGCCCTCCACTTGATATGGACCCAACTACTAGGTCATCTGCAAACAGTAGCCCCGGGATTTCTTTATTATTAATAACTGGTGAATGTACCCTACAACTTGATATCTCCTCTAAAATACCATCGATATAAAGGTTAAGTAATACTGGACTAAGTTTACATCCCTGCCTTACTCCTGCCTTACTCGATATAGATTTAGTTACTTTGTTGCCTGGTAGTTTTATACACATCTCGTCCTCCTGGTATATCTTCTTAATTACTTCTATAAATGCATGAGTTATCCCCTTACTGCTTAATTTTATCCACAGTGCTTCTCTGTTAATAGAATCAAATGTCTTTTCTAGATCAATAAATATTGTATATACCCTTCCCCTTTTATTGGTCAGATATTTCTCTACAATAGTTTTAATAATAAAGATGTTGTCCGATGTGCTCCTGCCCAGTCTAAAACCTGCTTGGAACTCCGATAGTTTATTCTCCTTCTCAACCCAATTTTGCAACCTATTTGCTAGAATTCCAGTAAAGATCTTACCTAGAATGGACAGTAAACTAATCCCTCTGAAGTTAGCTGGGTTATTTTCATCTCCCTTTCCCTTGTAAATTGGCAATACCATACTTGTCCTCCATTTCGTAGGAATTTCCTTTTCTTCCATTATTTTATTGAATAATTTTATCACTATTTTCCTCCTAGTTTCATCGAGTGCCCAAGCCTTCCAAAATTCTCCTGGTTTACCATCAATATCACTAGCTTTGTTAGCTTTTAACCTCCTTATTTGTTCATAAAATTCAACATCCAAGATATATCTATCCAATTCATTAATTATTTGCAGTCCCCCTAACAAACTTCTTTCTACACTGATATAATTATCTTGTCCTAACAGTGATTTGAAGTATGCACACCATTGATCTGCGCCTATATCCTCGCCTCTCCCCACATCTTTATATAACCCTCTTACTAGTGACCAGATTTTCTTAGTGTCATGAATTCTTGCTGCTTCATTTAGCATTCTGCCTATTTTTGCACCTCATTCCCTCTTTTTTTGTTCCATTAGACACCTGTATGCCCATCTCAGGGTAAGGAAATTTTCCCTTTTCTCTTTTTCCCCTGATTACCGCCAGTTCTTTAATTCTTGTACTACTCTTGCCTTTGCCACCTGGCAATCCTTGTCAAACCATTGCCTACTGATGCCTTTAGAACCCCCTATTTTCACATTGGCCCCTGCCCTTTTAACAATATATTCCAGTGCTTCTAAGGCTTGCTCTATTTTATTCTCAGTTAAGCCTTGTAGCCTCACTTGTAAAATTTTACTACTCTCTGAATTCAATTCATTAACAAATATTTAATGCATCTCTTCTTTCCATGTATACACTTCCACCACACTGAGACATCCTTCATCAAGCTTCTTCATACACCTGTTGCCTTCCCCTAATTCTAATCTTAATGGAAAGTGACAGCTTGATGTTAAAACATTCATAACTTCAAAATCTAGGATCCATTCAGCAATTCCTACAGAATACATTAAAATATCTACCACACTTTGGCCATTTTTATTAGCAAATGTGAATTCTCCTTCTTTGTCACCCGCTTTCAGGCCAGTACAGATCATAAGATTATTCTCCTCACAGAAATCTAAAAGTTTCCTCCCTTCATTATTGGTAACCTTGTCTTTACTATTCCTGTTCTCAATTTCAAGTTCCTCCTTGCCTTCATCACTTGGATTAATCTATTTAACCTGGTGTTCCCCTATTCTTGCATATAAATCACCTACAATTATTATTTCAACTTTCCCCTATTTATTTTCCAACACTTCTATACCCCAACTTAGTTTCCTAAACACATTTGGATCATAGAACTCTGATACAGTAGGTGGGTTATACACTTAAGCAATACTGTTTCCCCATTTACCTCAAATGGTAAAATCTGGATACATTTTAGGGGTCAATACTGCTTTTCTCTTAAATACCTAAGCAATGTAGAAATATTATTTGCATTTCCCATAAGTAGTACTAATAATATGTATAAGGGTTGGTAAAGAAAACCTTACTTTCTTGGAAGTGTTGAAAACAGTGTTGTTATTGTCTTTAATCGACTCTCTTTAAAGTTAAAGAAAACCTTGTTTGTAGATTAGGTAAGCTCACTAAAAGTAGCATTTCTTTTGTGCTTTCAGTTGAAGGTTCTACAGTGCTTCCCCTAAGAAAAGGTGATGTGATTGAATTAAAAGAAGGAAATCTTGGATCATCTGTGATGTCAGGTGAATGGATAGTTGGGAGGAATGAGAGGAGTGGAGAAAGTGGCCACTTCCCATCTGAGAATGTTTATATCATCCCAACACTTAATCGACCACCAGGAACTATTTTGGTAACTTCCATTTATAAATATCTATACTTATAATGTTTAAAGTGATATTGGAAGTATGTGACTAATATAAATATATTTTTCAAAGGAACTATTCAGAAAGGAAGGTGCATTTGATGGCCATAGCAGCACACAAATCATTAACTTAACCCAAAGTCGACGCAGACATCACACATTAGAGAAATTTGCAAGTCGGAATTTCAGGTATTTACATCTTTATAAAATCATTACTTGAGCTTTTTTTTCTGTGTTTAAAGTAATTGATAACTAGCTGAATTGGGCATACACTTATTATTAATGAACTATAAGTTATAAATATTAAAAGCAGAAGCATTATTAACAGTGAAGTATGCTTCATTATTCATGAACATTAAGTTGAAACAAACAGAAAAATCTGCAGTTTCACACCATTTTTGGATAGAAAACCACAACATTGGCCACAACATTAAACTGTTAAAATCTTAAAGTACACCCATAGAATTGGATATTTGGGAAAAAATATTCATAAACAAAAACCGTGATAAAGTTATAAATTTTGAAATCCCGGCATTAAATGAAGTATTAAAACTTAGTGCCCCTAACACCAGATGGCAGAGTGATCAGAGCTCCGTAGTACTGGAAGAAGAGGAGGGTTCATTTAGTCACCAAACAGCTGAGGATGAGATCGAATGATCTTGAAAACGTTTCATTTATACAATAACAAGTAAGTGAAGTTTGAGTGTAAACATAGTGACTCATAAATCAAACTTAAATATGAACTATAAGTTGTTGAGTTCCATTTAGTTTGCTGTGTACTCAGGGCAAAACAAACTTATTGACCAAATCAAATGGCAGTATTTCAAAATTCATCATGCAATTTGCATTTTTAAAAATAAATATTTTCTCCAAAACCATTAAATATGCTGGTCCATTCATGGTTAAATGACTAAAAGTGTTCTGCCACTATTGATTTGATCTGTTTATATTTAATATTTCTGAAATGTCCTTCACTCTGGTTCCAGCAGTCTTCAGAATGCTGTTGATCTAATAGCAATATTATCTATGAAAAAATCAAAGGCATATGAAGGTGGGCTGTACTCCAGCGAATCCTAAGCTTGCCCCTTCTACCAGCACTGCTGAATGTGGTACACACATCTCATGCACCTGAACTGAGAACATTATCTTCACTAATTACATTCAGATAAATATTTGAAAATGACAGATACCATTTTTATAATAAGAAAGAATTTTATTTTTTGATCATGACTACAAAAATTCTGTCTCTACGATACTTAGAATGGAGCAATGCATGTTTTATCTTCACATGGTTATGGTTACTCAACATCCATACATTAAACACAGATAAGCCTGAAAAACAACACCATTCCTTTCTCATAACACTTATTTCAAGCATAAATAAACAGTGAATCTACTATGAAAATAGAAGTCACACATTACACAAATATAAATATAAATATTTGTTACTAAATCTCCACTTAACTTAAGAAATTGATGTTAATATTTCTTTCTTCTTTCTAATGAAGATCGACTTTGAAGGCAAATCTCATTCGTCCTCAGTTCAAAACAAACTCTGTTGTTCATTTTCTACATAATCAGAAGTCACACAGTTTGAAACAGACTGAGTTAATGTTCAGTTTGTTTCCAGAGTAGTGTTGTGCTATTTTGTTAAAGTGAATGGTATCGTTAAGTCGTGTGTCGAACTCAAGCTGAAATACTGTTAATATTACATAATTTGGAAATTAATTGTTCTTTCACACTGGCCGTGTGTAGGCTAAAGTATGGAAAGGTAGAGCCAGACTGAAAAATTCAATGCCATAGCCGGGATTTAAACCACAGATCTTCTGGTTTCCGTCCAGCCGCTCTAACCATTGAGCTACTATGGCCAACATGCCAATATGACATTAAATTCTCCAACTGACTCATGTTTTTCCCGGTAAACCACTTAGGAGTTCTCACAAACACATGAGACAACTCCCTTAATGGTGACTTACAACGTGTAAGTATTTTAAGGCCCAGGCTTTATAGTTAACCACTATTCGGTCAATTAATGGAAATTAATTGTTCTTTCACACTGGCCGTGTGTAGGCTAAAGTATGGAAAGGTAGAGCCAGACTGAAAAACTCAATGCCATAGCCAGGATTTGAACCACGGATCAGTTGTTTTCAGATCTGTGGTTCAAATCCTGGTTATGGCATTGAATTTTTCAGTCTGGCTCTACCTTTCCATTACATAATTTATTATTATACACATATCTTTTCTCCAGTGTTTGTGATCTGAGTACATGAACATGTCTCTCAAAGTTGGAACAAGTGATTTTTGGATCAACAAATGTGAAGTGATTCATTCTCAAGGTAGAAAAATTATATTTAATATGAAGCTTTTACAAGTTTTTACGAAAGCTCTCCAATCCTGAGTATAGGGCAACTTTAGATTTTTCAAAAATCCAGCAATTAACTCTGGAAGCTCATAATGTAGGTAGTGCACACACAGTGTCACAAATTTGTAGTGAAGCAGCTTCATCCTTAGAAAAAGGGAGAGTGCCTGGAAAGCGAGTTACTGGATTGGAAACGGTGCTTGCTGTTCTACTGCTGAGACATGTGTCAAGGTAAGATTTTAATGTTTTAGGAATATTTAATGTATTTAATTAAGGGAAAAAAATAGGAGAACCTTTGTTGGCATGTAAAACGTGCTCTTATGTACAGAACCCATGCACTATGCTTGGCACAGCGCTCCTCTTGAGCATTGGCGAGGGTTCACATGCCTTTAACTTTTGTGAGCGGTATAGGGCTTGAAGTACTTATGAAATTGTGTCTTCATTTGGATATGTTACCTAATAATGAGTTTGAGAATGCCTTGTGGTTAGCCACAAAAGGCCATTTTTCAGTCTGACTCTATCCAAATCTTAGCCTACACACGGCTAGTGTGGAAGAACAATTAAATTTCCAAACTTTATAATGCTTTGAATTTTTTTTTTCTTTCATAAACCCCTTTATAAGTTTCAAAAAGTTTAAATGAAATACTTAAGCAAATATGAAAGAAATGGATAGTGAAACATGCAAAAACCATTTCAAAAAAGAATGACGAATGTTGTCGAGAAAGGAAAACTGTCCTTCTTTCTTGAGCTTTTTTGGTTTTGAAGGTATTCTGATGTTGCACAATTGTCATTTGTTTCAGAACTTCTTTATCTTCCACCTGATCCTCAGAGAGCAAATATGATCGCCATTCTACCAGAAGGGACACTTTTCATTTTATTGTTGAGATATTTCCTTGAAATTTTATATTTCCTGGCTGTTCTTCCAATAAACAAGCTTCCTTTTATATCTTCAGTAACAACTTGACTTCAATAATTTCTGTAAAGGAGTTGACCTAACTTTCCTTTATAATTCTACATCATTATGTTAATGTTGTAAATAAGTGATGATAGTATTAATTCTCACAAATGAGTGATTTTAGTGAGTTGTAGTCAAAATAGAAGATGAGCAAACATATTGCATTTTTTGAGGAAACATGAGATTTTGCCCACCTGCCATTTTCATTTACGTATAGAAAATAAAGCAAATTTTAGTTTATCAAGATTTAACTGTATTGGAACACCACAGTGAAGCGAAATAATTATTAATTTATAGATGAGTCGTATTTATTACAAATCGGCTTCACTTAGGTACGTAAGTGAAGCCGATGTGTAATAAATACGACTCATCTATAAATTAACAAATTTTAGTTGTTAATATTCATATGTGTCTATTGAATAATATTCAACAAATAAGCTTTGCTTATGTAAGATTACACAGTTAAAAGTTTCACAATTTCAACTTTAACTGATAAATAATCTTATTATAATATAACCTGTTTTGACTGATCAACAATATCAAGTGATTTTAGTTAATTGATGGAAATTAATCATTTCTTCACACTAGCCGCATATAGGCTAAGGTCTTTAATAGAAGAGTCAACATGAGAAATTCAATGCCATGGCCGGGATTTGAACCACAGATCTCCTGGTTTCCATCCAGTCGCTCTAACCCATTGAGCTACACACAATTAAATTCTCCATTTGACTTGTATATTTCCCCGGTAGACCATTCGGAGCTCTTGCGTTCGAGATACACAGTTTGTGGTGACTCACTATCATAAGCACTTGAGTCCCAGGCTTCATCATTTATCTCTTATTATTTTAGTTAATTGATGGAAATTAATCATTTCTTCAGACTAGCTGTATATAGACTAAGGTCTTTAATAGATAGAGTCAACATGAAAAATTCAATGCCATGGCCGGGATTTGAACCACAGGTATCCTGGTTCAAATCCCGGCTATGGCATTGAACTAATTAATATATATTAGTTAAATACAGTTATACTTTTTGGTTCTTAAATTGAAAATTATTTATTCAAAAATGTTTAATTTGGGTGCAGCCAATTGCCTCTTGGCAATTCCATCTCACATGTATATCCTTGTTTTTCTTTTAAATTATATAATATTATGTTGTTCTTTTCAGGACCAATACAATGAATGTGACAGTATCGAGGGGTCATACTCTGACTTCAGCTAAGAGGTCTACAGCAGAAGAGTTATGGAAACATTCACGTGAGCCTCTAAAGTTGCCACTGCTGCAACGAGTAATGGAACAAGATGAATTGGCTGCAGAAGCTTGTGCAATATTTACAGCTATACAGAAGTACATGGGAGATCTGCCAACAAGACGTTCGCGCATTGGAAATGAGTTTACTGATAAGATATTCAGTGGACCACTCAAACATGTGAGTGCAAATTATATTCTGTTTCTAGAGTATTTATATTTAATTGTTTCTAGAGTATTTATATTTAATTAGCTTTCTGACCTCCACAGAAAATTTATCTTAATATATGTAAAAGTCTGTGTGCATGCATGCAATTTTTTTTTCTATTTGTCTTTAAAGGTTTTTAACACTTATTGCCTGTGGTCTTCTCTCTGGTGGTGGAAGTTCTTAGTTCAACCACCAGAGAGAAGACCGCAGGCAACAACAACAACAGATACCACTACAGATGACAGTGAGACCTTCAAGGTTGGAAATCAGTGTAACATCTCTCAAAACTAGTCCCTCAGAACTCAAAATGTAAGGAATGTAATGTGAAAATATACTATAAATACTTTTATTAATGAAAATTACTGTTAAACTTAGGATTGAAAACTCCATTTTATTTCACACAATTAATTATTTAACCTTATGTAATGCCTAAGAAAGCTTGCAAGACCATCTATATCTTTGTAGGTAATAATCATAGTAGCTCGATTATTGTCAATATAGGAACAATTACTTACATTTTCAGTCTTTCAACATAACAAAGGACAGTGAATTCATATAATATTCCTCAATCTCTCAGATCATGGAGTAATAACACAGTCAAATTTGGTCTTTCTTTTGTTTCCACTTTCTTATGTTTTCTTAGTAGTTTTTTGTATGTGGTTACTTAGAATAAACAAGGTTATATTGATGTTACTTAAACTGCTATTATTTCTTCCTAATGGAATTTACTCTATAAGTAGTAATGAGGTATCCTAAATGCAACAATATGAAAGTCATTAGCTAAATTAATGAGAAGTCCTGTGCTGAGGCATAGTGGTCTAGAGCATTGTATTTTGGTTCCTGCCATGTAGTGCGCTTGGGTTACCACTGCAGGGGGGTGTGAATTTTAAGACCATGTTGTAGTAGCAGTGCCCACTGAGCATCGCGGGGAAATTGAGTAACTATGATAGGTAGCGAACCCTGGTCTAGAAAGCCAACTTCCGGCTGGAGGTGTATGATGCTGATCACATCACCTCCTTGTATCAGTTGGACAATTGCCTACCCTTGCCTTGAATATATGGCCATGAGACCAGTAGTTGGGTTGGTCGGGTTGGGCAGCTCTGGCCCGTTTTGTTGCAGCTGTTACACCATGGATTAAATTAATGAGAAATGATCATTACACATGTGGTATTAATGTTGTTCAGTAATTATTTTGTATAATATCTTTTCTAAATTTTTATTATATTTAGTTATAGTATTGTGGGAGTTTTATTAATTCTTTAAATATCTTGTGTAATAATTGTTAAATACTTTCAAAGGAATGCAAGACTATTGGTCAAGTGCAGCCTATATCTAAATGTTGTAAGGATAACCCATCAAACAATGAGCAACAGCTAGTTAAAATCTAAATTTAACTAATTAGATGTTAATATTCCATCTAAGGCAGCATCATCCATTCTTCTCAAAAGTATTCTATATACACCACAAATATAATTATTTGTAACAAAAACTTCACTTATCTTTAAAGAAATTGATGTAAATTTCAATAAGATCACGATTTTTTAAACTTTTGCTTACATCGTCAGTCATATAATCTCGTTGTTAATATTACGGTCACCAGAGGTCACTACATCACTGCCAGTACTACCAAACTCTGAAAATGAAATAAATTTAAAAATAGAATCAATTGTCGGTATTTCAAAATTCATTACACAATTTCTATTTTTTTAAATAAAAACCTTATCCCAAACATTAAATCCATCGGAGCATTTAATTGTTTTAATAATTTAATTTATGGATTTATTTCATGGTTAAATGACCAGAAAAAATCTGTATGGCCGATTTATCAATCTGTTTATACCTAATATTTAAAAAATGTTCTTTCATTCTGGTTTCTAAATTACGTATAGTATATGCAATATAAATCTAATAGCAGTCTAAACAGTTAAATTGTTAAATGCCAGATTTTTTATTATAAGGAGTTTTATATTTTTTAGAGAAATGTAGTAAATTTTTAATATTATATTTATTTTGAAAAACCAAAGTTATAAAGTTAAAAAGTTTTTGAAAATGTATGTTAACCCAAGAGTGTTATATAAATTTTTTAAAATTATAATCGTCTTTTATTTTTTATGGGTAGAAATATCATTTACAGTTTCTTTATATTTAAATTTTTCAATCTTTTTGTGTACAAAGCCTTTCTAAAACCATTATTTAAAGCAGTATTAATAATGTGTTTATATTCTATTAAATTCCTCTTTAGCGGTATATCTATTAACTCATAAATGAAGCTATTAAAATTAGATGGTCCTTGCCCGTTACGAACCTGTTGAGTCCTCCCAGTACTGAACACCTCATAATATAGAGAAGATGATGGGTGACGGTTATGGATGGGGGAGGTTTACTGGACAGGTTGGGGTTTTTCTAGGGGTTCGCTCAGCATGGACTCACTTTTCTATTCCACATCCTGACTGGATGTGGTGTGTTTAGCGAAGAAAACACCTCGACTGTTCCAAGACCGATATATTTTCGATTGTAATCAGGTGCCTCACTCGCTACCTGGAAAGCCGCTGGTGGCAGACTCGTGTGATGCCTTGGGCGGTAACGACAGAGTTCTTTACATTTGCTGTGTATTCGGTGTAATCTTGCTGCACTTATATATGACGTGACTACACTACGCCCCGATCGAGAAAGTGTGTTCGGCGGTAACAACAGAGTTAGGAATGCAACTAAGCTGCAATTCAATTATATTGGGCACGTACAGGGTTGGCATAAAAGATAGTCCAGAGCGACAGACTGGTGCTCCACATCGCTCACAGGCATGGGTTCCTCGGGTGGGCTGTGTTATGAAGAAAGCCGACCGACACATGTTCCCAACCTTCCCTTGCTGAGGGACCTCATATTTCTGTTTCTCTGTTCATCTACATTTCTAGTCCATCAAACACTTCTTATTTTATATATACCTATGTACTCTCTGCTATAATGTGTTTTTCTATAATAGTTATGTATTTCCTTCCGATGCAAAATATTCAGTATAAAATATGTATGCTGACCTCATACATCTACATGCCGACCTCTTTTGATATAGAACATATTATGCTATTTTATGTTCCTGACTAAGGAGAACTGTTACAAAAAACAGAAAATTCATGTGAAAAATTATTAAAGATATATATAAGGGTTATATATGTATTGTATATAGTTTCTTGCTGAGTAAGAGAAATCTTACAGTGATTTAATAGAACCTTGCCATAAAAACATTTCTGACTCCCTTAAGATGTTTAGTTAAAAGAACACTATTTCTAATGAAGGATTTCATATATATATATAGTATGTATATTTTGTGTTTTCATTAGACTCCTCCATATATTTCTTAATTCTGGAAAGCAACCTTCAGTGAGAGAGAGAACTGTATTTATCTTTGTTGATGAAGCCCATTCTTATTTTATTCTTATATGAACTTCTAAGGTATTAGCAGACTAAACACATCTTTAGTTTTCCAAAAAGTTGTATACAGTAAATGTCAGGAGAAGTATGGAAAAACTCTTTTGATGACTTTTGCCATTAATTTGGCTTTATGAGTCTGTGTGGCATCTTAGGTGAAGAAAACAGTTTATAAGCATGAGTTGGATTAGCAACACTGAACATCACTTAATAAAAACAGTATCTGAACATGTTTTGAGGACTAGGTACTGTCCACCCAATATAAGGAGGCAATGCAGAGGAATGTGTAATGTCCACATGGTGTTTATGCTCAACTTGCAGATATAATAAGGATGCTGGGATCATCTAAAGGACACAGAGGCTGGCCCCATAGCTCAGTCAATAGAGCACCTGCTTGCCGTGCTAAGGACCCCAGGTTCGATTCCCGGCGGTCGGAGTGGGAACTTTTCTCCGACCAAGATAATTCCTCATCTTCCCCAGAGTCTGGAAGTATGAATGAGAGTGCAAATGTGTGCGTGATCTAATCTTGAAACCCAACAAAAATGAGTTAACACCTTTGATATGTTCCAAAGGAGAACAGCCGCCAATATAACCATTGGAGTTATTTGGAACAAACAAAAAAAAATATATATATATACACACAGTGTTGTCACATAACTCACCCATGCATAATACCTATTACTGCAGTTACTGAAATGAGCATTATTTCTGGCAGTATGCGTGACTCTTATGCACTCTCATGCACTCATTTTGTAGTAAGCAGATCCACTACCAGAGCAGATAAACAGTTCAAGCCACTTTCCTTCTTGTCGCCCTGCTTGCCTTTTTGTGGTGGGTAGACAGTAATTGTCCCTATTGTCAGCATATGTCCAACTGACTCTTGGTGCATTTGACGGTCTTGGTTGGGGAATATGAAGTTTTCACATCTTTTGATTGAACAATGAACTTCCAAAAATTGTTTGGATGATACAAATAAAAAACTTTGAGGTTATCTTTGTGCTTAAATATATGTATGCTTTCCTTTACGTTTAGTTCAGCTGAGAAACTGGCGCTTTCAGTAATTTGATAATTGGTGTAAGGTAATGATTATAGACCAAAAATAATAAGCTGCTGTGGATTTTTCAATTTGTATTTTATGACTCTTATATAGTCTTTTAATCTGGTGTTTAGGTCCCCTTTTGCTTGTTCAATATACTTAGGTCATTCAATAATTAGTAGCAACATTTGAATTAACAACTAATAATACATTTTTGGAGCAGTCGCATTATTGCAGTGCTTAGAAGTAATCTTCTCTAATATGAAGAACTCACCTCCACACATCAGGGAGCCAACAGATGCCATCCATAGCGTCTTGTTATCCTAATATTCGAACAAGCTGCTCTACTGCTGCTATAATTTCCTGTCTGATTCTAAAGCAACTCCTCTAAGTGGTAATTTCATTTTTGAAGAAAGGTCGAAATCACATGGGCTCATATCTGGGGAGTATGGAGAATGCTTCAGACTTTCCAGTTCCATCTGCAAAGTAAATTAATAACAGTGGCAGATGTGTGAGAGCGAGCACCATCATGTAACTCAATGGGATGGGAATTCAGGAGATTTTTACGTTTATAACGCACAGCTGGTTGTAAATGATGTTCCATAAAGTGACTGTAATATGCAGCATTCACACAGTTTCTTTGAGGAACTGAATGAATGATAACACTATCTGCCAGCTCTACGTTTCTGATGAACATCTTCCCTTCCTCTACGAAATACATTCACCCACCTAGCCACAGTACGATATGTTAAAGTCTGATTACACAGATTATTTGTTTCGTCTTCAGATGTTGGTAATACGTAAATACGTAAATACATGGTATCCTTGACAACAAAGTGGTTTGACTGAAGATGTGAGCAAATATCCATGAAATTAATTTCAATTAGAGAAGATAGAAGTATTGTCATCCACTTCTAAAGATAAGTGGAAAATAATCACTAAATATTTTATGTGTATAATGTTAAAGTCTGTCTACCACAAGCTTCCAATAATTCTGTATGGATTGTTGAGCATTGATACCTCTTGCAACTTGAATTTTAATGAAGCATCTTTGTATTTACTAAACATATTTAGAGCACTAAAGATAACTGCCTAGAGTTCAACTTACTAAAAATGTCTTATTAAATAGAATGATTGTCTTCAAACTCACACCTAACAAATATTAGATGCTATTAGTTTTCATTGTTATCAGCTTACATGATTTACTACTGAAAATGGCAAATGCAGGCAGTGTTCCACTGATTTTTGAATGACGCATGTATATTCAATTGCAATTGGAGTCTTATAAATGCCTAATTTTATATGGTTATGTGCTGGATTATTCTTATTTGTGCAAAGTAAATGTTGTATACTGCAATTGGTTTTTGGAGCCTAAGTTATCACATATTTCATGAAACTTTTGCTGAATTTATTCTCTTCATTCTGGATGAGTTTTGCATAACTGGTAAATGATAAGAGATATATAAAATCTTTTGTGTGTTTGGAGGAATTTAGTAACAGTGACGTCAAAATTAATATAAAATTATTTGTGGTTGGTTTATTGACACTCGTCACTTACTTTTTCATATATTTATGAGAGACTAGTTTCAAAGGCCCTGGCCTCCATTTTCAATCTCTTCCCAACTGGCAACTGTTATCTGCTCTCTCTGGTGGTGGAACTATGAACTTTTTTGTCAAATTATCTGCTGGCGGGATTTCAAAGTTCATTACGCGATCCTTATTTTTCCAGATGAATATGTTCTCCCATGTTGTCAATCTATTTTGGTTTATCACTCCTTTTAATAATTTTGGATTTGGATCAATGTCATGGTTTTCATTCCAAAAATGAAATGCTACTGCTGACTTGTCTTCTTGTTTCAATCTGATGTTTCTAAAGTGTTCTTTGACTCTGGTTTTTAAATTTCTTTTTGTTTGACCTATGTAGCATTTTTCACAATTCTTGCAATTTATTTGGTATATTCCAGATTTGTTACCTGAAGGAATTTCATCTTTTGTTTTTGAATTTAGTAATTTTAAAGAAAACCATTAAGGAAACAACCACATTTATTAAAGGAAAAGAAAGCAACAGCATATTCAGTTCATTCACATATCATCCAAAAACATTTAATAAATTTAAAAAGATATTCAAGGAACAAAATATCATCTTGGCACCTACTAATAGATACTCAATTTTAAAATTACTAAATTCAAAAACAAAAGATGAAATTCCTTCAGGTAACAAATCTGGAATATACCAAATAAATTGCAAGAATTGTGAAAAATGCTACATAGGTCAAACAAAAAGAAATTTAAAAACCAGAGTCAAAGAACACTTTAGAAACATCAGATTGAAACAAGAAGACAAGTCAGCAGTAGCATTTCATTTTTGGAATGAAAACCATGACATTGATCCAAATCCAAAATTATTAAAAGGAGTGATAAACCAAAATAGATTGACAACATGGGAGAACATATTCATCTGGAAAAATAAGGATCGCGTAATGAACTTTGAAATCCCGCCAGCAGATAATTTGACAAAAAAGTTCATAGTTCCACCACCAGAGAGAGCAGATAACAGTTGCCAGTTGGGAAGAGATTGAAAATGGAGGCCAGGGCCTTTGAAACTAGTCTCTCATAAATATATGAAAAAGTAAGTGACGAGTGTCAATAAACCAACCACAAATAATTTTATATTAATTTTGACGTCACTGTTACTAAATTCCTCCAAACACACACAAGTATAGGCAAATAAGTCTTGAGGAATAACCAAATGGAGTTAAAGTGTGGAACAAGGAACATGGATACCACCAACAAGGTAGGATTTGGACATGTATCAATTGAAATTAAACAGGATATAAAACTTTTCGAAAAATTACAGGAAAAAAGAAGAAAAATTGCAGCGGACATAAGATTTATAAATTTATGTATCAAGAAAAAAGTAGTACCGAATTTCGTAAGAAAAATAGTAAAATTTGATAAAAATAGTAGACAACAAAAAGCAGCAGAGAGAAAAGTATTAATTGTAGAAAAGAATAAACACTATAGAAATAAAAACACGCTAGAAATAAAATTGTACAATTTGCATCAAAAACTTACGAAACAATTAGGAAGTATATTTTGGGAAAATTTTGAAAACAATTTATTAGCATATCTTAATAGAAAAATGAAGACAAAAACAGCAAAGTTAAAGAATAAATTAAAAAATTTATGCCAGAAAGCAGGCACTTTTAAAAAGATAAATCAAAAAGACAAACATAACCTAAAAGATCATCTAAACAATGTGGTAAACCTATCAAACCAAAATTTTACAAAAACAGAACTGAATATGCTGAATCTAGGTTTAAAGACATGTGTAGATTATTCCAACCAAATTGAAGATTACATTGCTGACATCCAAATTGCTACACAAACACTTAATGAAGAAAGTAAAAACACAGTAAAAAACAAATGCTCCAAAATAGTAGAAGAGATTAAAAATGAAAAGAAAAAGAATTTTAGTAACCAAATCATAAAAGCTCTTAAAAAGAAACCGGTTATTTATACTAAAGCAGACAAGGGAAATAAACTAGTAATTCTGGAAAAAGAAGAATACACAAAGAGGATGGAAGATTTGTTAGAAGACAGTAATTACCAAAAAGTAGAAACTAATCCATTAAAGTACTGCATTGAAACCACAAATAAAACGCTAAAAGAGAGCAAAATAATCAACAAAAAAGAATTGCACAAAATTAAAGTAGATAATCCAACATTACCAAGAGTATATGGGCTGCCAAAAATTCATAAAACAGGGAAAGGCATGAGACCTATTACTAGTAGCATAAATGCCCCCACATATAATTTGGCCAAATGGTTACTAAGTAAATTTAATAGTTTTCCAAAATTTGAAAGTGCAAATTTAAGAAACTCTTTAGATTTAGTAGAAAAAATCAAAGATATAAATTTGGACAAAAATGACAGACTGGTTTCATTTGATGTCACATCTTTATTTCCAAGCATACCAACAGAAAAATTGCAGACGGTGTTAAAAAAATGGCTAGCTACAATTGATATGGAAGCAATAGAAGCAGAAGAATATATTTCTCTAACAAAAATATGCATTGAACAAAACTTCTTTAGCTTTAATGGAAAACACTACAAGCAGAAATCAGGACTATCAATGGGCAATCCACTTTCACCTTTTTTGGCTAACTTATTTATGAGTGCATTTGAAACACAAATTAAAAAGTCCTTCCCATTGATCTTCAAGATTTGGTATAGATATGTTGACGACATCTTTGCAATTGTACCAAGTAAACATTTAGATGATGCATTAAAATTACTCAATCTGCAAGAAAGGACTATCAAATTCACAATAGAAAAGGAAATCAATGGACAACTACCTTTCTTGGATCTAAATATCAGGAATTTGTATCAGGAATGATACAAAAATAAAATTTGGAATTTACAGGAAGCCAACACATTCAGAAAATTATATAAAAAATAATAGCCACAACCCAATTACACATAAACATGCAATAATAAACAGCCTTACACACAGACTAGTCAACATACCCATGGAAAAAGAAGAATATTTCAAGGAACAAAAAGCAATAATACACATAGCAGAAGAAAACGGATACAACAAAAGTTTGGTGTTGAAGAAAATTAGAAAATCTAAACTAAAGAAAACCATTAAGGAAACAACCACATTTATTAAAGGAAAAGAAAGCAACAGCATATTCAGTTCATTCACATATCATCCAAAAACATTTAATAAATTTAAAAAGATATTCAAGGAACAAAATATCATCTTGGCACCTACTAATAGATACTCAATTTTAAAATTACTAAATTCAAAAACAAAAGATGAAATTCCTTCAGGTAACAAATCTGGAATATACCAAATAAATTGCAAGAATTGTGAAAAATGCTACATAGGTCAAACAAAAAGAAATTTAAAAACCAGAGTCAAAGAACACTTTAGAAACATCAGATTGAAACAAGAAGACAAGTCAGCAGTAGCATTTCATTTTTGGAATGAAAACCATGACATTGATCCAAATCCAAAATTATTAAAAGGAGTGATAAACCAAAATAGATTGACAACATGGGAGAACATATTCATCTGGAAAAATAAGGATCGCATAATGAACTTTGAAATCCCGCCAGCAGATAATTTGACAAAAAAGTTCATAGTTCCACCACCAGAGAGAGCAGATAACAGTTGCCAGTTGGGAAGAGATTGAAAATGGAGGCCAGGGCCTTTGAAACTAGTCTCTCATAAATATATGAAAAAGTAAGTGACGAGTGTCAATAAACCAACCACAAATAATTTTATATAAAATCTTATTACAAAAACACTCATTTTATGTCAATGCTTGTTGCCATATGTTGCGTCATGTTCAGCTTGATACAGCATCTTCAACACCAAGATAGCAGTATGGATAAAGCTTATTTGCACTCTCACTTTAAATGTTTGTTTCTGTATTTGTATGTTACTATATCAGATTATTTTCACATTATTTACTTTACGTGTATATTTAAAGCAAATCTTTCACAGGACCTACTCCGAGATGAAGTATACTGCCAGATTATGAAGCAGCTGACATTCAACAGGAACAAAATGAGTGAAGAAAGAGGATGGGAACTTATGTGGCTATCAACAGGCCTCTTTCCTTGCAGCAAAAATCTCATGAAGGTATCAAAATATTGTAATCCAAAACATGTAATATCACCACTGCCACTACCACCACTGCCACTACCACCACCTTCTTCTTTTTCTATTCTTCCTCCACTTCTCCTCCTTCTTCTCCTTGTGAGTTAATTTATGCATTTGATTTATTTTCATCAATTACTGTAACATAGCAGCACTTTCAATACTATCATGGAAATAAAGATCAAATAAACTACTTCATGCTATTCAAATGCATTGGTCACATACAGCAAAAATTCAATTTTCTATAAAAGGCATTTATTTGAACTTTTTATTACAAAAGCACAATAAGCTTCCACATCTGGAAGGTTTGGAGGCAAACTGTATAGACAGGGCTGTATTCCTAACATAAAAAGTGGGGGGATGCACACCTAAAAAATTTTCCAGGGAGATCCGATCAGAATTCTGCACATGTAGATTTGCCTTCCTGCTTTGGTTAACCTCAGCATTCGTGCAACTTTTTATGCATTCTTTTATGTAATCCTCTGGGTTCCACATATGTGCTGGAGGTCCGTTAATAGTCATAAACATTATTTGAATGTATATGTTTTGCATTTTTGCAGTATTTTGAAAGTTAAATTAAGAAAGGTAATGAATTAAAAAAGTATAAATAATATTATTAGTAAGTGGACTGCTTCCCCCTCCGAAAAATACTGGGGGGATGGCATACATCTGCATTCCCCCTCCACAATGGCCCTGTGTATAGAGAAGGGAAATTGGCATATATAAAAATGTCAATTTATGGATAAATGGCAAGCTAACAAAAGGAGAAATTAATGATCTTATATGTATTGAACCAAGAAAGCTTAAATTTGTTAATGAATGCATAAATTCATATTACACTGACACAAGAATTAATAGATCAGCAGAAAGAATGAAAGGGACAAAATATAGCAACAGGAGAGAGAAATAAAAGTGAATCGAGAAGATATTAACACATCGCTTCACTCATACTGTTTTTCACAGTACATGTTTCATAAGATGTTGCTCCCATCATCAGCTGAGTCTCCACTGGTGCAAACTTTAGTGTTTTCCTCCTCCGTGTCATCGTTAGATGACATGATGTATTTGTCAAGAACTCCGGTGGTGGAGTTTCAAAATTCATGATTTTATGACGATTTTTATTAATGAAGACCTTTTCCCATACAGAAAGATCTGTAGGATGACTAACCTGTTTTATTAAAGCTGTCTCCAAGTTAGTATCACGTCTGGTATTTAAAAAATGAAAAGTAACTGCTGATTTTTCTATTTCACGGTTTTTAATATTGTGTATATGTTCTTTAGTTCTGATGTAAATATTTCTTGTGGTTTTTCCTTTTATATATTTTCGGGCAAGTTTCACATTTGATCTCATAGATTCCTAGTTTTTTTTTTTTTTTTTTTGTTGCAGTAATTAATTTTTGGGGGCCTTTAAACAAATTCTTGATATTGAATCTATTTTGAGGTGCAAGAGCTATGCTGTGTGTTGAGAAGATTTTTTGGAATTTATTATGGATTGATGTGTGGAAGGTAAATTTCTTAAACATTTTTTTCTCTTTTTCCCCTGTAGGTTCGAGAGTGGTGGTTTCAATTATTTTCTAGGCGCTGTTGAGTTTGTTAATTTGTTTGTCCACTGAATTTGGGTTGAAACTGTTGGACATAGCTGCTGTTTTTATGTGTAGGTATTATTCTTGATGATCTCTGCTCAGTGGAAAGTTGATCATACGAAAGATTAAACTGTTGAAAATTGCATGTTGGTATTGTTTTGGGTTGAAACTATTGTTCTTAATATAATTATCTGTGTGTGTCAGTTTCCTGTAAATAGCAAAGGCAAGCTTTTTTATCCAATTTTTAATCTTGATGTCCAAAAAGGGAAGAACCCCATTCTTTTCTGCTTCCAATTTAAATTTTATAGCCTAATTCTGAATATTCAGAATTTTCAGAATAGAATCATGAATTTTGAAACTCCACCACAGGACATCTTTGACAAATACATCATGCCATCTACCAACGACACAGAGAAGGAGGAAAACACACTATAATTTGCACCAGTTGAGACTCAGTTGATGATGAGAGCAACAACTCTTGAAACATGTCCTGTGAAAAACAGTGTGAGTGAAGCAATGTGTTGTCCTCAGCAACTTGTTGTCCTTAATCTTCTCGATTCAGTTTTATTTTAACTTATGCTTCACTGTCTCTATGCTTCTTTCAATTTTTATACTTAGGAGACAGAAAGGATAAAAAGATGGAAAAAGCTATGAAGGAAGTTATGGTAAAGCAGAAGGAGCAGAGAAGGAGAAGAGAGGAAGGAAGGGAATGCTGTGAGGCAATAGAGGAAAAGAGTAGTGATAATAACACAACAAGCTTTGAAAATGGATGAAGTGGAGGTTATGTAGTTAACTGGCAAGAAACTGGAGCATTTCCAAGACAGTTGGGAGTATGTGCAAAGAAGATGTAGTATATGATCAGTTAAAATAGGTAGATAAGATAACAGGAGAGAAGTATACCTGCTGGGCAAGGAGAAGAAGAAAGGAACAAAATTGGTAGTTAGGGTATAGAAGGAAGAAAAGATGAGTGACGGACGGAAGAGGGAAGTGATTTTAGGTTATAAAGGGAACCAAAGAGCACAAAGAAATCAAGCGGTATGCCATGTGACAAGACAAAGCAAGTAGGGCAAGAAGATGTGATAAAAGAGGAAAAGGAAAGGAATAATGAAGTGAATAATGGTGAACTTTATATGGAAAGGAAAGTGGAAAATAAAGGCAATAAGAAGAGGTAAGTGAGTTTAAAAAATAAAGGTATTAATAAGGAAACCAAAAATTAAATAGAAATTAATAGGAAGTTGAGTTTGAAATTACAGTATTATATCAGTAATTAACTATAGTCAGGAAAAGACACATTTTGGTAATAAGTGAAAAACAGATCCAAAATAGGCAAGCCTGCCTCGGTAGCATAGATGGTAGCGTGTCTGCCTCACGTTCAAGAAATCGCGAGTTCAAATCTCGGTCAGGGTGGGTTACCTGGATAAGGTTTTTCCAGGGTTTTCCCTTATCCTTCAAGACGAATGTCGGGTAGCTCTAAGCTCCAAGGACCACAGATTCATTTGAGCATCATTTCACCAAATTCATTCATGAAAATTAAGTAATAAGAGAACCATGATGAAAAAAGCTGAGTATAGAGGAAAAGTTAATAAATATGGGAGATAAAATAAAATATAAATTAGAGGGGAAAGTGGGGGCAGGATAAGTTTAGGGAAAAGGTAGAAAGCAAGTGACCATGAATTGAAATTGGAGATGGAGAAGATTTACCATACACAATATTATCACAGTGTTTGGCCGTATGGGACCCTGGAATAAACTTGCAGTACTCCAAATAAAAGGAAAGTTGTAATATGTGTAAATGTTTTTGTAACCAAATGTAGACTAAAAAAATTTAATTCCATTCAATACTTATCCCTACAAGTATCATGGCACAGGTTTCTTTCTCTGTTTTAAAGTGCATAAATTATGGTAAAAATTGAATATTGCTATGATGTTGACTTACAGCTTTAGAATTAAATCTCATGAATTTCTATAGCAATGAAGTTAAGTACTGGACTCCTACTAAAATGACATTTTAAAAAAATCCACCAACGAAATGGATTGAGATATCTGTAAAATGTTATAGAGTCCTGTTAAAAATCAGATGTATGGCCAGCCTGTTACTTTTTCATGTTTATTAACTTTGGACACTGAAAAGGAATTTGAATTTAAAATTGTTCTCTCCTGAAATGGACTGTTTCAGGGGATCCACTAGACACTCTAAATTAGAAAAAAAAAGTCTCTAACAACGTGATTAGACAAACCATGAAAGTGCAAAATTCAGCTTTAGATTTTATATGATATAATATATGATATTTTATATTTTATATGGTATTGGTATGTCTGCAAGATGCCTGAGATAACATTACCAAAACAAGTTTTAGAATGGAATCCACCTGGAAGAGAAAGACGTGGTGGACCTAGACACAAATGGATGGCGAATGTCGAAAGAGGAATGAGGAAATTAGTCTTCAGGAATTTGATTGAGAGGATAGAGAAGAATGGAGGAAAAGGATAAAAGCTTGAACTTTGGATATAGGAAGATGAAGCTAGTCACAGTGAAGCAACAAATATTACACAAATAAAAGTATTTGTAACAGAGTTACAAATTATCAACAGAGTTTGGTTAATAAACTGAAGATGAAGGCGATGTGTCTTCAAAATCGATCTTTATAAAGAAGAAGGAATTATCAACTTCTTAAGTTAAGTGGAGACTGTTACAAATATTTTTATTTGTGTAATAGGAAGAAGTTTTTACATTGAAAACCTATTTATAAAAAACAATGTGCTCTATAATAATATTGTTTTGATTTATATTGTCAGAAAACAAGAGCTAGAAATAGTACTATTATTCAAAACTGTAATAAAATTGGTGATTGGATCACACCCGAAATAAAACAACTCCGTACTCTCTTACACATTGCCAAAGACAGAATGTTGTCAGTTAATTTGAAATGCGAAAACTTCATTAATTTCAAAAATATATATGATAAAAAGGTTGTTAAAGCTAAACAAGACTTCTTTAATAAAAAAAATATCTGACTCGGATAACAAAAGCAGAACAAGTTGGGATATTATTAATAATTTCAGAGGTAACATAAAACCGTAGAAAGAAACTCACTTAGAAATCAAGTCCAATGGGAAAGTTACAAGGGATCCTTCAGAGTTGGCAAACATGTTTAATAACTTTTTTGTTTCAGTAGGTCAAAGTATCTCCAAAACACAACTGAGGCAGCATAATGGTAGCATTCAACCAGTGAAATTCAATAGTTTAACTACTCATACATTATTCCTATATCCAACCAACAAAAAAGAAATAATAAACATAATGTTGGCTACGATAACATCCCAATAAAACTAATAACAGTTTGCAAATAATCCATAGCTAGTCCTCTAGTGGACATTATTAACTCAATACTAGCAAATAGAATTTTCCCTGATAGTCTCAAAGAAGCTAAAGTTATTCCAGTATTTAAGAAAGGAAATAAAGTCGAGATGGACAATTATAGGCCTATTTCCATATTACCCTCATTAGCTAAGGTGGTGGAAAAAGTAATTTGTTCTAGAATCGTTACTTTCCTTGACAGCTTTCACCTCATATCAGACTACCAAAATGAATTTGTCCATGGAAAATCTACCGTATCCGCAGCTTCAACATTTCTTGAGTACATAATTGATAGCATTGATGCAGGTAATTTTGCAGATGGGGTTTTATTAGATCTATCAAAAGTTTTCGATTGTGTAGATACAAAAATTCTATTAAATAAACTTGAACGAATTGGACTCAGAGCTCTAAATAATAACCTGATACAATTCTGCATGACTAACAGAACACAATATGTACAACTGAAATGTAAGCAAGGTGACTTTATTTCAGTCTGACGTGCCCACAGGTCTATTTTGGGACCTTTATTGTTATTCTGTATATTAACGACATAAAAACTGTGGTACAGGGTAATGTAACTTTAAGTTTGTATGCAGACGATGCCACACTGGGTTTCAGAAACAGCAACTTAGTAAATCTAGAAATCGATGCAAATTTGATCTCCAGTATTGTGGCACAGTATTTTAATGATATCAGGCTGTGTACTAATGCACAAAAAAGTGAATTAATTCTATTTGATTTTAAGAGAGGTCCTTTTGAACTTCAGCTTAATATAGGCAATAGTCTAGTCCAGTGTGTAAAAAGTGTAAATATTTTAGGTTTAATCCTTGATGGCAAGTTAACTTGGAACAGCCACATTGAAAAATTAGAAAGTAAATTAAGCTCAGGATTATTATGTTGTGATATTTAGCCAATTTTCTCTCAGTAGATACTAGTAAGTTACTATATTTTGCACTAATATATTCACACATTTCTTATGGCATCAAGCTCAGGGGACACACTTCCAAATTAAACTTTAACAGAATTTTTCTCCTATAGAAAAGAGCTATCAGATGCCTGGCAAAAATAGCACGTACGAGTTCATGCAGGCCCTATTTTAAAAAATTAAACATACTTACTCTTCCCTGCCTATTTATTCTGTGAACAATACTTTTTGTACATAACAGGAATATAACCTCCACTAATTCCAATATCCACACATATGAAACAAGGGGAAAGAATAACTATTTAGTTAAATAGTATAAAAGTGAATCGAGAATATATTGACACATTGCTTCACTCACACTGTTTATTCACAGGACATGTTTCAAGAGCTCCTGCTCCAATCCTCAGCTGATACTCGATTAGTGCAAGTTGTAGTGGTTTCTTCTTTCTCCGTATTGTCAGTAGATGGCGTGATGTACTTGTCAAAGATGTCCGGTGGTGGAGTTTCAAAATTCATGACTCTATGACGATTTTTGTTAATGAAGATTTTTTCCCATACGGAAAGGTCTATGGGGTGATTAACGTATTTTATTAGAGATGTTTCCAAATTGATGTCATGTCTAGTATTCAAAAAATGAAAAGCCACTGCTGATTTTTCTGTTTCACCATTTTTAATGTTTCTCATATGTTCTTTAGTTCTGATGTTAATATTTCTTTTTGTTTTTCCTATATAAATTTTAGGGCAAGTTTCACATTTGATCTCATAGATTCCTGGTTTTTCTTTGGTAGTGATTGAATTTTTGGGAGGGCCTTTTAACAAATTTCTGATATTAAACCTATATTGAGGTGCAAGAGTTATGTTGTGTTTTGAGAAGATTTTCTGGAATTTGTTATAGGCTGATGGGTGGAAGGTGAATTTCTTAAAAAGTTTTTTCTCTTTTTCTCCTGTAGGTTCTAGGGTGGTGGTTTCTTTTATTTTCTTAGCTTTGTTGAGTCTGTTAACTGTTTTGTCTACTAAATTTGGGTTGAAACCGTTGGATATAGCTACTTTTTTTATGTGTAGGTATTCTTCTTGATAATCTTCTCTGTTTATTGGAAAGTTGATCATCCGAAAGATTAAACTGTTGAAAATGGCATGTTGGTGTTGTTTTGGGTTGAAACTGTTGTTCTTAATGTAATTATCTGTGTGTGTCGGTTTCCTGTAGATACCAAAAGTGAGTTTGTTGTTCATTTTTTTGATCTTGATGTCCAAAAAGGGGAGCACACCATCCTCTTCTGTTTCCAATGTAAATTTTATAACTGGATTTTGTATATTCAAAAGTTTAAGACCATCTTGTATGAGTTTTTTAGGTACTATTGCAAAAATGTCGTCAACATAGCGATACCACACTTTGAAATAATTTGGAAAAGCTTTTGTGATATGTGTTTCAAAAGCACTCATGAATAAATCTGCCAAGAAGGGAGACAATGGGTTGCCCATAGCTAGGCCCGCTTTTTGTTTATAGATCTGTCCATTAAAGCTGAAAAAATTTTGATTGATACAAATTTCTGTAAGTTGTGAAAGTTCTTCTATTTCTTCAGGTGTTATTTGTATTTAGTTAAAGGTCACAGGCTAAAACTTTTTGAACATAAGCCCCAATACTTTGGTCCAAAACTACTTAATAAGCTTCCGGAAAGCCTAAAAACTACTGTGTCATCTGCTAAGTTTAAATCCAGACTGACTAAACTCTTGTTAAGCAGAGCCTGTTACAGTATAGATGAATATTTTGATGACAGCTTCGATTATTTTGAATAATTATGTTTTGTATATCGCGTGTGTGTGTGTGTGTGTGTGTGCGCGTGTGCGCGTGGGTGCGAGTGGGAGAGGGAGCGAGGACAAATGACAATTTCTTGACAATGTTTGTAAAACATAATATAAAATGTCTGTATTATGCTATAGTGAACAATAAATTGATTGATTGATTGATTGGTTGATTGATTGATTGAAATAATGCAGTATTTTCACCACTAAGTTACTACATAAAGTATACTAATATTCTGTTTTTAATGTCCGCATTAAACGTGTAAGCGATTTACATTACTGATTTAGTAATATACCTATTACCTTTGATTCAGGATTTGATCCAATTTCTGAGGACCCGTCAGCATCCTGTAGCTAAAGAAGCAATTAATCGCCTGCAGAAAACCATGAGAAATGGACAGAGAAAATATCCTCCACATCAGGTTGAAGTAGAAGCTATTCAGCACAAGTCTACACAGATATTCCACAAAGTATACTTCCCAAATGACACAGATGAGGTAATATGATAAATGATTTTCCTGATAATCTCATTATAGCTTCAATTTTGAACTGAATAAATCTTCAAGATCTGCTATTTCTTGGTGCTTGCCATGCAGTATGTGAGCAAGATCTCTAAAAACATGTTCTAGATAAGCACTAACAATGAATAGAGCTTAAAAATCTTTATTTGACTCAAAATACCTTTATTATATTTCACTGGATTCAAATTCAAATTCAATTTATTTCATCCATGAAAACATCTGCATGTTGTGGATTCGTCAAATACAATAATTACTAATAGATACTGTATTTACATATACATTAAATACACATACAATTTATTTACAGTTCATTTCGTTCTCATGTTTGAATTCCTCTAGGGTATAAAAGGCATTTTCTACTAGATGCTTCTTTATTGTTTTCATCTTTAGATCTGCACTTTTTATTAATTTAATTTGTTCCGGTAGCTTATTATACAGTATTTTTCCCATGTTTTTTATACAGCATCTGCTTAATGTACCCCTAAGTAATGTTCTGTAATAATCGTCATTATTTCTTAAACTATATGAGTGAATACTGTCATTTTTTGGATCATTTTCTAGTAAGATATATTTTATTGTCTCATGGATGTATATACATGGAACAGTCAATATACCATATTTTTTAAACATTGATCTGCATATGTGTCTCCTATTTGCTTTTCTACTTCATTTGTTACAATGTTTCCCCATAGTACTATTCCATATTTTAAGTGTGAATAAACTAAAGCATAGTACACCTATATTAGTGTTTTGTCATCCATGGTTTTTCTCACCTGCCTCATGAAATTATTATTCTTCATTTGTTATAAATATTTATAAACATGCTTTGTTGATGGGGGTGTAGCCCTTAGAGAGACTTACTCAAATTTTGAAAGCTATGTAATGGAATAATACAAAGCTTTATTATTGACTATACCTATGAGTGGAAGGGGGTAGTCATACTGTTATATTTGTTATTTCATTTAGTTGCATCAAGCAGTGGAACAAGTCATGTTGCACAACACAGAGAAAGTTTTGATTAATTTCAATGTGCCAAAACGCAATGTAATAAAATGATCATGTAATGGGTCAATAAGCATAAAAATACAGGTTGTATTCTAGACTTGCATGGTAGTGTCAAATTTCTAAAACAGAAACATCAGAGAACTAGGATCAAGTGAATGATATTAATCTTTATTGTCTGTAAACTTGTGGGTTACAAGTGTTAGACATTGTCACATTCTAAAGTATGTACATGAGAATTTAGCTTTGTTTGAGTTTCCATTTACATTAAACTTTACAATTACTGTGTTACATTATTAGTACAACTATTGCATACAGAGTTATTTTAGCTAACATATTCCTAGTACTAGTAAGTATACAATAACAACAGCAGTATAAAAGTAATAATAATATAATACATTCTAATTCCCTTGGACTTTACAAAGATTTATCTATTAGAAATAAGTATAATAATTACAACAAAAATATAAGACAATTATAATTCACTTAGGCTGTATAAACATTTCTCTATAAGGTATTTTTCCAAGAGATTTTTAAATATATTGCCTTGTGCTGATTTAATATATGGAGGAAGTTTATTGTACAAAATGATACCTGCAATGTATGGGTCTTTGTTGCTAGTGGTTTTTGCTTTATATTCTCTATGGTAGTTGTTTACTCCTCTAGTGTTATAACAATAATGTTCCCTATTTAATGATGTGAACTTACTGTTAGTTCTAACAAGTATGATAACCTTATACACAAACAATGATACCACATATATCGAGATTCAACTGTATTGGAACACCACAGTGAAGCGAAAAATTATTAAATTTTAGATGAGTCGCATTTTTTACACATCTGCTTCACTTTCGTACCTATCTTCTTTTTGTCTTTAGTTTCAAATATTGTTTTATTTCTTTCTTTCACTTGTACGAAAGTGAAGCAGATGTGTAAAAAATGCGACTCATCTAAAATTTAATAATGATACCACAGTTAGAATATATTGTTGTCTAAAAATATCCTTTACTGAATGCTGACTTGACAGTCTGAAGATGCACCTTAGACTTTTTTACTGCAAAATTAGGATAAAGTGAAATAATTGTTGAATGCAGCCCACATTGATCAGCTCATAAGCAAGCCAGAATATTTAGTCTTTCTCAAAGATTCTTGGACTGTATGCTAAATGAACTCAAGTTTAGTCTTTATAAAGCTCAAATGACACAGAAGTCTTTTCCTGCCAATTAACAAACAAGAGTTAACTTCAGCAACATCATGGTTATTAAATTAGCAGCAGCCCTGCAAACTATACACGGATAAATTTACTTTATGAAAGAACCTTACAGGTATTTTGGCAAATAGGCTGCAGAAGTGGGTAGAGAAAGAGAAGTTATCAGAGTCTCAAGCAGGATTTAGATTAGGGAAGAGAACAACTGATAATATTTTTGTAATTAAAACAGTCATAAGTAAATATTTAAGCAACAAAATACATGACATTTATTGATTTAGAAAAAGTGTTTGATACAATTGATAGAGAAGCATCATGGATAAAATTAAGTAGCAAAGGGTTAAGTTATAAATTTATTGAAACACTCTGCAAGATATATCAGGAAAATGAGTTTTGCATCAAATTACAGGGAGATAAAGTAACTGAATGCATACAGAGCAAGATGGGGTTAAGCCAGGGATGTAACTGAGCCTGTACTATTTAACCTTTATTAGATGATATACTAGAGGAAATTTTGAAAAATAGGATTCACTCACCAACAATTTTCAATAAAGAAATCCCATGACTTAGTAGTGGGTTCCATATCTTGTGGAAAGATGAGAAGAGCAATTGAGGCAATAGGCAGTTATTGCAAAAAATGGGGGTTAAAAATGAATTAAAAGAAAACAGAGATCATGAATTTTAAAAAAGGATGTAGATTGCGTAAAAATGAGAAATGGGAGATAAATGGAAGAGAAATAGAGGTTGTAAAGAGATTTGATTTTTTTGGAGATAAGGCCGAGTTGTGAGGGTAGGTGGACTGTACAGAAAAAGCTGGCTTTAGTAAAAGGCAAAATGGCCGTGAGTGTTGTAAGGGCATGTTTAAGGAAATTGCCGGACATTAATGTTAAATGGCTTGAAAGATCTATACTGCCAAAGTAGAAAACAAAATGCTACATGGGGCAGAGATATGGGGATTAGATGAAGCAAGGACTGAGGTGGACATTATTAGCAGATCCTTCTGTAAATATATTCCAGGCCTGCCATTAGCATCACCTAATGGATCAGCATAACTGGAGTTGGGAAGACATTCAGCCAGGGTCAAAATTATCTTAAGGGAAATGAAATATTTGTATAGAGTAGTCAATTTGGAGGAAAGCAATATTATTAAGGAATTTTTTCTTATGCAAACAAGAAGCAAATGGGAAAGATCTTGGACACCAAAAGTAAGAGAATTGATAGAACAGATAGTTATGGGACGTACTGTATAATAAGGTAATATAATTTTGAGTCGAACTACTCAATGCTCCACTTATTGCTAGTATTTACAATGGAATATTAGGTAAATTAGGAATTAGGCAAATACTAGCAATAAGTGAAGCATTGAGTATTAGTTTGACTCAAAATTATATTAATTTTGTGCTTCATTGTATCATAGTCCTTACACATTGGAATTCGTAATAGATGTAGTTCTAGGTCAATTTTGGCAACCAAGGGCATAGGACCAAGAAAGATAACAAAATATCATTCTGGATTCCTTTCTTGGAAGTGTTGAAAACAGTGTTGTTATGATAAATTAAATTTAAAGGGAGTCGATTAGACACTAAACAACACTTACTTTTTAATTTTTCCGGTACATGTTTCAGAGACTTTGCCTCTATCCTCAGCCGGCCATCGACTGGTTCTCATTGGTGTAGTTGACGATATTTTGTCATAGGTCTCCTCTGGAGGCAGTTCAAGGAACTTACTGAACAAATCTTTCTGGGGGATGTCGAAATTGAATACTTTGTTCCTATTTTTTGAAATGAAGATTTGTTCCCATGGAGATAGTTCTTGTTTTCCTGATCTATGTTTTAGTATAGTTTTAGTATAAACAGTGTGAGTGAAGCAATGTGTCAATATCTTCTCAATTCACTTTTGTACTATGTTTTAGTAGTTTTGGTTCTGGATTTATGTTGTGGTTTTTTTCCCAAAAATGTGTGGCAGCTGCTGATTTTTCTAATTGTTTATATTTTATGTTTCTAAAGTGTTCCTTTGCTCTTGTTTCTAAATTTAATATGATATATACCAGATTTTTTGTTAGGTGGAATGGCATCTTTGATGTTTGAGCAAAATAGGTTTTTTAAGGAGAAATGGTTGACTGGTGCTAGTTGAATGTTTTGTTTTTTGAAGACTTTTTTGAATTTATCATAGGCCCATGGATGGTAAGTGAATTTTTTTAAAATCATGTTAGTTTCTGTAGCTGAGAGGGTTGTGGTTTCCTTTATTAGCTTCTTCTATTTTGCTAAGTTCACTTTTTTGTCCACTAATGATTTGGGAAAGTTATTTTTCGTGCTATATCAATTATTTTGTTGTATTCTGTTTTGTATTCTTCTGCTGTGAGAGGGATGCTTACCAGTCTGTGTGCTAATTGAAGATTGCCTGTTTGTGGGATCTTGGGTTGTAGCCTTTAGCTTTTATGTAGTTGTCTGTCTATCTGTGTTGGTTTTCTGTACATGCCAAAGTTTAGTCTGTTTTTGTTTATCATTATTTTTAGATCCAAAAATGGTAAATACTCGTCTTTTTCTATTTCTACAGTGAACTTGATGCTTTTTTCTTGGATATTTAAAAGTTTTAGTGCATCACTGATGTGTTTTTTTGGTACTATTGCAAAGATGTCATCTACATATCGTTGCCAGAGTTTGAACATCCAAGGGAAACCTTTGGTGATCCTTATTTCTAATGCACTCATGTACAGATCGGCCAGGAAGGGTGATAGGGGGTTGCCCATTGCTAACCCTAAAGTTTGGTGGAAATATTTTGTTTGAAACTGGAAGAAATTTTGTTCTATGCAAAATTTGGTTAGTTCGATGTAGTCTGAAATTTCAGGTGATGCCATTCCAAGTGATTTGAGCCATTTTTCTATCAACGGTGGGAGTTGATTAACTGGTATGCTGGGAAACAATGATTTAACATCAAACGAGACTAGTGTGTCCTCTTCTTTTAGTTCAGTATCCTTAATGTGTTCTATAAGTTCATAGGTGTTTTTGATGCTTAGGCTGTCGAATTTTGGAAATATTAAATTTAGCAAAAAAGAAGAAGCTAATGTCACGCGAGCATCGGAACACCCTATAGAGTGGGCGACAGGAGACGGGTCGGCGTTTGCCCCGCCCCCTCGTTTGTCTTATAGCGTTAAGAAGGGATGGTTAGGAGAGGGATGTCGGGCCCCTGAGCCGTCTCTTTACCCTTCTCCTAGGTTCTGGAAACTCGGGACATTCAATCTAATCGAGAACCTTCTAGATTGGCAAGCGGACCCTATATAAGCAACACGTCGTGCAAGGGGAGTCAGTCAGTTCTTGGTGTAAGAATGCAGTGCTAGTGTCCGACGAGAAGACTGTGAGAGAGCATCGGAAGATTGTACGTAATTACGAGTGCAAGTGAAATTGTAACGGACGAACTGGTGAATAGTAATTGTGTGGAGCACGTAATTCTGTGTAATTGGCAAGAGTTTAACTGTAAGTCGGTGGAAATAAAGAACATTGTTGAGTGGTGTAATTGGACTTTTCATTTCACGAACCCACAAAGTCACACTAATAAAGGAAACCACAACCCTCTCAGCTACAGAAACTAATATGATTTTCAAAAAATTCACTTACCATCCATGGGCCTATGATAAATTCAAAAAAGTCTTCAAAAAACAAAACATTAAACTAGCACCAGTCAAACATTTCTCCTTAAAAAACCTAATTTGCTCAAACATCAAAGATGCCATTCCATCTAACAACAAATCTGGTATATATCAAATTGAATGCAGTGACTGTAGTCAAATTTATATTGGAAAAAACAAAAGATATTTAGAAACAAGAGCAGAGAAACACTTTAGAAACATAAAATATAAACAATTAGAAAAATCAGCAGCTACCACACATTTTTGGGAAAAAAAACCACAACATAAATCCAGAACCAAAACTACTAAAACATACATCAGGAAAACAAGAACTGTCCACATGGGAACAAATCTTCATTTCAAAAAATAGTAACAAAGTATTCAATTTCGACATCCCTCAGAAAGATTTGTTTAGTAAGTTCCTTGAACTGCCTCCAGAGGAGACCTATGACAAAATATCGTCAACTACACCAATGAGAACCAGTCGATGGCCGGCTGAGGATAGAGGCAAAGTCTCTGAAACATATTCCGGAAAAATTTAAAAGTAAGTGTTGTTTAGCGTCATTAATCGACACCCTTTAAATTTAATTAACTGTCTAATTTCTATAGCTCATTTATGATATAAATTTTCCATTATTACAAAAGAATGTTTCCTTCTACAGGCATTTGAAGTTGACTCAGCAACAAGAGCCAAAGATTTCTGCAATAATATCTGTGTCCGCCTAGACCTTCGTTCTAATGAAGGCTTTAGTCTGTTTGTCAAAATATGGGATAAAGTGTTTTCTGTGCCAGAGTCCAGTTTCTTTTTTGACTATGTAAGAATGCTAACAGACTGGATAAAGAAGGCACGCCCCTCTCGCAGTGGTAAGAGCCCTTCCAGTTGATTTAAACTTTATTACGTTGAGTATTTTAGTTTAGATTATTAATCTATATAAAGTGTCTCCTGTTGTTATTTTTAGCTGGGGCTGTGAACTACCAGTATCAAATATTTTTTATGAAAAAACTCTGGCTAAACACAATTCCTGGAAAGGATAAAAATGCTGATCTCATATTCCACTTTCCTCAAGAAATGCCCAAATATCTGAGAGGTAAGTATTATAATAAGTAGTTTCACCTAAAGAAAAAAAGCATTTATATAACATTTACTATACTTTTCCAAACATTTATGTAGTTTACAAATATAACAATTTGTAACTTAAAATTTCACTTATCTTATAAGAAATGATGACACTTTTTTTATAAATTGTTCTTGATCGCGATTTCATGGAAATTCTTCCACATCGCCAGCCGGAACCAACAAAACTCTCGTCATCGTTACAAATGCTAGATGTTAATATGTTCTTGTTAGTACTACCAAAATCTGAAAATATAACAAATTTAAAAACCTGTATTTCAA